>JAEUYN010001643.1:0-506240 GCA_018257835.1 Euura lappo
GATAGCCAGTGAAGAAAGATTTCAGTAAAATCTCTGGCTGCGCAATCATCCACGTGTTTTTCGACAGTGCCAGGGCCTATTTGATTTATACGTCCAAGATGTTGGACTAATTTCACGCGCGAATCACACAGATTAAAATGAGTTTTTTTTTTACAAGTATTGACTTTTCAAATGCTTGCCCGCTTGCTTTGGAGTACCTGATACTCTGACTTTCATTCACAACTTACACTAAATAGCAATTATAAACAAGTTTATTGGGATTGTTTTAGTAGACTGCATCGCTTGCAATCGTTACAGTCTAAACAGTGAATTCATAAGACTAGGTGAACCAAATGAATAATTTGGTCCTTATTGAGGAGGAATTCTTTCTCTTCCCAAGCGTGCAAACCTCAGAGAGACCGGAAAAATCGATCGAAAGAATAAGTGTTTTATTATTTCTCTCCGAGTGAAAATTCTCTCGCCCCGGGTTTGAACCAGGACCTTCGCATTTGTACTGCGACGCCTGGTCCAATTAGACCACCAAGAGGCTGAAAGAATCTTTACTCGGAACTTGAAACTCCAAACTAGGCCGAAAAATTCACTATAGCTATACATAGAATGTAACGATTGCGAACAATAGAGTCTACCAAAACAAACATCTGACACCCAGGACAATAACATGTCTAATATTCAATAACAAAAGTTTCGAGCAACGATTCCTTCAGCCCCTCGGTGGTCTATTTGGACAAGAAGTCGCAGTACAAATGAGGAAATCTTGGTTCAAAACCGGGCCGAGGCAATTCCCAGCAAACACAGATTGCAGGGCCATGGCTGGTTAGGTAAAGGAAATGCAATAAGGTAAATGTACCAATAATGGGACATGCCCCTGTATCGGGAAATTAACGCGAATATGACGAATTATTATATAGGAACAGTTGTCAAGGTAATAAATATATGGTGGCAGAAATGTGAAATTTAGACTTTATACTGTAATACAATATAAAAACATGTTGTTAAACTTATTATTTACGATAGCGAAAAAAAATATCTTTGTAACAAAAAACTGCTGCATTGCAAAAATGAATGATTTCCTTAAGGACTTAGCTAGCGAACACCGAGCGCTTATTATGGAAATATTTCGTATAGTACCTACTTCACTTTTTTGCACACGTAGGTGCCCTATTGGAATCGGGATGAAATTTACTTTCAGTTTGTACCGAGCCTTACTTTGCATAATGCAAATAACTGCTGTGTAATCAGTGTCCATCTATCGGTACACAAAAATAGTAAGCTGCGCGTATCGGGCTAGTTGTATTGAGCCGTTAGTAGCAGTACCGGGAGACCTGCAAGGCTCTCGGCCTCAACAGGTGTCTTGTTTTGTTTTGTTCCATCTATTTGGAACAAGTCAATGAGTATTAATAAGATAAATATTAACGCTCATTTTAGTAAATGTAAGTAGAACCCCAAAAAACTTCAATTTCGCTGTCACAAATCTTACACGTGACTTATATAGGAGCTGCGCATCTGCTACACAAGGTATACTACGTGAGTAGTTCAGTAAAGTACATGCTCACCTTGAAAAATTGGATTTAACTCAATTTATCCATCAAGGATTTTCAATTGTGATGAGAGCAAGTGCACTCTTTCTATATCCGGAAGCAGATCAAGTTATAGCCAAAAAGGGTTCAAAAGTGAATAACGTCGTGAACGGCGATGAGGAAGAGAACCTCACAGTTTTATTCATTGTGAACGCTGATGCAGGACTCATGGGACCGCCAATAATTTTATTTTGGTATCAGCGAATACTATACAGGGTGTCCCAAAATCAAATGCGCAAAATGATAGGGGTAATAGAGGGGGTCGAGCTGAGTAAATTAACCCCAAGAACCTGTGGTCTGCGGAGTCGCGTTTGCGAGATACGGCCGGTTAAAAAGTCGCGCTAGCGTTGGTATTTAACAGCCAGATTGACAGGGAAAATTAGTCGGTATTCTGGTTTGAGGTGCGCACGACCTTTTCATGAACAAATTTCAACGAATAAAGTCTTTGAGTTTATTATTATTAATCTGGGAATGATTGTTAACCGTATTAGTGATTAAGTGTGCCTAAATACGAGACTGCCGAACGATCTCCGCTGCGAATTTGACTGCTAAATACCAATGCTAGCGCGACTTTTTAATCGGCCGTATCTCGCTAACGCGACCTCGCGGACCAAATGTTATTGGGGTCAATTTACTCAGCTCGACCCCCTCTATTACCCCTATCATTTTGCGCATTTAATTTTGGGACACTCTGTACAGTGTTACTGCTAGTATGCCCCCTAACTGGATTACTGGGACAACTGGAAGAGGATGGACGGCAGCGGAAAGCTTCTACAAATATGTCACAAATCATTTTCATCCATGGCTCCTGAAAAATGGCATCGAATCGCCTGTAATTCTATATGTCGACGGCCACTCATCGCACCTTATGTTACCTTTGTGTATAATTTTTGTCGAGATCACAAGACTGAGCTAATTGCTTTTTATTTTGGTGCATCACATATGTATAAGACCGTGGTTGGACCCAAGGGTCTAGCGTCACGCCGTGCTGCGCGTCCCCCACCACTCACTGAATCGCCGCGTAGTTTCCAGAATAAGGGCGCGAGTATTTAAACACAGCGCTCACGCGTCTAGTCAGTCATTTCTCTCTCGCGATTTCAACAAGTCAACTTCGGTCAGTGTACAGTGCAATTATTCAGTGCAATCTTCAAATATTGTGAAATATTATTGTATCATATTCGTGTGAATAAAATACCAAATATTATTTAGTTAGTTTGTGTGGCATACTTTACTCCTCCCACAACTACATTGGTGACTCCGACGAACACAAACGTTATTATAAATTCGTGCTGACATGAAAGCAATCCAAAATCAAGTCGCACAACAACAACGGTTGATCGAGCAATTGCAGCAGCAATTGCAGCAACAACAAAACCAACCAGAGGCACAGCCGAACCAGCAGATGCTGTACAAAGTCGCACTACGTCTTCCACAATTCTGGCCAGACAAACCAGCACTATGGTTTTCCCAGATCGAGACGCAGTTTACCCTGAGTGGAATCACACAAGATCTCACTAAGTTTAACCACGCCGTTTCTCAGCTCGATCACAAGTATGCTAGTCCAAGAGCCGACCGCTGTAAATGTTCCCTCATCGAACACCCTCCCAAATTTCATGTTAATCGATCGGGGACATAGTGGACAATAAGAAGCCAGACTTTACAGATCCTGGATTTGGTGGTAAGTGCCGGAAAAAGGTCCACTTCCGGTCATTTTTTTCGGAGTTCAATTCCCTCACCGAACACCCATTTTTTTTTTGCTTTGTATCAAAGCTCGAACCTCCCTCTACACGAAACACACCTGGGTGCCACCCTCACCCGGTGGAGGAGGGCGGCAGCCACCCCTAAGCGGGAGTCATTTTCGTACTTTACTTCCCTCATCGAACACCTATTTTTTTTTTTAAATCAAAGCTCGAACCTCCCTATACACGAAACACACCTGGGTGCCACCCTCACCCGGTGGAGGAGGGCGGCAGCCACCCCCAAGCGGGAGCAATTTTCGTACTTTACTTCCCTCATCGAACACCCATTTTTTTTTTTTTCTTAAATCAAAGCTCGAACCTCCCTCGTCACGAAACACGCCTGGGTGCCACCCTCACCCGGTGGAGGAGGGTGGCAGCCACCCCCAAAGCGGGTGTACTCCGATGAAAAAGCGAATATTTTGTGATACCGAAGATGCGAACAGTTCGGTAGAGGCGTGTGGTGAGTTTGTATAACATGAACGTGTGAAAGTGATTATCTTTTTGGAATGTAGTAAATATTTATTGTACAGAAGTATATGTGGCATATAAATTTTTTACCTCACATCGGTATTTTGGTTACAGTAATAATAATAATATTACATAAATAATAATATTAATAATGATAATAATAATAATAATAATAATAATAATAATAATAATAATAATAATAATAATCAATACGCACAAGGGCCTGGTTACTTTACTCGGCTTTTACTTTACTCGGCTTCCGAGTCCGAACTATTAACGTCAAAATCTTCGTCGTCATTGTTCGCTTCGATTCGCAGGATGTCTTCCACTCTTAATGGGGTTGGGTCACCTTGAAACCAGAGAGGTTCAAGGATTCCATTCAGCACCCACCCACACTCTTCTGGGTTCAAGGTGACACAATCTGCATTCGTGGCATTCACCCACATCGCATTTACAAAAGCCGTTCTTAGGATTTTTTGTTTCAGCGATTTCCAGCATGGCGGTATTAAACTGGAATCGAAACTTTTAACTTTCGTAAGAAAGTGCTCTTTGTTGATGTTCTTTGAGTACAACTTTTGGAAGAGCTGGAACCTCGCCAAGTCCACGCTACAACAATTTTTGACGTCGTACATTAAGCACGTAAATTCTTGGATGGCTTCGATGACGTCTTCGTCATAAATTTTTATCGGGTCATCGAGATCTGCGAAAACTTTTTGAAAGCGTTCGGATTTTTGGAGTAATTTAAACGGACGTATTTTACCCTTTCGATAGAACGCTGCCGTGTAATCACACCCTGTATAGGCGTGAAATCCCGGCAACGCACGGCATACGCCTGCCCCAAGATTTTCGGCCAAATTGTTCACGTCCGTGCAGCGATAATCATTTTGGGTAGACGTTTTCGTTGTCATCCATATACGCAAATTAGAAAATTTATGGATATTTCCCAAAACGATCAGGAGAATGTCAGTGTCTGAAGCGCGTATCAAGACATTCGAATCCCCTTCCAATTTGCCAATGTGGAAGACGATTCGAGTGTCTGCTTCTTCGTGACGGCACGCTAAGTTTGTTTCCTCTGTCTTTTTCATGTGGCCGTTGATGGCTATGAACGAGTAACACCTTTCTTCTACTGTGAGATACACCTTTTTGTTTGAAATAAGAGGAACCAACGCGTCACTTGCCCAAAACTCGGCTAAAAAAAGCACTATCGCGTCTTTGAATCTGTAATTCTTTAAACTTTTCATAAAGTCGGTTGGTCGTGTTTGCGCGGGCCCTTTGATGGTGTAAGCTATGTCCTCTTCCTGTCTGGCAAGACGTTCAGTATCTTTAATAGAAGGGATCAGATATCTGTCAAATATCAGATGTATTTCAGATGCGTCTGTGCTACAAATCTTCCTTAGTATCAATTCCCCTATTTTATCGAAGGTTTGCGGAATATTTTTACCGAGAAGATATAAAAAGTAAAAGCCATCGATAACCTCAACGTCAATTTTAGTTGGCCTTGACGACTCAATTCTTGAAATGAGATGTCTTAACAGTGCAGCTTTTTCAGTTGTCCATCTGTCACCTGTTACTCGGCACAAAGCTGGTGGCACGGCACATAACGGGAATCGAAAACATAATTCCATATCAATTTCCTTGAGGATAGCTACTGCTAAAAGTCGCCCAAAAGTATCTCTTTCCATTTTGATAAGGGCCTGCTTACTACCGTCTTTATTCTTTTGAACTTTCTTAGCACAATCAGACGCGAAATTAAGAAGGGAATTGCGCGAGATCGATCTTGCAAAGCGCTCTGGGTCGTCTTCGCATTGTTTAACAAACTGATTCCTTTGAAACTCTCCTGAGGAGTAGCTGTTCAACAAAAAAGTTGCTACCGGAGAAGACGCTGCTTTGCCTGTTGAAATGTTAAACAGTTCTTCCGTATCGATATTCGGATCGAACGGATTAGAATTTTGTTTGATTCCATCGATAAGTTTATCAAGTTGTTTCCTACTTTTTTCAATCCTACTTTTCTCAAGCGAATGCGAGATGTCATCTTTGGGTGCAATATCGATCTCCTCTGACAGCTGAGTAAGGATCCTCGTGCGTAAAGTATGACTGAGAGCCCAGCGTTGCCTTGCCGAGATGGAACTCGTGAAATGAGAAATCCCGGTTAAAGAATTTGCAGCATCTGCATTAATAGTCTGCTCTAGAGTGAGATCAACAGGAGCCCGAGCCAGACTACCGTTCGTTCTTTTAACTCCAAAAGCCCCCCTCCTAAATTCGTCTAGCAAAGGAGAATTGCAGATTTTAAGATTCATGAGGTTGCTCAAATATTTGAGGCTCCACCTGGCGTAATTGGGCTGGTTAAAAATGAAAAAAACACTTGCCATGTCAAATATGGAATCGACGCACAGTTCAAAGTCGCTCGTTCGTATGCTTCTTGAAAAACGGAAGAAGAGATTAATGTACTCGATGTACTGCATGTAAAATTGTGCAGTTTTTCCGTGAGCACCGGACAAGGTCAAAGATGAAAATTCTTTGTACTGCTCGACAATCTCACGTAGCGCAGGTGGCAATGTCAGAGGAGAGTGAGCGTCTATGGGACTGCTGATGACGGTTTCCAAGTCTTCGGTTAATATTTCAGGGCACACGTCAACCTCCGACAGAAAACGTTCAAAATGCAAGATTTGCAGTGCTCCAGATATAAGAGGATGTATTCTCTTACATCTATTGAAATGTTTACACTCGATAAACCCATTCAATGAACCAGCTGCTAGAATATCACATTGTATTAAGATGTCGGTGATGCCGCACGAATCGATATACTTCCCGATTGCTTTAAAGTACGCCATTTGCGTGTGGAATGCACCCAAGTTAACGAAAAGGGTATCAAAAATGGGACTGTCGGTGCTTTGAATTTCCATTGCCTTTTTCGCTATGGCTAAATCATACGTGACAATGATGTTATCTTGCTCGCATTTCTTTGCGATATCCATCGCGAGAGTCATAGTTTCTAGTACAACTGAATACGACGTTGGAGATAAATTTATAGGTTGCAAGTAATCGAGTGATTGTTTCTCGCTGCCGTCTATTACCGTTTTGCAATTGTATCCCACCCACATCGGGAGGGAAGAAATCTGTGATAATGCAATTGCCCAAATCAAGTCTTTCATTACAGCATCCTGTTTAGCGATCTTGCAGTCACTCTGAACGTCTTTGATAGTTTCAAGGGGCAATAGTGCAACCGCTTTGCAAGGTTTTTTGTAATATGCCACTGTTTCGCGAGGGACTACTTCGAATCGGCGTCTCTTGCGAGGGGGCTTCTCAGCAGAAAAAGTTCCGGAAGAAATGTCGCTGACCGTTACCGTGTTGGGTGTTTTTGGGATTGCTTGTGACGGTAACGCAGGGACTTCATCCTTAGGAAACTGATATATAATACCGACCGTATCATGTAACGTATCTTTCCCGTTTGATGTGTCGACAAAACGATCGTAATTGTCGAAAGCTACATGCGTACAAGTCCCGCATCCGACGTCTATCCCGGGTGGAATTAATTCATTACTCGAATAGGCTGTGTACGCTAGCTCGGTTTCCAGCTCTTCCGCCGACGTATACGAAACTGTGTGGCCATATTTATTTAGAATTGTGAGCACTTTCCTACTACTCGTTAACGATTTCATAGCCAAACCCAACATCAAGTGTTTCGCAGGCTTAACTCTGCCCTTCGTAATGATGTAAATTATATCCTGGCAAATAGATTTGATTTTGATATAGTCATCGGTTGAGTTTTTCCTACGATAGTCTGGTCCTTGTACTAGGTTGCAAACGAACTCGAACAATATTTCTGGAACTTGACATTCTCCCTTAAGAACGTCTTCGACTTGCGGTGTATCGGGTAATGGATTTCTTTGAATAACTTTTACTGAATTCCTGATTTTATAAGCTAGATCTTGAAGCCTGCTTTGCTCTGCATTTTGGTTTACAATCGATTCATTGAGCAGTTTACTCACATCCATATCTCGACTATATAGGATTTTTTTACTTAGAGGCCCGTCAGACTGTTCAACGGCGAGAACGTCACCGAAATGTTTCGCTATTTTATTTTGCAAGTGTTCGGTTTTATACTTTGATGAAACATTGATACCGAATTTACCGTCGCTCACTTCCAATAATAATGCTGCATATTTGTTATGTAAATCTTGCAGGTAAAAGACTCTCTGTTTGAGTAGAATTTCTTCACGGATGAAAGCAGAGAGTGCCTCAAAAGCAGCGTTATGAAATTGCCTTGTTTCATGCCAAGTACCTGCAGGTTCTTCATCCTGCTCAAGTGATTTCTCATATGATTTTATATAATTTAATTTGCAAATCTTATGAAAAATTAGTACCGTGCGAGTTTCAAGTTCTTCGCATAATTGGACATCTTGCAAACCTTCTGCTAATTTCCTAATCTTGTTTATAAGATCAATGGACTCTGATGTGGCTAGTGCAAGTTCTTGTCCTTTTACTTTTTTTCTAGCAGTCTTACAAAAGATGCACTTTCGTGGCGTTTGGCTGGGATCAGAGGGAACTGTTGACGATTCCACAGGTTCTGCTTCCATTTGTAGTGTGTCTCCGGCTGAATAAGAACAAGAAGGAACTGGCTCGTGTGTCGTTTGCTTCTCTTGTGCAGCAGGAGTTGACGAATTCAAGAAAGCCTCCATCTCCTCAATGATTTTTGTCGACGTCTCGGATGGTGCCTGAGGATGTAAAAAAAAAACGTGGATTGTACGCAAAGGTTCACATTATAGCGGTGTTCCAGGGGAGAGGGGATTGTCCACGTGGTTCTTTAATAAAATAGTATTCTAAAATCAATGTACATAGCGTAATGTGAACGAGCGTTATCCACGAAAAATGGAGAAAAATTGTATCGACAGAAATTCTATTCGTGTTCTCTGGATTAACATATGTATATATTTCAAATACCTTTTAAATTTTCAATCATCCAAATATATCAGCATTGAAAATGGAAATTTTTGTGGGTTAATAGTGAGGCCTATGGGGTCCAATTAACAAATGTCACTAAAAGGACTACGTTACACGAGCGGTAAAATAAGGTAGGCGGTGCTCAGATTGGCATATGTCTCGAGAAGTGTAAAAAATAAAAGAAGAAAAGTAATAGCAGGGGGGACATGTTTCAATGTGTACAGTGATGTTCATATAAGCCTGCCCATATCCGGATAAATTGTTGCTGCGCAGACACGAAAAACCGGCGGCTTTCGATCTATGCGCATGAACAAGTTAGCAAAATATACAGATAGGCATACTAATGTAACGAAAACGTATGTGTAATAAAGAGATACATTTCGAATACCTTTGGCACGTTAGACGGTTCTGGTGTACACCCGTGTGTTAAGTCCGCAGGTTCAATTTCCGGCAGAGGTGTACCTGGAATGTCCATGGGTACGTTACCCATTCGCTGTACTGGTTGTTCATTGTTACAACGTGTAGACGATGTTCCATCATCCTAACAATAACAGTTCGAGTTAGCTACTTTGAAATTTAACATATACCAATTCCCAGCGTTGAAATGAATATTCAATATAGTTTGAAGAGTAATTGTTTTCAGAATAAGATTTGTTAAACTTACTTTGTTTGCCGGATACAGTGCGACGAATTCCGCTTTATACTTTTGCGCCAGGACATTAACTTTCTTATAGCACTGGATATGGTAACCATAATCGGTGACCATATCATGAGAAACTTTGAGATCGCCGTATTTGAATTTTTTTATTTTTTTGAATGCTATTACATCTGAACACTTCTGTAATGTGGTGTCGGTGAAATCAATGATGTCGTCGCATCCACCACATAAAAAACACTTCTTCATTTTTTTTTTAATTTTTGTATAACCAACTTGTGCTTCCAGATTTTTGGTACAATCATGAAGAAAACGATCCGCTTATCAGTCACACGACTAGTATACTGGATCCCCGATTGTGACGGACGCACACTTACCCCTACTATAGCATTATGCCTAGACCAATAGGCTAGCTGCTGACATTGTTGCTACATTGTTGCTACATTGTTTTCTTGCTGAGTTATTCGTTGTTATTGAGGTTTAACTTAACTTATTTGTTGTTATTAATTATTTAAGTCAAGTGTATTCTACTATCTCTTGTTCCGTTCTGTTCAATTTATTCATACTTTCAATGTATCAAATTATTTCGCTCTTTGCCGAGGGGGAAATAATCCATATCAAGATTTGAGTAACACATTATATTTGACTGTTGAAATAATTTAAATTAATTCATTCATCTCAATTTTTTGTATTCACATTTTTTTTTTTTTTTTATTTAAAATTAATATTTTTATTTCGATTTTTTCACGCTTTGGGGGTGGCTGCCACCCTCCTCCACCGGGTGAGGGTGGCACCCAGGCGTGTTTCGTGACGAGGGAGGTTCGAGCTTTGATTTAAGAAAAAAAAAAAAATGGGTGTTCGATGAGGGAAGTAAAGTACGAAAATTGCTCCCGCTTGGGGGTGGCTGCCGCCCTCCTCCACCGGGTGAGGGTGGCACCCAGGTGTGGTTCGTGTATAGGGAGGTTCGAGCTTTGATTTAAAAAAAAAAAAAATGGGTGTTCGATGAGGGAAGTACACCCGCTTTGGGGGTGGCTGCCACCCTCCTCCACCGGGTGAGGGTGGCACCCAGGTGTGTTTCGTGACGAGGGAGGTTCGAGCTTTGATTTAAAAAAAAAAAAAAATAGGTGTTCGATGAGGGAAGTAAAGTACGAAAATGACTCCCGCTTAGGGGTGGCTGCCGCCCTCCTCCACCGGGTGAGGGTGGCACCCAGGTGTGTTTCGTGTAGAGGGAGGTTCGAGCTTTGATACAAAGCAAAAAAAAAATGGGTGTTCGGTGAGGGAATTGAACTCCGAAAAAAATGACCGGAAGTGGACCTTTTTCCGGCACTTACCACCAAATCCAAGATCTGTAAAGTCTGGCTTCTTATTGTCCACTATGTCCCCGATCGATTAACATGAAATTTGGGAGGGTGTTCGATGAGGGAACATTTACAGCGGTCGGCTCTCCGACTATCACGTCGCTACTGTGGCGTCTGGTCATTGACAACCCCAAAAGAAGACTTGACCAGGGTGTCTGTCTCCTTCAAAAATCTGGAAGTCCTGGAAATCTCAAGGATTTTTTATTTCCTGGAGTGTCTTGGAATTCCCAGGGAATTTCAATTTCACTCAGGGAATGTTTCGAAGAGTGATCAATTTATTGGATCTTGCAAATTTGAAACCATTATTAAATTGCAATATAAAAAAAATTACTCAAGTACATTTCGATTAAACTCGTGTGTCTAAGAAACTGACCGTGAAAAACCTTCGACAAGAGTGGTCTTCGAGAGATAAATCGTATCTCGATACACCTGGAATCGTTGAAAAAATCACCTGCAATATCCTGGGATTCTCTGGAAATCTTAGATTAACTGGGATATGAACGCAGGGCTATGCGAATGATGTGGCCAGTATCGTGTGAGCCAGAGATGCCAGCAGACCATCCGGACAAAACAGAGATGGTATGCTTTACAAGAAAAAGCAAGCTGGAAGGATGGGGAAATCCAAGCGTCAGGGCACGGAGCTGAAACCAGTAGACGGAGCGAAGCACTTGGGGGTCATCCTAGATGCTGAATTGAACTGGGGGGCCCTAGTTAGAAAGTGTCAGCGGCAAGGTCTGCCCCCTTCTGTGGGTTACACATTGCACGTGCAATACAACGTCGGGGCTTTACCTGAGAATGATGTACACAGGGCTCTGATGTGTTGGCAAACGACCGAGCTTGAAACACTGCAGGCTCGGCTGCCCCGACAACAAGTCCAAATTTGCAAATGACGCAGGACCATCGGCAGGCTGACTGACTGGGCAGGCCTGCAAGCACTCCTTGAGGGACAGGAATCAGTTTGGCATACCAACGGCTCTGAAACGCACGAGGGAACCGCACCAGGATTTGCCTCAGCGATTTCGGCAGGGGGAGATATATGTGCTTCTGGATAAGCTCTGCTGGGTCTTTCAAGTGAAGGTGTTTGTGCTCCTGGCTTACGTACTGGAAAACTGCCAAAGAGACCACATGGATAAGCACGCTTGTATGTGCTCCGATAGCAAAAGCGCCTTCAGGGCGCTGGAACAACAAAAGACCAGCTTGGCTCTTCTGGGCCTTGCGGCCTGCAACATGGTGCTGCTGATCTAGATACTGGGGCACATCGGAGTCGCAGCTAACCAAAAAACGAACGGACTCGCCAGGAAGAAAACAGAACAACCTCAGTTAGGGTCGGAGCCGGTTGTCAGGGTAGTCAGCTGTCAGGTAAAATACGATGTGGTTGGTGCTCGTGGTTCAAACGTGGACAGTGAGCGACGTTGGCCAAGGTTTGTCGATTTTCATTCTTGACACATCTTTTTATACGATTGAGCACGTAATTATGAATTCGAAACCAGAGCAGTCTATGTGCTGGGTAACGCCAGTTCATCCCTGTTCAGGCATTTACTTGTTTTCATATTCCGCAGATCAGATGAATCAGCTTTACCGGACACTAACGACGAGGTGTTCAGTGGTCAATCTCACAGGGAATGTTCCCCACTAGTGGATGCAGACCTTGCAGCCGTGGCAGTCCTTGAGTGGGAGCAGTGTTCATTGTGAGAAAAAGATGATCTCTAGCCAAAGCTAGAGTCGGTAAGACCTATGTTCTCATCACAGATACTCTTTACATTTGAAAAACTTCTTTTTTGTTGAGAAGACACTACAACCACGACTTTTATCCACCTATAGATGTATCATTACCATTTTTGGACTGAACGAACGAAAAAAGGATCAATTCAACTGGTCGGTTACAAGGAATAATGATTCGATCAAATATTCACCGTACCAAAAATGAGATGTGTTGAAAATTGGTTGTTTGAGTAAGTGATTGATGGTTTCTGGGATGTACACTCGGAATCAAATAATTTTGTACACATTTTATCATTGTCACAGTGAATATTTGATCGTTGTTATTCTTCGTAACCGGCCAGTTGAATTTAATTATTCCTGGAAATAGTAAGAAAATAATAAGAAAAAATGAGAAAAAATAAAAAAACTCCGTAAAAATTTGGAAAACGATTAATATCTTGGGCTATTCTTGAAAATACAGAATCCTTCTTTCCAATTGAATTTGCAACTATTCAACGGTGTAGCCACGTCCAGCGATAATTGTGAATTGAAAGTTGTTTCGATTGAGTCAAGTCAGGTTACAAAAAAAAAGGGGCCAAAACTTCGTTTTCTCTTTCCATGGTACTACAATGTCCTCTTCAATGAATATTTCATCGAGATCGTGTACCAGTGTACAGAATTTAATGTACAGGGTGGAAAGAATGGTCGCCACTTCGCCAGACTATTCTCCAGCTCGAGATTGGTGGAGATCTATTAAAACTTGTAGCCGCAGAATTGACCTTGAGCATGGGATTTGAGGTCCAATTTTTTTATTGTCTCAAAAAATTCTTCTCGTCCAGAGGAACAAAAGCCTCAAAGGGACCATGGGTCGCAAACGAGCCTAAATTCCCAATGATTTTTTACTTCATGATTTTTTTTTTCTACATGAAGGGTTTATTTGCGGCCTATGGTTCCTTGGAGGCATTTGGTCCTTCAGACGAGAAGAATTTTTTGAGACAATAACAAAATTTACCATAAAGATTTAGGAAGCTGGAGAATGATTTTGCGGCTACAAATTTCGAGAGATCTTCACCGATCTCGAGCTGGAGAATCGTCTGGCGAAGTGGCGACCAATCATTTCTTTCCACCCTGTATAACAAGTTGTGTGTATCGTCGACATACCGTGATCAAACGAGGAAAGGAAACAGTCCAAAACCAACATAGGCGCACGCTTCATTCGTCTGTTTGTCGGGTGCGTTCGTCAGTGCGAGTAGATATACAGAGTGGATTCCTAAAATGTGAACGGCCCAAAACCTAGTGCGCATGCGTTTACCTGAAAACATTGAATGTCGGCTGAGATACCAACCGTCGATTGGGTATCCCAGACAATTTTTCAACTTTCTGAGATAAGCGCATGCGCACTAGGTTTTGGGCTGTTTGCACTTCAGGAATTCACTCTGCGTGCGCCTGTGTTGGTTTCGGACTGTTGCCTTTCCTCGTTCACCCACTATATATATCTGTAGAAGAAAGTAAGTCCGTAGGCTGTTTCAAACTCTACCCAACAATGTCAACAATCATTGCAGAAATCGTTTGTCCCATGAGGTTGCCAAGTGTATGTGTTGAAATGTTGTCCAAATGAACAAAGGTATCCATGGTAGTGTAACGGAATGCTACTTTAGTCAATAAATTTTAACTATTGAAATATATTTAAAGGTCAAATTAATTATTTGCTAAAACAAAATCTGAGGATGGGATCTAAATAACGTTAGTACACATCCAATTTCTAGTACTTTATGGTATACTTCTATTTTATTTATGAAAACGAGTGATTTCAAAGGTCATTGTCTTTTTTAAGGTAAATGAGCAATTTCAAATATTGTATAAATATGAAACTTTAGTGTAAATATAATATATAAAGAAAATCAGAAAATCAGAATTTATAATCTTTAGAGGCAATTTCATAAGTGTATAGTGTATAAATTAAAAATAAAATGATGCTTAAAATTAATGAATGCGAATGAATGATATATGGGTTAAAATGAAATGTGGTTGGCCAGACCAAATACGTGTTCTTCGGTGCTGCTTGTAGATCTTGGAGTCCTTGTTGGTGGTTTGTATATAATCGATGAAAAGTTGTGACGAAATGTGTAATTGAAATTGAAATCAGACTTGTGTGTGCGAGAACAGAGCGTGAAAATAGGTGTTGTCTCTTCGCTGGCCGGACGTCGAGAGAGCGAGTTCTTCTATTCTCCTTAATCCCCAGCTTCGTATTTAGTCTCGATACTTGATTTTGGGGTCGAGACTATGTTGATCGATATTGCGGTAAATTCAAACATCCATATTCGTCACAGTAGAGATTCCCAAAGTATCGAACGGAGCAAACTATTGCTCTTTTTCGATATCTGATTTGACTCAATCGACGCACCTCTCAATAAATTTTTTCAATAAATATCATCACTTCTAATCGACGCACCTCTCAATTTAACGTAGTACAGTTACTTTTTCCGATGGAATAATAGATGTGAATTGTTTGGATTATCGGATGATGTCTCAGATACTGGCTCTCGCATACAAAAAATAATATTTCGGAATTTCTTTGTAACTTGATTTCACTTTGCAGATGTCACGGTACGAGTACAACCTGGACTCCGCACACGACGAGTTTGCTTGCCACGCCGCATCATATCCATCGGTTTCTAGTGTGCCAAAGTCTTACGCTGATGTCCTGATACGTGTTTCGAGACACACAGAAGGTTTGGGATGGAATGCGTAAGATGCAGAGCGCAGCGAGAGTTGGTACATTGGTACTGGCAATCATCGGTGGTCTCGAAAACACCAAAAACAGCGACGATTAGAGGATTAAGTTATTTATACGGAAACTTAGAGACTTTAGGGACTTTTAAGGTTCTTCAGGAAAGTGAGACTTCATTTCATGAGAATTCCTTGAGTCAGTCCTCAGGAGTACACTCTTTCAATGATAAGTGCAGTTTGCGTACCTGTGTCACCATCTGATTGATGATTCAATAATGAAAAATTATTTCTCTGATATTCCTAGAGAAAGAAGATTCCGGTAATGCAATTCGTGATGACAGCACGTGAAAATGAGTGAGAAAAAGGGTCTGTTTGGGCAATCGAACGTTTGAATAGCAGTGAATGTGCATTATTTCTGAAATCGAACAATACATGCTTAGGTATTTTCGAATTTGCGATCAATTTTAGTATTTAAATACTAAACTGAGTTGAATGACAACTTGGAATTGAGAAGTTGGATGTATAGAAGTGAAGTGAAGAACTCATGAAGTTTCATATATAAGTTATTATTACACAAAAGTGAAGAACTAATGGATTCACGAAAGGGACTGCTTTCTTTTCTTTCATTTTTAAACTCACATAAACTGGCGAAAGATTCCAGAGTTGTAACAGACCTTGTTTCATCTCAGTCGCAAAGCATTTGATTCGAAGATCGTGGAGATGGCTTGTAAGAATGAAATATGATTTAAGAATCTCAGAGAATGATTTTCAATTAAATTTATTCTCTCTTTTCATTAAGATCTTCCGTTGAAACTCTTAATTCATGCTCGATCGGTTGAAAATAACTTGAGAAATAATATCAGTCAACATCCTAAGATATGCATAGCCCAGTATACAGAGTGTCTGAACAGTTTAATGAGCACGAGATTGAATGGAAGGCTTAGTAATACCTATAATGCACTTATGTTTGGTGTAACACTTGGTTCAATTGGAGAAGTTCATAATTTAAAAACTTAGCACTCTGGGATCATGTTCGAATTTGAGTTAGAGAGTACAAATGATTCCGGAATGATGTGGAAAAAGTAAAAAAAAAAAAAAAAAATACAGCCGAATAGAGAACCTCCTCCTTTTTTGAAGTCGGTTAAAAAGTCCCCTCTGATGAAGCCAGAGAATTTCTGAACCTCAATTGGGCCAACCCTGAATTTGCAACGCCTGTAATGGAATTTACAGAACGCTCACTGAAATCTTCCAGATTTTCTGGTTGTGAATTCGACCTCGAATCGAAAAAAGAATACGGGGCTGGCCTCAATTTTGTGTTCCTGATATTGGTTTCTTTCGTGTGTAGGTAATTTTGATACCTGAAGTAAACTATGTTTCGTTCATAAAGATGAATCGAATCACATGATTGTGGTTCAAAAAATTTTATTTGAATATTATAATAGTGCGTTTCCTCTGGAAAAACCTGAAATTCTTAGATAATTATTCTTCTCGGGAACGATTCTCAATTCATAGCGAAATTTAGAAGACTTGATTTTCTAAAGAGAAAAATGTCGAACGAAATGTCGAATGAGCATTCTCATAAATTAGGACATAATTTTATTACTGTTCGACAATCATATGATGTCCCTACTGAAAATGATTATATAATTAATTGTATGAGAAAAAACCTGGTTAATGACATGGTAAATCATATGGGGGATTCCACGTCAAATCGACCGAAAAAACGGGATTTTTTCCCTGACCCCTTTCGATCTTCTTGTTCTTTTGCACAGTCGAACTACATGTTGAAAGGATGAACTGTGATTTTTTTCAGATTTTTTTGACTCATCACTCTATCACGAAAAATAATCGAATAAATTTATTTAAAAATTTTTTTTTATTTTTCACGCCTACATAGCTCAAAACGTCAACAATGTATGAAAAAAGTTCCAATACCAAAATTTTGAGGCTTTTTGTGAACTTTTCGAGAGTATTTTCATCAGATTTTTAATACCCCGTTCAAGTGTAGTTTTAATACAAAATGAGTGGAAATCATTCATAACTCAAAAGTGCCCTGATCGAATTGGCTGAAATTTATGCACAGCCCGTCTTTCACAATGCCAAAGGTTGTCTGAAAATTTCAAAGTGGGCCGAGCAGTGATTCAAAAGATACATCAACAAATATTCGCACAGTGGCAAGAATTCGGCGATTATGAGGTCGCAAAAAAGTTTTTTGGCCACGATTCGAAAATTCAACATTAAAATTCATTATTCTTGTCTACCTACTGGTGATCGCCCTTGAATTTTTGAACTGCGGCCGAAAAAACTTTTTGGCGACCTCATAATCGCCGAATTATCGCCACCTTGCGAATATTTGTTGATGTATCTTTTGAACCACTGCTTAGCCCACTTTGAAATTTCCAGACAACCTTTGGCATTGAAAAAGACATGCTGTGTAAAAATTTCAGCCGATTCGATCAGGGCACTTTTTTGTTACTGAAGATTTTCGAAGATTTTTAACCAAAACTACAGTTTCGCGAGGCACAAAAAATTGCAAAAAATTATTTTCAGAAATTTCAAAGAAAGACGCGAAACTTTTGTATGAGAACTTTTTTCATTGCTCATCTGGATTTCAAGCTATGTTGACTTGAAAAATCAAAAAAACGCTAAAAGCTGATTATTTGACCAGCTGTAGTGAAAAAATACTTGGTCAGAAAAATCTGACAAAATTCACAGTCGATCCTTTCAACGTGTACTTTCACTGTGTAAAAGGGCAAACAGATCGAAAGGGGTCAGGGAAATCAGCCGGTCGATTTGACCTGGAATCCCCCATATGATAAATCTTAAGATATTATGACCGGTTTCAGTATGGAATTTATCATACGATTTATCATATGATTTATCATATGATTTATCACGCGATTTATCACGTGATTTGTTTCACAATTTATTGTTATATTACTCGTGTAATTTCGTTTGAGATTTAACATAAAAATCATTCTCAACTGACTACGCACCGCGGATTTAACAAATAATTTCGCTTCCGATGTCAATGAAGGAGGAATCGAATTAACGACTGGAACTAAGGTATAGGGAGGGAGACCAACAAAATCATGACGCACTCATGTGAGAAAAATTACGTTTATTAACAATATTCTACATTTTTACGCCACCAGAAACAGTGGTAGAAAAAAAGTATCTTCGATCATTAAAAATAGTATATTATGCTACCCAGGTAGCACGCTAGTGCCTGAAATGTACATTTTTCACACATTAGCGCATGCGGTTCAGTGCATGAGAAAATGCACATAAAATGCACAAACTTTATCCAATGTAAAATGCGCCTTTTAAGTGCTTCTAAAATGCGTTTCGAAAAATGCGGTAAAAATGCGTTCCGAAAAATGCGATTAAAATGCGTTTCGGAAAATGCCGTTAAAATGCACTCGTAGACGGGCCTTCAGGTAAGCGACGGTTGTTGGTATCTAATTTTCAATAACAATGCACAAGTATAATAACTTGGTGTTTTTATTGCACAACTTTTATCACATTTTTTATTCTCATTAAGCTTCACATTC
The DNA here is from genome assembly GCA_018257835.1 of Euura lappo. Classification (NCBI taxonomy): domain Eukaryota; kingdom Metazoa; phylum Arthropoda; class Insecta; order Hymenoptera; family Tenthredinidae; genus Euura; species Euura lappo. The sequence goes on from JAEUYN010001643.1 coordinate 18,724, forward strand.
CGACAATTTCACTCAACGTCACTGTCACCGTCTGTCACTCATCTTCACCCTCCGATTCATCCTCGTTCTCTGCAGGCCTCAGCTTATTGCAAGTAGACTGATTTCTCAGCCAAATTCCAACTGCTGACTTCGCGTTCTTGGAATCGAATTTCTTGTTCAGAGCCAACTTGCATGCAGCTGTGAAGTTATTATTCATAATGTAGTACACTTAAGGTAATGTCAATTTTTCGTCAAATATTTTCAATAGAATAATAATAACCGAAATCCATTAACCATTACAATTTCAATTTGTAATTAAACCGAAATACATTAACCATTCCAATTTTGAAATATAATGGTCAATCTAGTTCGGTTCAATAAGAAATTGAAATTGTATAATGGTGAATCAGCTAGTTCAGTTTAATTACAAATTAAAATTGTAATGGTTAATGGATTTGAGTTTAATTACAAATTACAATTGTAATAGTTGATGTATTTTGGTTTAATTACAAATTACAAATTTTGATTACAAATTACTGGAGTAATTTGTAATTAATTTTTTTTTAAGTAATTTGTAATGGAAATATAATTAATGACACCATGTAATTTGCTGCTGCCCAACACTGATTTTGGAGTACACCAGATTTGCAAAAGATTTCACAGGATTCCAAGGGATTCCATGATGAGATATTCCACAGACGGGTGTACTCCAGATTTTACAAGTGATTGCTCTCTCGGTTTTCCATCAAGTACATCAAAACTTGACTTACCCATAATCATTTTGAGTATTTTAAAATCCTGTATGCCGGTCTTCACTGCTCCGCCTTTGAGGTTAATCGTGCTGGCTAGAGATTTAGAGAACAGACCGATGCACACTGCTCGTGCCGCCTCTTCACTCGTATTTCCCCCACTGGTACTGAAGTAGTCCACCTAAAATCAGAACAATGTCATTTGACTGGTAATTTCAATGGTGACATATATTCTATGTATGATATATATCACAAGACTGGTTGTTCAGAAAAATGTTTATGCTCCAAGATGGAAAATCTTGAGTTGAAGAACGAAGATCCTCAGATCCTCAATGCTTTACCTCAGTATAGTAAGGGGCACCGGTAATTTTCATGTTTTATTTTTTTATTTTATTCTTGTAAATTGAGATTTTGATTGTCTTCAAATCTTGATCTCCCTGAATCTTAAAACGATTCAAGAAAATCAAACAATACAAACAATCTAGGTGTAAAAATACTTTTCAGTTGAATATTTTCAATTTTTGAAAATTAATTTGGAAATTTTCGAGCAAAAATTATTTTGTGGTTCGTACTGAAATTCAAATTAATCCAATCCTAAATATATGTATGTATATAGTGAGATAGAGCATTGAAACTTTGAGGATCTTCTTTTTTCAAGGTTAAGTAAGGATTTTCAAACATGGGGCATAAGCATTTATTTGAACGGCCAGTTCAATATTATAGTATATGTATCATAATTTTTCATATTATTAATATGTATATATTCACAATGCGACGTTTACTTACCGCGAATTCCATAAAATCATTTTCATTCAGACTGTTCTCAAATTGGTATAGATTTGCAAGCGATCGAAGGGGCAACTCTTTCGGCCAAGTAGGGGGTTTTTTACACGAATCCGTACCTCGCACGCCTCTGAGAACTTTGTCCAATTTTGTACTCAACTGCTCTTGCGTGCGAATTAGAATTTCTTGGTATTTGGTCAATCCCTCAATGGCACTCCAGATGCCTACCATAATAAACGAACACAGCCATGATATAACAGCTGTGAAAATTACGGATTGGTATCCACTGATAACAAAATTGTTACCATTCAATGCACGCCGCAATGACTCCAGTGTGATCGGTTCATCAATAGGTTTGAGCAGGACGACCTTATTAGAAATGTCGGGTAGAATCTCTGTTGCAGGCTTTTCCGGCGCTTTTGAAAATTGTAGCAATGCAGCTTGCTTTAGCGCTGAAGCTGTATTTTCGTTGTTAGGGACAGGCTTTACAACTGTGCAGGAAACCTGAAAGTGGGCATCACATTCCACTTCAACTGTGGAATCTGAAAAAATAATTTTACAGTCAATTCTGAATCGAACAAATATGGTATGAAAGAAAGAAGATTCTATCTGACTCACCCGACTGTGTTATTGGTTCCATGTCGCCGGTGGTCGCTTCTGGGTGGCTGGCATGACCTGCAAAGCCAAAAGATTTTTACATGTGTTCAACAAATCTAAATAAGACCGCCGAGTTTCGAAGTGAAACTGCATATGTATTGTGACTTCACATTATGCGCTCCTCACCTGGCACAGTTTCCCTCTCTGCGCATTCCTCCGAAACTGACGTACGACCTATGGGAAGATAAGAAACATCAACTTGAAAACCAAATAATCATAAAGCCTCGTCTCAAAGCATACGTATAAAATGTATGATTAAATACTTGAGGATGGTGTCGCAGCCAATTTGAGTTTGCTTTTCGAAGCAATCTTTTGAGCAGCCATTATTCGGGCCGTCGCATCGAAGCGTTGCTCAGCGTCAGCTAGGTCATCCGCAGGTTCTGTCATCCTGATTCGTTTATTGGTTGCTGCAGGCTTCTTCTTACCTGCTTTGCTCTTCGAAATCGCTGTGGTTTTTTTCTTTTCCGACAAATCCTTTCCCATTAGTTTATTCAGGGTCGCCTTCAATTCCTTCACATTTCTGTTCCTCATCTCCTCATAGCTATTATTAGAGGGAGGATTGTCTTCGTCACAATGAGCGTCGTCGTTTTCGATATATTTGGAATTGGCAAATCTCTTCCTCTTTCCCTTTCCCTGTTCAGCTGCTGACTCAAGGCCATCAGTGTCCTCAGCTTTGCTTAGTCGCAGTCTTGCTTCATGGTAGGAATCTGTTACAGTGCCGGGCAAATTTGTAATTGACTGATTACAAATTCAAAATGAAAACCGTATATTTTGTAATTGAAAGAAATTAAATTCCAAATTACAGCTGTAATTTTTAATTTAAACGTCATCAATTACAAAATGAGAGTGGATGATGCCCAACACTGGTTATAAAACATAATAAAAGATTGTAGAGGTATTTGTGTTGATTTGGTCAACAGTGTGCAATTCAAATCCTAAATTTAGCTTACCGTAGGTTCTCCTCAAAATACAGGGTAGGAAATCCCATGTATCGTCTGGATCGTCGAAGGCTATCACCGACTTTCTACCCCCCTGTTTGGGATAGAAGCAGAATTTCTCTGTGTCAGTCAACCATTTGTGAGGCACAACTGCAACAGCTGAACTCCCATCATCCACAGTAAAATCAGAAGATTAAACGAACTTACTTGTAAGTGAAGTTCTATCTTAATTGTATGAAGCGCCTCTTCCGAAATGATCAACTTGTAGTTCCCCTCAACTCGACCGATGTCGCCACAATTTCTACGTATGTTTTAAAACAATAATGTTTTTTTTTAAAACAAACGATGTGTCAATCGTGTTTGTTTTCGTGTCCCTGTATCCACGCGTGATGTTCATTACCCAACAACCGAAAAAGAATAGAAACGGAACGATTACCAGAGTTATGGATCCCGTTTCTTTAATTTTCCGAATTAAGCATGAGTTATTCCAATGAGAAACTGTTCGTTTTAATCCGTGTAGTCGTTTATATTCGATCCTATCTGTTTTTTTCTATCCCGTCCTATCCGTGGCAATGCCACCTCTCACAGCCTATTCGTTCCAATTATTCGTTGAGAATAAGGAATTGTAATTTCCAATCCGATTGAGTTCTTCGTATCCGAATCAATTCTTTTCGTAGGATACACATCATCCATGGTAAAACGCAATTTTTATCTCTATTCGACCGAATTCTTTTGAAGGAATACAGAAGTTTGATGACGGATTAATCCGAGCTATCGGATTCTTCTTGGTTATATGCAATTCGAATCAATGCTTCAAACAGAATGAATGACATACTATACTATGCGACGAATTCAAATGAGCGATAGAAGTTCCGAACCAATTCTTTCAATGATTTCACATATTCATGGATTCGTTTCAATTCGGGATACATCCAGTCACGCGTGATAAGGGTGATAAATGTCGTTCGGACCAATCAGAGAGCAGCTTTAACCGGAAAGTCTCCCTTTCCCGCGTGATACGTCGAAATGAAAAAGTCAAAATAGGAGCTCAGCAGTAATGGTAAAACCCGAGCATAAAGTTTGTTCATTCAAAATTACGATTAATGAAAGGAAAATTATGATGAGTGCTATTATAAAGATGATAAATCATCATGGAAGTAAACAAAATTAATTGCACGTCTTATCTTGTTAAAAGTGAAAAATCTGAAATAAAGTATTATTCTTCTCAATTTACAGGTTCGTCGATGATTATTATAACTAAATGACAGGGCAAATATTTATACATTCTTTATGACAAGACTTTATTTTTATCTCATTCTCACAGTACATACTTACTTATACCTATAGGTATAATTGTGTATACGATATTGAAAATTGAAGGAAGACAAATCAAATATATTTAGTTCGATACATTTATTGATATTGATTGGACAGTGCGTTTGGCAATTTACACACATATTCACGATCACTGCTCTTTATGTATATCAATTTAGACAGAACCTCATCAATAGCTATTCTATCTATACAGTGGTGTAGAGATATTACTTTCCAAATATGTGGTAGTACAATATCTTTTATTTCTAGCGGTTCGGTACTCATCAATTGTATGTCGAGGTAACAAGTTTCGTCCGACAATACGATATCATTAATTCGTGCATTACCACCGCTCTTTAATTGAATAAAACTATCGTTCCATTTTGATGATCTCTTATATTTCACTGTAGTGTAAACTGTTCCTTGATAGATACATTTCTTAAATAATTTTTCCGAACTGGAAGAAACTGCACTGTCAGGGTCACAGGCATCAAAATATATGACCCCATTACATTTTTCATTATTTGTGGTCGTGCGCTTGTTTGAAAATAACCTTTCACAATACATTTCAGCATGTTCCGAATTTTTGGAACTACTATTGCAGTCTACTGCTACTTGAAATGAACGTATATTCATGGACTTTTTAATAATCTGTAGGTCCACCCCCTTTGAACCGTTGATCAATCGTTTTAAAAAATGTATGTTGCTTTTATAGGCGTCAGTTGAATTTGCCCATAGCGGTCCACACTTACGTACCGAATCGACAGCATGAAGTAGCATGTGTATATTGAATCGCATACAAGATTCACCGTAACGCGTTTGAAACGTTATGACAAATAGTGCCAACAATATTTCACATTCTTCTAATTCTATATCAGAAATTCTCATCTGTGACAATACGTACATACTTTTTGTTAATAGCGCGAACAAATATAACTTGTCTTCTGATAGAATATTGACACAAATGGGAATGCCATAATATAGTGACAATGATCTCCAATTTTTCGCTTTATAATTGCTCATGTCGAATAAATCTTTTGGCAATGTACCGACGTCATGAGGAGGCTTAATATCCATCAAAAGTCCATTAATTCTTTCTTTATGTTGCCTGTTCATTGCTTTCCAAGTCAATTCCCAAAGAAATTGTTCAGCACCCAACTCTCCAGTATGCAGCTCGTCAAAGGGAAAACTCCATACCATATCAAAATTACGCAATTCAGATAATATTGATGGACCTTTCACTCCTCGAGATTTCATTTTTGAGGGTACGTCAAGAATATCTTCTACGTCTTTCATGTGCGATTCATGCATTCGTAATGCTTCATTATTTCCAGAAAATGGAAAACGCATTGTTTTATTGAAGCTGCCCTGAATATAACAGTAACTGCATGCATAATAGCCGTTGTGTTGCACTCTGTTTTGACATAATGCACGGGCTACAGAGTCTACGGAGCAACACAGAACTGAGACTTTCAATAGTTCCTCTACGCCGTTGTCGTTGATATTACAATGAAAACCAACATCATGTAATTCTTTCACGTCCCCGACAAATTTTTCCAAAAATAGATTCAACAACGTCGGATTTGGCTCTTTTTCAACGATCATTAGACCCACAATCAGTAAATTTGTGAATCGAAGATCTGGTGGTAAATCGTTAAGAATTACTTGAAGAGGCCACATGTTTCTTTTGGATTTGTGAAAAATTGGAGCGCCATCGGTACTAAAATTGAGACTCAATGTTGGACTACTATCTGCTACAGTCATTTTATATAATTTACCATCTTTGCAATCGGTAATCTCTGAGTTTTCATTATATCGTTGAGATATACTGTTTTGAAGTGCTGAACGAACGCTTTTTATTTTCATTACCTCGTTTAATTGATGCTTCAAATCAATTGTAAGAAAGTAATTGTTACAAGATGCATCAAGAAATATTTGGGAACTACATTTCTCACAAATAACTGTCTGATTTTTGAACGAATCTTTCCACGAGCAATGAATCTCATTGTAACACTTAGTACAGTAATAATGACTTTGGACCTTTTGCTTTGGATATTCTGAAATTTTATCCAAATAATAGTTAGAGATGTTTACATGACTAAATCTTGGACCAGCACACAATTTAAACATTTCCATTAATTGTTTACGACCCTCATTGCAAATACCAAATTTCAAAGTAAAACCTGTAATCATGAGGATTACATCACCTATTGTAGTGCTCGATTTATCAAACATTACGGAATTTTCAAAACTGAATGACCGTTTTCGATCGTTCACTTTTTTTTCACTTCTTTGATCAGTGGCAGACTCTTGTGCCTTGGGACTACGAGGACGTAATGGCGGCGTTGAATTTTCCTCGTTACAATCATTGAAGTCCGATGTGCTTTCTGCTTCGTTTTCGTCAGTTGAAATGTACTCTGTATCGGTGCTGCGATCGCTGGTGTGCTTCATTGGCAGTAGATCACTTTTGTTGTTCCCGAGAGTATGTTCCAATTCCATGGTTTCGGAACTTGAGTCTTTTTTTTCAACAAGACCGCTTCCGGTATTTTCTGAAAATAAAGCAATAGGAATTGATAATGAATCAAAAACAAAAAGTAACCAATTGCACAGTAATTGGTATGATACAGAGGACAAAGAGAACTGAGCGTACGCAGAATAATCACAATACGTAATCCTAGGTTCTATGTGATATCCTAATATCGTGTTTGATTGTGAATTTTGAATGCTTGCCTTAATGAACTTGTACTCTAACACATGTAGAAATTGACTGTCAAATGGGAAAAAGTATCTAGCACCCTGCCGGCATGTAACAAAAATCTAATCATAGCTCCTGATTCTGATGGGAGCCCTTACGGGAACCAGGGCTGTACCAAGATTAGCATTTCATCTCGCATTTCATGCTATTCTTCTTTATTGAGGGATGAAAAGTAGGCGCTATGTATAAATATGTTGAAAATGTTGAAAATGAAATTGCCTCAAATTCAATGATTTGCTGTGGTCACGCTCGGAGCACTAACAGAATAATTTTAACGCTCGAGGCCATCGGGATCACAAGGCCTAAACCAGCCCGTGAGAGCATGTGATACCTATCTTGTACCCGAATAGATTGATATAAATGAATGGACATGAAATACATGTATTTTTTTACCTCTTGCTGCTGCGCCTGCGCTACGTTGAATTTTCTGCAAAACAGCACTTGACTTAATCCTCCACGATCTTTGCGTTGCTTGAGAAACCATTTTTGCGTCATAATCAGGGGTTAGGCAGAGTTTATATCTTTTCCGTTCCGGCGCACTTATTTCTTCATCGGCAAAATTCACTGAAAAAGTGTTCACATTAAACACATTATTTCCTTTCAAATCTTCGTAACGATAACAATTGGAAGATAGGTTATGTTACTTACTATTTGTAGCTGTAGGATTAACTTTCCTCATCAGTCCAGACTAATGTGTGTTACGTAAATAATATATAACACGAGAGTCTTATTCTAAATAACAAATTTCACCAGACACGTTATTTTTCACTTGATTCGATTCATAGTTTTCAAAATGTTTGTTTTCCGTCCATACTGGTCCATACCGGCTTCGCACCAAACTTCGCACATTACGCGGGCTCTCGGTATTGTTCGATATCTTTCGGTATCTTTCGGTATCTTTCGGTATCGCTCGGTAGTGTTCGACAGTCCGTTATTGTACCGAGATGTGCCGAGATGGTAGAGAGAATTCGAATACGGTCCCAAGAAAGTACTGGAACAATCGGGAATATGTGAGTATGCATCTACTTTTCTCTGATACGTATGTGTGAGTGAAACTTGCTGTCCCCACTCCTGCTGTAGACCGGCTACACCACGTGGACTAGAACAGCAACAGGCCAAAGCCGAAAAAAAAGAAGAGCGGTGAAACGCACAGTTTTGTGCCATAGGTGAGCTTGATTTGGTAAAATACCATGTGGGCCCAAATTCGGCTGCCACAATTGCAAGCACCAAACAACACACGGCTGGTTCCGCTGTCGAATGTCATACATTTTGATCAAAAAAGAATGAAAAATAAGTTATTCAACGTGTCGTTGGACAATAACAAAACAACTCAAATATGCCAGGTTATTTCGATCGCAAGTAAGTACCTTTATCAGTATAGATGCTATCCAAAATTTCACACAATTTCATCACTTTCATTTTATCGTGTTAAAAAAATACACTAATTAAAAAAAAATTTATATATATACATTTTCCCCAGAATCCCAGAAAGAACTAGAAGACAGTTTGAAAGGAAGAAGGATCACGTATCCACCGTTGAAAAATTTGGATCCAGCCACTGATATAAGTGACTTTGAGAGTGGACCTGAAATCTCAACGCCGAAGGTGAATATTAAATTGCATTTGTAAGAATGCTCAATACTGATGTGTTTTTTTTCCAATTCAGACAGGTGATGTTGGAGGAAACAGCTGTGATCAATTGAGGAATGACCTTCAGGATCGTCTAAAAAACTTGGAAAGAAAGAAAACGGTATTAATTTATTTTCATTATCATCTTGTATGAGGTATAAAATTAACCAATGCGTTGGACTCGTACCAACAATACGTACATCAACGATACATAACAAACGTTGTATTCCATACTGTGTCTATGATTATAAAAACAAATCATTTTTTTTATGTGTAGCCGAGGGTAAATCTTAGCATAAGCAATGCCAAGACCAGTGACAATGAGGACGAACGGTACGATGCAAAAATCGTTGGATCTACCCTGGTAAATAATTATCCATGTTAAAATTTTTTGATCGAGTGTGAAATACTGAGATGAATGTGAATTAATAGTACATTGTTTACCGAGCGAGAAAACGACCGTTTTCGTCGAGGTGAACGTATTATTTTCTACAACAGTGGAGCAAAAACAGCGAGTTTCCATCCGCAAGCCAGGGACAGAAGATCGATAGGTTTTCATCCTCGTTTGCGAATGGAAACTCGCTGTTTTCGCTTCGCTATTGCAGAAGAATATGTTACTTTTACAGTGTAAAGATTGTGAAAACTGTACTTCACAAACAGCTGAGTTGACAGCATCTTGCGAAGCATATCAGCACGAAAATTTGGACTTGAAAGAAAAAAACAAAGTCTTGGAGGACAGTCTTAAAAAGCTAATGGAAGAACTTGATGTATCCAAAACAAAAATCAGTGACTTCCAGACAACCTTACAAGAAAGAGACCGCATTGTACAAGAGCTAGAGAAATTGAATTTCGCATGGCAGAATAGTGCATTAGCAAATTGGGACACAATGCAGGGTATATATACAAACACTCTCTCTGCAGTAGACATATGAACGAAATCACGAAGTCACTAAGTCTGATAATTTCAACGTTTTTCGGAAATTGGACATTACTTTATACTTATACGTTACACTGGCAGTGTGAAAAACATCTTCATCAGAATTGTTAACACAATTTTCGACATAGTTACAAATGAATTTATGAATCGTATAAGTGTCTGTACCTACTTGAAATTATTTTATTGTCTTTTGAATTCCACAGGTGCTCTTGACGACTTGAAGAAATCTTATAGAGGACCAACAGGAACTGGCAATAAACCCGCTGGGTCGTTTGAAATCGGTTATGTGACTGATGATGGAAGCCAAGTGAGTAAACGGTCAAGTATTTGTGCAAAAAGACGTATGACTCATGTTAAATAATGTCACAAACCCGTAAAGTCTTGTTGTCGTAAAATTGTACATCCTCGTTTAAGCCCCTTAAACTTTTCAACACCTATTAATGAACAGTCTATGTAGCCTACATTTGAAACTTCATCAACACAATTTATCCATTTCTAGATACATTTAGGGAGGGATGTATGGCTCTCCGTTCAAACTTATTCGTTTGTTACTGCTAACGTAAAGTCAGTTTCCGGACTCACTCGCAATTTATTATCAGCCTTATTTGACGAACGTACCCTACTTAAGAGTACTATATCAGGCAAAACATCTAACAGAGCCACCAAGTCAACAACTCAGTCATTGAAAGAAGAAGTTCAGAAGCTTGATCCGGTGAAGGTTATGGCTATTAAAGGTAAAAAATATTCTTATTACGAACAAAAACAATATGAGAAAAGTAAAGCTGCAATTACTAAATATTTCTCATATTTTCTTCAATTCAGATTTTGTTCGCTACTACCTCGTCGAAGAATGGAAGCTTTCCGAGGATATGGCAGACACAGAGGCAGATTTAGTGAGACACTACATCAGCAAAAAAATAGCTGATTTAAAAGAAGGTATTTGTGAATGGAAACTTATGATTTCGTTTCATCCATTTCGTGGTCGATACTTTTTTGTCACTATTAAGGGGAAATGAAAGGTGGAATTTTTCAATCATCAGCGCCACCTATCGGAAGATGGCGCAACCACCCGAGCGCCATCTATCGGGAACCCTCCGTCGGTATTGCAGTTTTTCCGTCGGAATTACAGTTTTTTTTGTTGAAGTCGATAATATTTTCGTCCTCTTTTTCTAAAATCGTATGTTTTCACACACCTATTCGAGGATTAGACTTGGCAACATTCATAATAATATAGATTATCATGCAGTAGTCTTACTACTGGAGTTCGAGTATTTCTACTCTTTTTCGCTGTATCTCAACAGCTCGTGCAACACCAAAACTGATAATTGCTTTGCATTTATAATCAATTTCAATTACTTGAACCAATTATAAATAATCGTTACATTTTCAGATTTGGTACAACTAGAATATCTCTATTCTTTATTGCCGTATTCCAACAGCTTAGGCTACACCAAAACTAAAAATTTTCCGATATTTACAATAAATTGCGATCACTTGAACCAATTATGAAAAGTCGTCACATTTTTGCGATCAAGTTAGAGAACTTGAAAGAGTTCTGCGTTTTACCACAGGACTTGCGAGTATCTCTACTCTTTGTCGCTGTATCTCACAGCTTGTGCAATACCAGAATTGATAATTGCCTTACATTCATAATAAATTTCAATCACTTGAACCAATTATAAAAAATCGTCACATTTTTTCGATCAAGTTAGAGAACTTGAAAAGAGCTCTGCGTTTTACCACATGATTTGCGAGTATCTCTACTCTCGTCGCTGTTTTTTTTTACAGCTTGTGCAATACCAAAATTGATAATTGCCTTACATTTATAATAAATTTCAAGCACTTGAACCAATTATAAAAAGTCGTCACATTTTTCCAATCAAGTTAGAGAACTTGAAAGAGTTCTGCGTTTTACCACAGAAGTTGCGAGTATCTCTACTCTTTGTCGCTGTATCTCTACAGCTGATGCAATACCAAAACTGATAATTGCCTTACATTTATAATAAATTTCAATCACTTGAACCAATTATAAAAAGGCGTCACATTTATTCAATCAAGTTGGAAAACTTGAAAGAGTTCTGCGTTTTACCACAGGAGTTGCGAGTATCTCTACAGCTTGTGCAATACCAAAATTGATAATTGCCTTACATTTATAATAAATTTAAATTATTGGAAAACGATTATAAAAAATCGATACATTTTTTCAGTCAAGTTTGAGGACTTGAAAGAGTTCTGCAGTGTTTTACGACAGGAGTTGCAAGTATTTCTACTCTTTGTCGCTGTATTTCTACAGCTCGTGCAACACCAAAAGTGATATTTATACAGCTCATATTCGTAGTATTGGCACTACAGATGAAATAATAATACAGATTTTATTATTTGACATTTATCATTAGACAGTAGTTTTACTACTGTAGTTACGAGTATTTCTACCCATTTTTGCTGAATTTCTACAACTTTTTCTGTAACAAAACTGACGATAGCCTAATATTTATAATGTAATCAAAGTACTTGAACCAATTATAAAAAGTCGTCCAATTTTTTTAGTCGGGTTAGACAACTTGAAAGACTTCTGCGTTTTACTACTAGAGTTAGAGTATTTTTACTCTTTTTCGCTGTATCCCTACAGCTCATGCAACACGATATGTGATATTTGCACAGCTCATATGCACAGTATTGTTGCTACAGATAAAATAATAATAAAGATCATTGGACAGTAGTTTTACTACTGTGATCAGAGTATTTCTACTCTTTTTCGCTGTATTTCTACAGATTCTGCTGTAGCAAAACCGACGATAGCCTAATATTTATAATGAATGTCAATCACTTGAACCAATTATAAAAAGTCGTCACATTTTTTAAATCAAGTTAGAGAACTTGAAAGAGTTCTGCGTTTTACCACAGAAGTTGCGAGTATCTCTACTCCTTGTCGCTGTATCTCTACAGCTTGTGCAATACCAAAATTGATAATTGCCTCACATTTATAATAAATTTCAATCACTTGAACCAATTATAAAGAGTCTTCACATTTTTTCAATCAAGTTAGAGAACTTGAAAGAGCTCTGTGTTTTACCACCGGATTCGCGAGTATCTCTACTCTCGGTCACTGTTTTTTTTTTTACAGCTGATGCAATACCAGAATTGATAATTGCCTTACATTTATAACAAGTTTCAAGTACTCCAGCCACATTTAAATATTCGCAGTATTTCTACTACGTATGCAGTATCGAGTCTGCGATAGACATTTAGTATTTCTACTATATGTTCACGATTTCTCAAATTCAAAGACATCCATAGCTTTCTGTAAAGTTACAGGACATAGCACGATGTCATTCATAATATTCATACAGCTAGGGTTCGTTTTTCTTCAACCACTATGTACAGCAGTCAACAACAGCCCCCACTACTCGTACGATATATTTTTATGGATATTCATCAGATTTTCGCGGTAAAGCTAGAGGATATGCTAAGATTGCGACTGTGATGGAACAGTCAGTTTCGATTGTCAAGTTATTACTTCAACATTCAGCCACAAAAATGTCGAATTTTCAAAATTTGTATAAAATTTCATCACTTTCCCCTGACTTTTGCAGACTCTGGCAAATTCTCTGACTTTTACCGGTTTTTTCAGTTTTGAAGGTCTGTAACAACCGTGTTACAACCCACTTTATGTAAGTTGATCAATAAAAGAAAAGAAAAACGATACAGTCCCTTTCGTGAATCCATTAGTTCTTCACTTTTGTGTAATAATAACTTATATACAAAACCTCATGAGAATTCCAAGTTGTAATCCAACAGAACGTTGGTGGAAATTTTAGTATTTCAATACTAAAATTGATAGAAAATAAGCATGTCTTGTTCCATTCAAACGTTCGATTGCCAGACCATTTTTCTCATTAATTTTCTCGTGCGATTCGTCATCACGAATTGCATCATCAAAATCTTATCTCTCAATTTCGCGGAATATCAAAGAAATAATTTCTCATTATTGGATCATCAATCAAACGGTGATACAGGTATGCAAACTGCACTTATCAAATGTATTCTTGGGGACTAACTCAAGGAATTCTCATGGAATTAAGTCTAACTTTCCTACTGAACCTTAAAAGTCCCTGAAGTCTCTAAGTTTTCGTATAAGTAACTTAATTCTCTAATCATCGCTGTTTTGGGTGCTTTCGAGACCACCGATGATTGCCAGGGTAGCAACTCTCGCTGCGCTCTGCATCTTACGCATTCCTTTCAAAACCTCCCGTGCCTCTCGAAACACGTATCAGGGCATCGGCATGAAACTTTGGCACAGTAGAAACCGATGGATATGCTGCGGCATGGCAAGCAAAGTCGTCGTATGCGGAGTCAAGGTTGTACTCGTGCCGTGACATCTGTAAAGTGAAATCAAGTTACAAAGAAATTCCAATATATTATATTTCTTGTATACGAGAGCCAGTATCTGAGACATCATCCTAGAAATATCAAAGAATTTACTATTGTTCCATTGGAAAAACTAACTGGACAACGTTAAATTGAGAGGTGCGTCCATTAAGTCAACTCGGATATCGAAAAAGAGTAATAGTTTTCTTCGTTCGATGCTTTGATTTCCCTACCATGAATACCTTTGTTCATTTGGACAACATTTCAACACATAAACTTGGCAATCCTATGGGACAAACGATTTCTACAATGGTTGTCGACATTCTTAGGTAGAATTTGAAACAGCCAATGGACTCACTTTCTTCTACAGATATATACCGTTAGTAAACGAGGAAAGGCAAAAGTCAGAAACCAACAGGGGCGCACGCTTATATATCTACTCGCGCTGCCAAACGCACCCGACAGACGGACGACTGAAGCGTGCGCCTGTGCTGGTTTCGGACTGTTTCCTTTCCTCGTTTACTCACGGTATGTCGACGATACATACAACTTGTTATACATTAACTTCTGTACTGACACACGATTTCGATAATACATCCATTGAAGAGGACATTGTAGTACCATGGAAAGAGAAAACGAAGTTTTGGCCCCCCTTTTTTGTAACCTGACTGGACTCAATCGAAACAACTTTCAATTTACAACTATCGCTGGACGGGGGTACATCTCTGTATAGGTAAAAATTCTTATGAAAAATATTTTTTTTCTGGCAAATTGGAAAGAACGATTTTGTATCGCAAGAATAGCCCAAGATACTGAAAACATTTGATCTTTTTCCAACTTTTTACTGAGTTTTTCTTTTTTTTTTCTTTTTTTTTTCAATATTTCCACCAAATATTGAATTCAACCGGTCGGTTACGAGGATTAACGATTTGATCAAATATTCACTGTGACAAGAATAAAATGTGTACATCTCAAAAACCATTAATCACTCACTGAAACGACCAATTTTCAACACATCTCATTTTTCGCACAGTGAATATTTGATCGAATTATTACTCCTTATAACCGACCAGTTGAATTCAATTTTTTTTTTCATTCTTTCAGTCCAAAAATGGTAATGTTACATCTTTGGGTGGATAAAAGTCGCGGTTTTAAAGGGAAGTTTTTTAAATATAAAGAGTATCTGTGTTGAGAACATAGGTCTTACCGACTCTAGCTTTGGCTAGAGATAATCTTTCTCGTATTATGAACACTGCTCTCACTCAAGGACTGTCACGGCTGCAAAGTCTGCATCCACTAGTGGGGAACATTTCACGTAAGATTGACCGTCAAACACCTCATCATTCGTGTTCGGTGAAGCGGATTCATGTGATCTGCGGAATATGAAAACAAATTATTGCCTGCACAGGGATGAACTTGCCTGACCTAGCACATAGACTGCTTTGGCTCTGAATTCATGATTACCTGCTCAATCATATAAAAAGATGTGTAAAGAATGAGAATCGACAAACCTTGGTCAACGTCGATCACTCTCCACGTCTAAACCATGAATACCAACCACATCGTATTTCACCTGACAGCTGGCCACCCTGACGACCGGCTCCAACTCTACCTGGGATTCTTTTGCTTCCTTCCTGGCGAATCCGTTCATTTTTCGATCAACTGCGATTCCCATGTGCCCCGGAATCTAGATCAGCAGCACCCTGTTATGGGCCGCAAGGCCCAGAAGAACCAAGTTGATCTTCTGTTGTTCCAGCGCCCTGAGCGCAGACAAGCGTGCCTATCCTTGTGGTCCGTTCGGCAGTTCTCCAGTGCGTAAGCCAGTAGCGCAGTCACCTCCGCCTGAAAGACCCTGCAGAGCTTATCCAGAAGCACATACATCTCTCCCTGCAGAAGTCGCTGAGGCAAATCCTGGTGCGGTTCCCTCGTGTGTTTCAGAGCCGTTGGTATGCCAAACTAATTCCTGTCCCTCAAGGAGTTTTCGCAAACCTGCCCAGTCAGTCCATCCAGAGAAAATCACGTTCTAGGCGTACTCAAAGCAGTAGTCAGCCACATGGTCCTGCGTTATCTGGTAATTTGGACTTGTTGTCGGGGCAGCCGAGTCTGCAGTGTTTCAAGCTCGGTCGTTTGCCAACACATTAGAGCCCTGTACATTATTCTCAGGTGAAGGCCCGACGTTGTATTGCACGTGCAATGTGTAACCCACAGAAGGGCACAGACCTTGCCGCTGACACTTTCTAGCTAGGGCCCCCAGTTCAGTTCAGCATCTAGGATGACCCCCAAGTGCTCTGCTCTGTCTACTGGTTTCAGCCCCGTGCCCTGACGCTCGGCTTTCCCCATCCCTTCAGCTTGCGTTTTCTTGTAAAACATACCATCTCTGTTTTGTCCGGATGCTCTGCTGGCATCTCTGGCTCACACTGGCCACATCATTCGCATAGCCCTGCGTGTATACCCCAGTTAATCTAAGATTTCCAGAGAATCCCAGGATATTGCAGTTGATTTTTTCAACGATTACAGGTGTATCGAGATACGATTCATCTCTCGTAGACCACTCTTGTCAAAGATTTTTCTCAGTCAGTTTCTTAGACACACGAGTTTAATTGAAATGTACTTGACAAATTTTTTTTCTATTGCAATACAATAATGGTTTCAAATTTGCAAGATCCAATAAATTGATCACTCTTCGAAACATTCCTTGAGTGAACTTGAAATTCCCTGGGAATTCCAAGACACTCCAGGAAATAAAAAATCCTTGAGATTTCCAGGACTTCCAGATTTTTCAAGGAGATAGACACCCTGGTCAGGTCTGCTTTCGGGGTTGTCAATGACCAGACGCCACAGTAGCGACGTGAGTACGCCTCACTGTGGGCAAACCACGGTCCACCACTACTTTCAGGGATTCCTCCCTGCGGGACACGCCGATTAGGCGACTGGGGAGCACGTTGCTGTATCACTTTCACCGTGGTGTAATAGAATGCCCCTTCGATGCCTGAGTGTACACAAACTCAGACGAAATTTTATGGAATTACGTCATCAAGTTATGTATGCAAATAATTTCATACAATCTTATCAGGTCAAATTCGAGGCATAATTTTACCTGATCGTATTAAACCTTTTTTTTCCTGAAAACATAACAATTAATTGCCATGTTAAAAGATTGATACGAATTCACTCGCTGAAACGACCCGAGGTCTCTTCGATTTTTCAACCACCGGTCAGGCGATGAAGAAAATCAAGATTGAGCATTTTTTCAATTCCTGAACATTGAGTGTGTGATACTCAAAAAGGGACTTGGGTGTTCAAAGTAATAAGTGATTCATGTAGATATAATCAATACATGAAATATTATTTTTCAAATTAGTGAAAATTCTTCACTCTCTGTTTGTCACGAAAAGTTAGAAAACTGACCACAGCAATTGAGAAATCATGTAATGTGTGTTGAAATTTAGGGATTCATCACGCATTGATCTGGTATACTCCAGATTGCTGTGTTGCAAAGTTTTCATCATATTCATGCCATCAAGTTACAGGACCTGATACATCCGTCCGTTACTTTTTATACTGTTATAATTGATAAAATAACATTCGTAGTATTTTCTACTACTGCGATCGACAGTATTTCTACTGTCTGTACAATACACAGGAATTACTGTGAGCGCGTAGTATTGCTACTACTACAGCAGTATTATTTCTAATACTTTTACTGTGTATCGCAGTATCAAGTGACAGGACTTGTACATCCGTTACTTGTTATACTGATATAATTGATAAAATAACATTCGTAGTATTTTCTACTACTGCGATCGACAGTATTTCTACTGTCTGTACAATACACAGAAATCACTGTGAGTGCGTAGTATTGCTACTACTACACCAGTATTATTTCTGATACTTTTACTGTGTATCGCAGTATGAAGATACAGGACTTGATACATCCGTTACTTGTTATACTGATATAATTGATAAAATAACATTCGTAGTATTTTCTACTACTGCGTTCGACAGTATTTCTACTGTCTGTACAATACACAGAAATCACTGTGAGTGCGTAGTATTGCGACTACTACAGCAGTATTATTTCTAATACTTTTACTGTGTATCGCAGTATCAAGTTACAGGACTTGATACGTCCGTTACTTGTCATACTGATATAATTGATAAAATAACATTCGTAGTATTTTCTACTACTGCGTTCGACAGTATTTCTACTGTCTGTACAATACACAGGAATTACTGTGAGTGCGTAGTATTGCTACTACTACAGCAGTATTATTTCTAATACTTCTTACTGTGTATCGCAGTATCAAGTTACAGGACTTGATACGTCCGTTACTTGTTATACTGATATAATTGATAAAATAACATTCGTAGTATTTTCTACTACTGCGTTCGACAGTATTTCTACTGTCTGTACAATACACAGGAATTACTGTGAGTGCGTAGTATTGCTACTACTACAGCAGTATTATTTCTAATACTTTTACTGTGTATCGCAGTATCTCTACTGCTTGCGCAAGCATTCAAGCTGCCTTTATTATATATAATAAATATGTATATATGCATAGTTCGAAAATTCGAACATTTTCTGCTTGTCGCAGAAAGTCCAGAAAAACATCTCAGTATTCCTATTTCTGCCTTGAACTTACAAGACTTGATACGACTGTAGCTAATTCAGTAGTTTTTCAACCTCTGTTTTTCGCAGTATTTCAACTGCACAATGACGTAATATTCCTATTCCGTTTAGAATTTTATTACCACTTACGGGTATTAATATTATGTCTATCAGGTTGCCAAATACGATACAACCGTTACTTATACAGGGTTTCTTCTAAGAATTAGAATCTTCGATTCATTAGGAATTTCAGGTTTATCCAGGTATTTTTCAATATTTACATGTGTATGGTTTCTTATTCGTAGAACACTTTCCATTCTACGTTTGTGTGCAACACACACACTGTAATTTGAAGAAAATACTTTGACACCGGAAAATTGAAACTTCATGAATTGTCATCGACTTGACTGGACAAGTTTTCTCAAATGAATCTACGAATCAAATCTACCGAGCAACTACTACTACAAATCTAGTCCTACTTCCGATCCCTTCTGTCTTCTTCCGCCATGGCACGCTCCAGTTCTTCGGTCGCTATTTTTTGTCCATCGGAGACTACGAAAGGTCGTCAGAACTGCTTGTCTTCTTACGCGCTCCATTCGGGACATCCGGTGCCTCTCGGAATACGTATTGAGGTATTATCAGTGTCGTCTGAGACTTACCACACGTCGGGAGTGTCATCTGTGAAGTGAAATCCATTCATAAAGAAATTTTACAGTGTTATTAAATATACATGAAAGTAAGTACTTGAAATGTGTTTGTATAAAAATTCTGAACAAGTTATAACCCGACATTATGTCATCAAGAAGTGCATCGATTGAGTCGTGTAAGATGGTGGAATAATAAAAAAAAAAATTCTTCCACTGTTTATAAATTGAAATAAATTGAAATTGTTTTAAGGAGGTTCGTCAGTGCCCGCGAGAGGCGGGCGGTGAGAGGGGAAAGCCTATGCTTATACACAGGGGCTCCGGGCCAATACCACTCACAGGAATCAAAATTTCGTATTTACAAAAACCATGTACATTTGTATATGGCACGGGAAAAGTATAAATGTTATTTGATTTTACACTTTTTACGCGAAATAAATAATTGCCAAGTGGAAATAAATGTTAATAATTGAGTTTCAAACATTATATATTTCAAGTCGAACAACGTCAACAGCGCAGCCGATAGCAAGTTGGCGAGACTGCTACGTCGACTGCTATGGACTCGCAGGCCGGTTGCATGTTTACATACGGACCGGTATAGAAAGTACTTCATCCACGAATAACGCATTGATATCATGACAACTGACAGTTAATTACTAATTACAACAATGACCAAAATAATAACAAAAATTAGGAAATCAAAAGTTTCCGTTGGGATTTATTTATACGAATTTTGAATATCTTTGAATGTTCGCGCCCCAGTTCGCACGTAATATTTCTAACCCCAACGCCGCGTCATGTCGGGTTCATTGAGTGCGGTGTTTCCAAGCTTCACACGGGCCTCGCCGACTTCGAGCGAAACGTATACAATTTTACTATTATTTTCAGTTATTATTTACAAACGCGCTGGTCGAATTCTTCCATCTTCCGTTATTATCTTCGTGAAGGTTCATTGCATCATTTCCATATTTTTTTGTTCAAGTCCTAAAGCGGTTTTCTACGTTATCCGGGTTATACGTATCATTTCGACCGAACTCCCGTAAGAACCCGTGTATAAGGAGCTAAATTCATCAATTATTTTCTCGTAAATGGGCTGGTCAAAAATTTTGAAATTATTTCAGCGATTGTATTACGTTCACAGGAACCCATACAAAAAATGTCAACCAATCCGTGAACTAATGCATTCACTGACGAACCTCCTTAACGTTCTCAGTACCCTTTGATCCGGTATCTTCTTCTGAAATGACCTTTTTTTATTTGATTGGATTCATTATATAGTCAACAACTTCACCGTGGGCAACCAGTTGTTCCTGCGTTTACCGACATGAAGGACTCGTGTTAAAAAAAAGTATCCTCTAATACCATTTGCAACAGATTCGTCAATGATGTAAAACGTAGTATATAAGTTTTGCCTCACAAGCTACTTGTATCGGTCACCGTCTTTAATTCCAACAGTGGGAAGTTGCAATTCACTATGAAATTTGCTAAGGATTGTTAAATCAGTATTTTACTTCATAGTCGACATTGTCCAAAAATTACATGCACTTGCACCAAAAAGTTACATAGGCTGAGATCGAAAGCCATTCATGAGTTAGTTTTCTGATTGAATCTGCTTCCGGTATCCACTACATTTCTGATGTTTCGACGAAGGGTGACATGCGACAATGGTTGTTTGTAGCGGAATGGCAACGGTTATAATTTTTATGTATTTCTAACAACTACCTGTATATCACTAGTTCTTTGTCTGATTGAATCCCCTGATTGAATTTTGGAACAATTTTATTTCATTTCATACTTTTCAAAGGCGACGGCAAAGGCCCTGACTCAACTCGATCGGAACAACTCTCAACCCACGACTGTCGTCGGAATCAAAAGTCATAATAACTTGGTTCTTACCGAATCTGGTGTTGGCTGGAGTTACAGTCATTCTGTCGCTGAAAACACAGTGCTGAATGAAGCAACGCAACGGCTGCGAAGGCTGCATCCATCAGGACCATCGGGATATTTCTTACGAGACGGATCATTCAATGCTCCTCACATCGTATTCGACAAAGCTGATTCTCGTTGTCTGAAAGATATGGAAACGAATGAATACCTACATAGGTATGGCTGGGTCGAGCCAAGCATGACTACTCTGCTTCGGCTTGACAATTTGAAAATTCTGAGTACGCACTTGGAAATGAAAAACACCAAACCTTTGTCTGCAATCACTCAGGCAAGTCGAAATTTCCAATTCTTATCGGGAAATAGAGAACAGGGTGTTCGGGTGATAAAATCAGCTGAACTCGTATAAGGCGCTTCCTCTGTCCAAAATACCGTACCCATTTACCCCGTAGTTCCACGTAGCCGATATTTCGTCTCTACATTGACAATCAAAGGGGAAACAAATATTTTTAACTCCAACAAATAACTACGTGTGGTTTTGCTCTGCTAATATTGTTTGTAAAAAGTTACGTCCCAAGACGCGCACATTCGAGCTAACCTCAAATTTGATGCACGACTCACTCGACACGATTTCACTCACTGACGAAGTGTAAAACCATCTACGATGAGCACAAACATAGATTATGATTAATTTAGGTTGATTAACTTACCGAAATCATAGAAACACACGTTGTAATTACCGTTATCATACCGCACGCTCTACAGTCTACGTTCACAAACATGTTTCAACCGGCATGGGAGCGTCGTTAGACGCTACCGTAATGGACGCCACGAGACTACCCAATGCGCGGGAAGAAGTGGGTGTATTCAAACAAGCAAATGAACACTGCTATAAACTAAAGTTTATTTCTATTCGTGATACCTACGGATATTGCAAATTCGGATCCAATCTGGAATACTTTATATACGTATGGAATGACATATATTTATATATATGGGGCATTCCACGTCAAACCGACCCCCCATGAGCGTGACCCACTGGGATTTCGATGCCCAATGGATTCTTTGGTTCGTTTTGTTCAAAAATAATGCCTCTAATTATTTTTTAATTTTTCCGACATTATTGAAGATCGTATGGTGACCTCAAATATCATCATCAAGATGGACATTTTTTAAATCGTTGATTTTTTTTTGTAAAATCAGGGACTCGAAAACAGATCGTTTGGTCATAGTCCGATCATGGGATGAAAATGCTGACATTTTTTTTTTTCAATTTTTGATTTTGCAAAAAAATATCGAAAAAATTCTAATCATGGTTTTTCGTAGTGAAAAATAAAACAAAAAGAAACTTTGTCTTGGTGAAATTTTATTTTCTTGTTGGTTCAGGAGTAAAACGCCAAAAACGATGCTCGATTCGAAAAAAAACGCAATCAACTGACATATAAGTATGCGCGTCGCTTCAACTGAACCAACAAGAAAATCAAATTTCACCAAGACGAAGTTTCTTTTTCTTTTATTTTTTACTACAAAAAACCATGATTAGAATTTTATCGATATTTTTTTGCAAAATCAAAAATTGAAAAAAAAAATGTTAGCATTTTCATCCCATGATCGGACTATGACCAAACGATGTGTTTTCGAGTCCCTGATTTTACAAAAAATAATCATCGATTTTAAAAATGTCCATCTTGATGATGATATTTGAGGTCACCATAAGACCTTCAATAATGTCGGAAAAATTAAAAAAAAAATTAGAGGCATCATTTTTGACCAAAGCGAACCAAAAAATCCATTGGGCATCGAAATCCCAGGGGGTCACGCTCATGGGGGGTCGGTTTGACGTGGAATGCCCCATATACATTGTGCATAATTTGATAGAATTCGATCGAATGTGTTTTTAGGCACTCCCTCAGTATATTAAACATACCAGGGAGAAGCATTATATTTTATTACGTTTGCCGTCCCACAAAATTCCTGTCCGGAGCTATATCTCCTCAAACGCTGACCTAACCGAGTTGTCAAGTGCTCATTTGTTAGCCCAGCAGGAAGCTCTATTGGCACAAAGCTTAAAAATGAGCCTTGGGCAGTATAACAAGGACGCTACACTGTCCAAGTCTTCAGTTTCCATTATCTGCAACTAGTGCCGGAGCAAGATTATGGTATATCCACTCTCTCTCCGATATGATCTGATTTTACAATTTTTCTGTACATCCCATCTATGTGGAGCGATGAAACTTTTCAGGGGTCTTTTTTTCGATGTGACTCAGATGAAGTCAGGTCCGACGATAGCCTTCGAGTGCTGACGGACTCGACGCTGGTCAATAGTCTGCGGCTTCAAGGCAGGTCCAACGATAGACTTTCAGTGTCAACGAGAAATCAGACCTCGAACAAAGTGACTGCGGCTTGAAGTCAGACCAGCGTCAAGTCCACCATCAGCACTTGAAGGCTGTAAAATACGAATTCACTCGCTGGGTCGACCTAAGTAACTTTAATTATTCTAATTAGTGGTCAGGTGATGAAGAAGATTCAAAGATCAATAATTTTGTTCAAATTTTTAAACTCAGAGTGGGAATCAAAAAGATACATATCTTACTGTGGAAGTGGGACAGGTAGTGTAGAAAAACAGTGGACACAAAAGAACGATAACGTTACATAATGAAATTTTTTTTATTTATCGGGATCGTTGAAAGCGGCGCGATTATTAGGAACAGTCCCCTGATTCCGTAGTTGTACACTGTGTGAACAAAGGTGCGAGATTGGACTGTTTTTCCGAGTCCCATTTCGTCTACCAGGTAGCTTTTGAGTAGCTGCCCTCTGAGCAAAAAAAAAAAAAAAAAGCGCGAAAGGAAAAGAAACAGGGAAGAGAACCCTCCCAAGAAACACAAAGTTCCGGTTATGTATCTGGTATATCAAAATGTCGGCTTCCACCAAAATACCACCAAACACCAAAATACCAGATACATAACTGGAACTTTGTGTTACTACTCGCTTCACTGGTGTTGTTATATATACAGGGTGAATTCCTCACGATAACGCAGTTTGAAGTTGAATCGAATCGAAGAACAAATTTCGGACAGTTTTCAAATCAATCTGTCTGAAATTTCATTTGTCGATTCTAGCCAACTTCAGACTGCTCAGTGTGCGTTAGGAATTCACCCTGTATATATATACATATCATGAATAACATTTAGCATGTTATTCACGATCATACCCGTATTGCGAGTAGGACGGTTGAGTGTAAAAGGATTGAGAAGACGGTTGGCGGGGAGGAGGGGGCCGTTGTGGATGGGGCTGGGATGTTTCGCCGTGAAGTTGCAGATACACCTCCCTCGTGATCGCTTGCCGGTCCCGTTCCGTCGCCCTTTTCTGTTCACTCAGTTCCAATGCTTCGAGTCTTTTTTCAATCCCCTCAATTCTCTGCACAGTAATATAATTGCAAGCATTATTGACAAGCATTATTAACACGCAATCGATTTTTTCATCGATTTTGTACATTTTCAAGCGATCCCGAGTCGAAATTTAGCGCCCAGTTTAATACTCCCAGCATCCAACTCAACCTCCTTAGACCCCATTTGAACCTCAAACTCCTATTATGAACCTCCAAGTCCTCCACAGTTAAAAATTAGCATCCATTTGAATACTCTTTTCAAGTGTTCGAGCTCGAGCTCTCATTTAGGGCTTCCAAGTCCTCTGGTTTCGCGATTTAGCGCCTATTTTAATACTCATAACGTCCGGCCCACCTTCGAGCTCCTATTTTGAACCTCGAAATCCACCGCAATCATAGATCACCACAGGCGGCTGGGTGTAGCGAGGGTTTAGTGAGGTTCTCGTAAGATCCTCATTTCAGCCTAAAAGTCTACATTTTGTCCGGTATCTGCACGTTTTAGGCGTTAAAGAGGCTTTGATTTTCTATACCAAATGAACCTCTCTAGACCCTCCAAAACCTCCGTGGAAGTTCCAGAAGGTGAAAGTTAGAGGTTCTAAGCGGACGTTAAATTTCGACTCGGGATCTGAGTAAAATAGTCGAAATAAATTCAGTTGAAATTGAATGAATGATTAATTTTTTTTTTCGCTTCATAATATCCACGTACAAGATACTGAAATCAGGATGCAATTATGGCTTTCCTTGTTCTCATTAATACAGTTGGACTCGGTAAAAGATAAATCCGTACAGTGTGTGAGTCAAGAACAAGTTTTTAGTTAGACAACCCGATTTTAGTGAGTAACAAAATTTAAAAGTTCATCTTTGATCAACCGCTTGTTTCGTGAAATTATTGCTTCTACTCTTGAAATCGACAAGAATAATCTACAATTAATTATTACCCAACCATTTTGACGGCAAAAAACCTGCGAGAATATGTTTATTTTTCGACGCGCCATATGTCATCAACGCTGTCGAAGCGGTTAGCGAAGCCAACCTAAGCACTAGTGATAATTATTCTAATGTTTTTTGTTTTTTTTTTTTCAAATTATTATTCAAATTCAACGAATTGCTTCCCGTACACTTAGCATAATAAAGACCTAGAATCGCATTTGAATATGGAAGTGTACACATCGCCATGCTTCAGCTTACCTCTCTGTACACTTTGTTTTCCAATTCAGTATACTTGAGTTTTTTTAATGCTCTTTTCGACATCCCGATGACTGAAGGTTGCGTCGGATGTTGAGGTTGCAGTGGAGGTTGAGGGTGCATCCAAGGTTGAAATTGCATCAGAGGTTGAGCTTGAAATTGCATCAGAGGTTGAGCTTGAGGTTGCATCTGAGGTTGAGCTTGAGGTTGCATCTGGGGTTGAGCTTGAGGTTGCATCTGAGGTTGAGCTTGAGGTTGCATCTGAGGTTGAGCTTGAGGCTGCATCTGAGGTTGAGCTTGAGGTTGCATCTGAGCTTGAGCTTGAGGTTGCATCTGGGGTTGAGCTTGAGGTTGCATCTGAGGTTGAGCTTGAGGTTGCATCTGAGCTTGAGCTTGAGGTTGCATCTGGGATTGAGCTTGAGGTTGCATCTGAGGTTGAGCTTGAGGTTGCATCTGAGGTTGAGCTTGAGGTTGCATCTGAGCTTGAGCTTGAGGTTGCATCTGGGATTGAGCTTGAGGTTGCATCTGAGGTTGAGCTTGAGGTTGCATCGGAGGTTGTCTCGTCTGCCTCGTCGGACCCCGTCCTCTTCCGCGTCCAGCTGTATGAAACACAAAAGTATTGTCTCGTACTGCCGGACAATTGCAGAATAAAACTCAACACTACGTGAGCGTGAGTAACCCTGGATACCGGTCACTCGGTTTAGCAGAATTGGCGGCGGCGTGAGCGTAGACAGCCAGTGGTTCTTGGTGTTCGGACCCGCACAGAGAGGGATTCCAGGTATGCCTCGTTCAAGCTAACTTGGTTTTGTTTCAACGCGCCGAAACGCGCGATTCAATTTTTGTGGTTAGATTAAGGTTAAGAGCAGTGTTGGGCAGCTGCAAATTACGTAGTGCAATTGATTACATTTCCATTATAAACTACAATTGTAATTTGCAACAATAATAAATTACAATTGTAATTGCAACAATAATAAATTACAATTGTCAGTTTTAATTGTTATAAATGTCAATTACAATTGTTGGTACAACAATAATAAATTACATTTATAACAATAATGAATTGCAATTGTAATTGAGTAATTACAAATTCGCTCAACACTGGTTGAGATTATATGAAATGTTCTGATGTTTATGAACCATCGAAAATGATCAATGAGAGGGAATTCTTTCGCCTTGGTTTAGACCAAGACTAGATTCTTCGCCTTAGGTCCACGGAGACTAGATCCTTCGACTCAAGCCGACAGAGGATGACTTCTTTTTTGATGGAGACTAGATTCTTCGCCTTGAGTCTCCGGAGAGTTAATTCTCTGACGACGCGTTGGGTCTTCGGAGACTAGATGCTCTGCCTTGGGTCAACGAAGAATCTAGTCTCCGTACACCTAAGGCGAAGAACAAAGGCGTTGTCAGCGAATTTACTCTCCGGAGACTGAAGGCGAAGAATCTAGTTTCCGTAGGCTTGATGCGAAGAATCTAGTCTGCGTAGACTTGAGGCAAAAAACTTAGTCTCCGCGTAGATCCAAGGCGTCGACGGAGAATTCACTCTCGGTAGACTGAACGCGAAGAATCTAGTCTCCGTCAAAGAAGAAGTCACCCTCCATCGGCTTGAGTCAAAGGATCTAGTCTCCGTAGACCTAAGGCGAAGAATCTAGTCTCCGAAGACGCAAGGCGTCGTCAGAGAATTCACTGTTCGGAGACTCAAGGCGAAGAATCTAGTCTCCATCAAAAAAGAAGTCATCCTCTGTCGGCTTGAGTCGAAGGATCTAGTCTCCGTGGACCTAAGGCGAAGAATCTAGTCTTGGTCTAAACCAAGGCGAAAGAATTCCCTCTCATTGATCATTTTCGATGGTTCATAAACATCAGAACATTTCCTATAATACTCTGAACCAGTGTTGAGCGAATTCGTATTACAAAATACAATTGTAATTCATTATTGTTATAAATGTAATTTATTATTGTTGTTAGAACCTCGGTTAGAACAATTTTGATTGGCAATTATAACAATAATAACTTACAATTGTAATTTATTATTGTTGCAATTACAATTGTAATTTATTATTGTTGCAATTACAATTGTAATTTATTATTACTGTTGTAAATTACAATTGTAATTCATAATGGAAATGTAATCAATTGCACTTAACCTCAATCTAAGCACAAAATTTGAATCGCGCGTTCCGGCGGGTTGAAACAAAAACCAAGTTAGCTTGAACTAGGCATGGCTGAAATCCCTCTCTGTGCGGGTCCGACTACCAAGAACCACTGGCTATCTACGATCACACCGCCGCCATCTCTGCTAAACCGAGTGGCCCGCATCCGCGTTTACTCGCGTTGTATATCAGTGGAACACATCGACAGCAAGAATAGAGCGAATGCAAAATGCACGAAAAACTTGAGAACAGGGAATATTTTTAATGTCTCGGATGCTCGCATTACATGCGAGACCTGTCGATTTTTATGTATACAGCCTATAAAGGACCTACAACTGACCATGGTGCATTGATGATGAATTCGGGCATTGGCGTCTTCGTCTACAAACAAGCAAAGACCACGGCGCGCCGACGAAGAGCATCACGTATTGACTGTATAAATATCGTAATATCTTCTAATGAGTCCAATTCGGACACATTGGCGAAGATATAAATTTCATAGATAGGTAAAAAGATGTGATCATTCTTGAATATGGTCGATACTGAAGGTAAGTACCAAGAGATCAATCGTTGACGATTAGACACGTGTGGCGAGATGCGGTCAACTTTCACGGAATGTGGCTGATTTTGTATATTTTACATTTTTAATACTCGTGGATAAGTACTTACATCTTGTCGCCACCTCTACCCACGTCGACGGATTGTGGTCGGTCGACATCCTTTTTTTTAAATATTTTTTCGCTCACACGCTTCTCGCCGTCCGCCTTCGCCCGTTTGTGCTCGAAGAGTGACCGAGAAACGGAAACGGAAACGAGCACCATGATGCCCACTACGAAGGCGCGTTCGTGAAGTCTTCTAAAATGAATCGAGTGCTAAACCGATCCTTAGTATACGAACTACACGTTATATTTAACAATGCCCACCCACTTGTGAAATAGTGGTGGTGGGATAGTAAATATTAGATATGTGCATTTGTTTAAAAGAATCTATAATCGAAGGTTACATCGCAATTATCATTGTGTTCCGCTGCGAATCGCGCATGCGCGAGGAATTATGAAGTCCGTTTGCATTGGCTGAGTAGACGACCACTTCGCGTTCTCAAACATATGAAAGAATGGATAAATAAATAAATAAGCATGAGAATGCACGAAATTGTTTTCTACTTTTTATGTGCATAACGTAGCGTAACTTGAAATAATTAGGTAGTTGACAAATGATGATTACAAAAGTTACATGCAATTGAATTTCATTGTTTTGCAATCTTTATTGCCGAATCATTTGTCCGTAAACCAATAAAATATGTCATGAAAAAAAAACAAAAAAAATCGTAATTCATAGTTTACTTGACATGAGGCTGACTTCCGAAACTAGCTGGAAATGTTGGGAGTTTTTCAACAAAGCAAAAAAGCAGACACGTTCAGACACACAGCGACATGATTGGTCGGATCGGAGGGAAAGGACCAATGGTATCACAATGCCTTGGCGTGTGTGTCTCGTTGGAAAGCTCCCGTTGTCAACCGATATCTCTCTTTCTCGCACTGGTAGATCGGTGCCTCAGGCCGCGTCTCTTCTCCTGAATTTCGACGGAGCTCACAGCGAATTTATGAATCTGACCAAAATTCAGCATGATAGGTGGCGATAGTAAGCCAGTTGTGTCTAGCTCGCGCGGGACGCTAGACGCGAACAGATTCGGTTTTTTTTACAGGGTAGTGGCGACGAAAGTCAGTGTTTGGTGAAGAAAAAATGGCCAACCTGAAAAACGAGGGAAAGAAAAAACGATCGAAGAATAAGGTTATGGGCGAGAAGTAAGTACATGTTTTTAACAAACAACTGTCGGGCAGTGGCAGAACAGCGGGGTAGATGCAAGGGTACCGCGGTCTACAATCGCGGTTATGTTTTGTTTTTACAGTAAAACCTTGATAATTTGCTGGTAGCGGGACCGGAGAATACAATTAGATCAGGGATAGTAATCCAAATTTTTCATCGAATGGCGCTTTCATTGTAGTCTAATCCCGCGTGTACGCGTGACGAAAGTAAATACGGGAAATATTGTCGCCCCGTGGACCGTTACATCATTCCGGGGCGGGGAAATACGTAAACTCACACCGACTCACACGAACCTGAAAAACAAAATAAATGGCAAACAAATTATTTCTCTGCACCCGGTAATCGAGGTTACACTGTGTGTGTGTGTATGTGGGTCCGAGTCCCGAGAGCCACTTCAGTCCCGATCAGAATCACTCCCGTACATCCGGCGTGGGTAGCGCGTCAATTCAATATACATTTATGCGGGAAAAAAATTCTACAAATATGACACATTTTTTCCAAATTTAATCGAATCATAATTTCTAATTTCATACATCGTTCATTTGTACATATAAGCAAGTCATGAACTGTTCATTTTATAATTTTTCTTTTCTATATCATGCTCGGTATCACGGTTCGTTTTGTTACGACTTACGATCACTAAAACCTTTGCAATCGCTACAATGTATGCGTGCACTATTTGGGAGCTACAACTCTGTTCTAGTCTAAAGACTTCTATAGAAAGGTTATCGCTTGTTTTGTCAATTAGTTTTCTCAACATGATGAATCAAGAGACTCGGTAGAGTCTCGCGCCAAGTACATTAAAAAAAAATTTTTTAAACGCCGCGCGTAGACTCACCGAGTCTATTTACCCGAACGGGAGCTATTCGCAGTGGTGGGGGTAATCAGAATCTCTGTTTTCTTTCGCCTCGCTACATATACGGGATTGGAAGATTTATCCTAGGACATGGGCATGAAAAGCTTACGTTTGAGTTGTATTTCGATGTAATCGGTGCCCGGAGAGCTGAGATATGATTTTTGAAAGTTTCCGAGGACCCGTTTTCATCGTCAGAATTTTCTTCTCCTTCACCGTCTTCGACCAAAAGCTATGTTCATAAAAATCAGAGATGATTGGCCACCACTAGACAGCAGGGACACGGTGATCCAAGTACCTAACTTAGCCGCCAGATAGCGCTTGTGACGGCACTGTGAGAACCACGCCGTGACCAAAGGCGCATTCGCGTTGGGGCTAGAAGTGATTTTCATCATAATGATGAACCAATCCAGCAAATCAGATCATAGCGCCTAACTTCAGAGCGGTGCTATTCGACATCTGATTGGCACATCATTATGATGAAAATCACTTTGATTCCAACGCGAATACGCCTCAAAGAGGTTGGGGGGTGACCACGGGTTAGATCGAATCGAAGTAAACAAGCCGCCATCTTTAAACGTAACAGATCGAGAATCGATTGACCGAAACTGCTAGCTATAGCGTGTTCGCGTCGGCTGCTTGGCTTTGACAGATTTTCGCTAAACGAAGACATTTCATTCCGCTCGTTATCACTACGTGGTATTGAGGTAAATGATGTGATATGAGAATCATTACCGAGAAAGTGAAATGAAGCAAAATGGGCTTTGAAGTTTATATATTCGGCTCTACATCGTATGGAAATTGCGAGTCAGTTTCATGGAAAGTTCAAGTTATGAGGTTATCAGAGTCAGCCAGTCAGATTAATCAATTGGTCGTTCGTATAATTTTTAATTATTATTATTATTATTATTTTTTTTTTGAATTTTAATTAATTTTTTATTTTAATTATTAATAGTTCAGTATGCGAAACATAATCATTAAAAATATGTGAAATTTGTTATGTGTCAGATGAAAAAATCGGCCTCGACCAGCTTATCAAGAGACTCGGTAGAGTCTCGCGCCAAGTACATTAAAAAAAATTTTTTAAACGCCGCGCGTAGACTCACCGAGTCTATTTACCCGAACGGGAGCTATTCGCGGTGGTGGGGATAATCAGAATCTCTGTTTTCTTCCATTTAGCGACCTCCATGGGTCTGGAGAATTATTATATTAGATTGTCGGTACGAAAAGCTTTTATTTGAGCCCTATTTCGATTGAATCCGTGCACGTAAAGATAAGATATGAGTAATTGATTGAAAGATCTGACAGGTCCGTTTCACTCGATTATTTTTCGTCGTCGTCGTCTCCTCCGGACTTTGCCACGGCCTATGAGTATAAAAATCAGAGAAGAGCGGCGGTATCTAGTAGATAGACTACGCAGAGAGCAGACGAGAAGAGAGAGTACCCTCAGTCAGTGGCTAGGTGGCGCCGTTGTCGAGATTGAATTCGGCAAATTTTTCCGCCTCTTTCTTTTATTATCCGATTGATGAGTCTTGCAGTGGTCTTGCGCGAAGTATTTTCAGATATACATATATAATTATACGTCCGTGGTATAGGCTGTTGTTTCGGCTAATAAAAAATAGAGACGAGTAGCGACCACTAGACACGGGACAACAGCGATCCGAGTACCTGGCATTGGCCGCCAGACAGCGCTTGTGTCGGCACTGTTAAGAATCACGAGTTAGATCGCATCGAGAATGTAAACAAGCCGCCATCTTTAAATGTAACAGATCGAGAATCGATTGCCCGATAGCTAGCTATAGCGTGTTCGCGTCGGCTGCTTCGGTTTGACATTTCATTCCACTCGTTATCACTACGTGATATTGAGATGCATGATGTGATGTGAGAATCATTACCGACAAAGTGAAACAAGATGGGCTTTGAAGTTTATGTATTCAGCTCGACATCGTATGGAAATCGCGAGCCTGTTTCATGGAAAAATCAAGTTATGAGGTTATCAGAGTCAATCAATTAGATCAATCACAAAGCCTTGGGTATATTGGTCGTTTATACATTGATTATATGTTCATGATCCAGGTGCTAAATATCAAGAGACTTTGTAGAGTATCGAGGCAAGTACATTACGAACAAAAAAATTGTGTGAGTTCCGGAGGGACTATTTCGTGGACGAGCTATTGATATATCGACGCATCCTGAGAAAGCAGATGAATCTCAGCGGGAAGTCTAGAGCAGACGAGTTGAAATATGCTTTGAGACAAATATATAGGTCCGTAACACTTCATACAGAGTTTTCTGAGTTACGTGTGAGTTCTGGACTGTCCGCCGAATACGTCCATCCATTCTGACCTTGACGATATGATCAATTGTTTGATCGCTTTGATTATAGTTATCGCACGCCTACTTATAGCTCTATGGAAGAAATGTGTACGTTGCGGTATACTCAGGGAGTTTGCTTCGATGACTCAGCTTTTAATTTTCACATCACGGCATACTTATTAGACTACTGGAGTTACGCGACTTGAAATCATCGGGTTCTAACTTCTAAGAATACCTTGGTGGACCGGATGGAACAGACGAATCTTGCCATGCAATTTATAACAGAAGCACTATCCCGGAAGCCTTTATTGAGTGAATACCAATGATTATTTATACACTGATTTTCAGACTTTCGTACTGTGAACATTTTTTAAGACTTAATTTGTAATGAGCAGTGACTATAACCCTACCTGTAAGTAACTCCGCTGTGGCCGCTCCCAAGCCCGGATGAGAAGGGAGGAGGGCCGCGCACAGGGTTCCACGTTGCGAATATTTACTATGAATGATTTTGACGGATCAATTTATGCAACCCAATAAGGGTTAATATTTCACGTGTGCTCCTAAGCAAGAGTCAGAGTTATAGAAATCAACTGGACATACATTTACGCGTTCTCATCAACATTTCCGACAATATTTAGCGTTTTACGGCGCTTATTAACAGAAAATTCAAGATTTTTCACCGTCTATCCAATGGGATATACTCAATAGAAATAATCGGTCAGAAAAATACTGACAACCGAGCGAGCATAGCGAGTGAGGATCTACGAAGACCCCATCGAGCAAGCACAGCGAGCTAGCGCAGTTAGCAGGAAGTAAAAAAAATATACAAAAAGTAGTGATATCCCCCAAAAAGCACCTCTGGTGCAAAAACCTTTCACCAAGTACATTAATGTGGTCCACCCACAAAATTTACCAACCAAATTCTTTCACACAAAATCTGTCTTCAAAAATACCCACCAACAAAAATTCGTCTTCCACAAAAAGTCTTCTTCCAAAATTTCGTTTTCAACAAAAGTCGTCCTTCAAAAAAATCTCTGTAAAAGGATTGATATCAAATACAAGTACCAAGTACAAAAAAAAAAGAAAAATCAAACCATATACCGTTGTGCTCGTTCGCTCGCTACGCTCGCTAACTCGATTGGGTTTTCATAATTTGTGAGGAGAAAAATTGGGAGCATGAGTTTCGAGAAGAGAAAATTTTCGAAAGAAAAAATTGAGGGAGTGGTACTTGGCGGGCCTTCATAGCGAGATAAAAAAATGTGACTTGTAGACCTCGGTGGCCACTCTTCCACTCACTCACACCTGGCCCGCAAGTACCACTCCCTCAATTTTTTCTTTCGAAAATTTTCTCTTCTCGAAACTCATGCTCCCAATTTTTCTCCTCACAAATTATGAAAACCCAATCGAGTGAGCGAGCGTAGCGAGCGAACGAGCACAACGGTATATGGTTTGATTTTTCTTTTTTTTTGTACTTTATACACTAAAGATATGACGAAGTACGAACAGGACGCGTGGCTCACCCGGTAGCGTTCGGGCCCAGTAATCGCAGGGACGCTGGTTACGCGTTACGTGGGGGAGTCGCGGCGGTCAGCGTCGTCGCGGAGGGCGTCGTGGTGGAGGGATTCGTGGGGTGGTGGGCAGTGGGGAGATACGTAGCACGCTGAAAAGGCCGTTGGTAATGTAACGTCGTGACATCAGAAATATATACGTGAACAGTTATAATCCAACATTGCTCCAGATGATGGCATCCAATAACGATATACAGTATATATTCTCGAAGTATATGCTTGTGCTGCGTGTAAAGTCGACTACATCAACCATAACCAGTGCATTTAGAAGATACACATTTGAGAATGAAAAACTCCTCCAGAAATTGATAAATTTCTTAAAAATGACCGAAAAATGCGGAAGCTGGATAAGTAAGATGAAACTCAGACTCTATATAGTATACTACAATATGTCCATCGAGGGAATAACAATCTTGATAAAATCATATCCTAGAAATCAAAGGATACTTAAGAGACGAGTTTAAAAAAAAAATCAAAACGCGAACGAGTACATAGGTACCATAACCGACGGCAAATTCGAAGTAGAAGTCGAACTTTCGAATGTGCTGAGCAAAATTTCGTACAAACAAGGACAAAAACTGGAAATAATCGGACAAATTCAGGCACATGGTATGCACAATTTTTCTGAACGATTATTCGGGTGTAACACCGACATTACATTACGTGATATCCTGGCGTCTAGGAAATGAAATTATCTAATTGCAAGTGAACGACTAGCCCGTTTTAGCCAAAAAGCTCATCGCTTTTTTGCGTAACCCGTGTAGAAAATTAGTGGGGCATCCTAGATTAAAATTGGGCTCTAGTTAGGCGTTGCCGGGGCTTCCTCAATAGGGATTTCCACACTGTTACAGAACGAGGGCCTATGCAGGCATCGTTTAGGATTCCAAATCAAATTTGTCCAGGCCTGCCTGATGATTACCAAAGTGGGGCCTAACTGGGGTGAGCTTGGCGGTCCAGGCTTAATTTGTTATGTTTTTGCTCAACATTCGCCAAACTGGGGCCTTGTTGGAGTTTAACTTTTCCAGCCAATCTAATTTTTTCTTGGTTTCCCTAAGTTTCACCGAAGTAGGACCTGATCTGGGTTTAATTGTCTGGCCACACTAAATTTATTCTGCTTTTGCCAAACTTTTACCGAACTGGGGCCTACTTTGGGATTACATATCAAGCTTATCTAAATTTGTCCTGGTTTCCCTAAGTTTCGCCACAGTAGGACCTGATTGGTGATAACTTGTCTGGCCCCACTAAATTTATCCTGCTTTGCCAAACTTTTGCCGAACTGGGGCCTACTTTGGGTTCGCTTAACTAGCCGAACTGAAATTCTCTTGGTTTTCCTAACTTTTGCCAAAGTAGGTCCTGATCGGGATTTGCTTATCTGGCAGCACTGAATTTATTCTGCTTTTGCCAAACTTTTACCGAACTGGGGCCTACTTTGGGATTACATATCAAGCTTATCTAAATTTGTCCTGGTTTCCCCAAGTTTCGCCACAGTAGGACCTGATTGGTGATAACTTGTCTGGCCACACTAAATTTATCCTGCTTTGCCAAACTTTTGCCGAACTGGGGCCTACTTTGGGTTCGCTTACCCGTGTAGAAAATTGGTTAGGCATCCAAGACTGACGAAAGGGCCCCGGTCAGGCGTAATCAGGGCTTCCTCAACAGGGGTTCCACACTGTTTCCAAACTGGGGCCTATGCAGGGCTTCTTGAGGAATCCTGGATTAATTTTGTCCGGATTTGCCCATCTACTGCCAAAGTGGGACCTAGTTGGGCCTTCTTTATCCGTCCAGACTAAATTTCTTCTGGTTTTGCCAATCTTCTGCCAAACTAGGGCCCACTCGGGTAGTCCTCATCTATTTATGCAAAAAATGTTCGGTTTTTCCGAACTCACGCCAAACTGGGACCTAATGGGGACTTATTTGGAATTCCAAACTGAATTTAACGCCATTTCGCACAACTTTGACCAAGCGGGGCCTAGTCGGGAAATCCTCAGTAAATAATGCCAGAATTGTTCGGGTTTTCCAAACTCGCGCCAAGTTGGGACCTACCGGGGGCTTATTTGGAATTCCAAACTGAATTTAACTCCATTTCGCACACCTTTGACCAAGCGGGGGCCTAGTCGGGAAATCCTCAGTAAATAATGCCAGAATTGTTCGGGTTTTCCAAACTCGCGCCAAACTGGGACCTAACGGGGGCTTATTTGGAATTCCAAACTGAATTTAACTCCATTTCGCACACCTTTGACCAAGCGGGGCCCTACTCGGGAAATCCCTATCAATTGATGCCGAAATTGTTTGGTTTGTCCAAACTCGCGCCAAACTGCGACCTCACGGGGGGTTATTTGGAATTCCAAACTGAATTTAACTCCATTTTGCACACCTTTGACCAAGCTGGGCCCTACTCGGGAAATCCCTATCAATGGATGCCGAAATTGTTTGGTTTGTCCAAACGCGCGCCAAACTGCGACCTAACGGGGGCTTATTTGGAATTCCAAACTGAATTTAACTCCATTTCGCACACCTTTGACCAAGCGGGGCCCTACTCGGGAAATCCCCATCAATTGATGCCGAAATTGTTTGGTTTGTCCAAACTCGCGCCAAACTGGGACCTAATGGGGGCTTATTTGTAATTCCAAACTGAATTTAACTACATTCCGCAAACATTAGCCAAACTTGGGCCAAGTTGGGGCTGATTTGGGTATCCAAGTTTATTCTGTCCAGGCTAATTTCCTGACCTTTACCAAACTTCGGCCAAGTTCTAGGGTTCATCCAGGCATTACAATTGATTTTGTCCGGAGTTTCCAAGCCTGTGCCCAGCTTAGACCTAATTTGGGCTAGTTGGGTTGTATGGGAAAGTATATGATTATGACATTGCGACATTCTCTGCTCATCTAAATAACTATAATCGTCAGTCTTTCAAGTTTGTGTCCACTGTTCCTCCCAATACTATAAATTTTTGATTCGTAGCTCGATGTTAACAAAGACCTAGTGGTCGTGCGGACAGCGTACTGGATTCATAAGTGGAAGATCGGAGGGTAGCAGGTTCGAGACCGGTGGTGGACATGAAAATTTTAATTTGATCAAACTCAGCGATTCATTAGAAAAAAAGTGAATCATCGTCACTTAATTGAAATCGGATCGTTTGGAAGTGATACCGGAAGAAGAACTTCCAGCCTAAATTTTTTGAAATATTTTTATAATTGATGGGGCATCGGAAAATACAGCCAATGAAGGCCCAAGGTTGCCGTATATTCTAGGTCCAAGTTTATCGGCCAGTTTGTGCCCAAGTTTGTCAACGTATACAGGCCCAATTTCGGGATCCAAAGTTGGCCCTTGTTTGGCTACCAATGTAGGCCCAAGCTTAAATTCCCATATAGGGCCAAACAAAAAAAGCGTTACATTTTATTATTGGCCCAAGTTTGACATCTAAAGTTGGCCCTTGTTTGGCTACCAATGTTGGCCAAAGTTAGAGAACCCGTATGGGGCCAAACAAAAAAAGCGTGACATTCGGATATTGGCCCTATACGGACAACCAAACTTGGGCCAAAAGTATAACGAGGAAAATTAACTTGGCCCCACTTGGCGCCCGGACACAATTTCTACACGGGAAGGCACGATCGTACAGTGCTAGTTTGTTTTGTAATAGTGTTCAAAATCCCCCAAGAATTTCAAAATTTTGATTCGAAGCCAATAGACCGTATTCCAAGGACCGCTCTCGTAACTTCAAAATTGAGGAAGCTAGCGACCGCGGTTTTTAGAAAAGTATCCTCTGCCAATTTCATCAAAATTGGTTCAACGGTCTGGCTGATAGCGTGTTTACAAGCAACTTCAACGATTTGACATCGAGACGCAGGTGCCGGAAAAATTATCAAAAATTCTCAAAATTTTGATTCGTGATCAGGAGGCTGTATTCCAAAGCTCGCTGTTGTATGTTCTAAATTGACGGGAATGGCCCACTGGCGCACAATTTAATGACGCACAGTAGTCATGGCGCACCGAAATTTGACACACGGTGCAATGGCACACTGAAAAATGACGCACGGAAAATTGACACACCAATCCAAGTGGCGCACGCTACTTTGACACACGAGACATATGACACACAAAACTTGAAGTCAAATTTCAGACTTAATTTTCCCCATGCGTGACATTTCGGCGCACGAGAAATGTGACGCACGACATTTCGGCACACGAGAAAAGTGACATACGACATTTCGGCACACGGTACAAACGGCGCACGATGCAAACGCGAGTAAATATTTGGTATTGTCTGTAGAAGTTCGCCACAGTGCCCTTTCCTCCAAAATTTTTAACAAATTTTCGAAGAACATTGATTTTTATGGAATTTTTTTTTTTTTAAACGAAGTGCCTATATACACAGACAAAAGTTTGGCCAGCCAATCATATAACACACACACACACACACACACATGATACAACGCAGGGGATGTTTGTACCGTGTGCCAAAATGTCGTATGTCACTTTTCTCGTGTGCCCAAATGTCGTGCGTCACTTTTTTCGTGTGCCGAAATGTCGTGCGACACTTTTCTCGTGCGCCGAAATGTCACGCATCGGGAAAATTTAGCCTGAAATTTAACTTCAAGTTTGGTGTGTCATATGTCTCGTGTGTCGAAGTAGCGTGCGCCACTTGGATTGGTGTGTCAATTTTCCGTGTGTCATTTTTCAGTGTGCCATTGCACCGTGTGTCAAATTTCGGTGTGCCATGACTACTGTGCGTCATTAGTTTGTGCGCCAATAATACCATCTCAAATCGCCATTTTTGAACCGGAAGTCGCATCGGGTACACAAGACAATTTTGACATCTGCAGGGTGAAAACAGTCTTCAATACAAATTTCATCATAATCGGTTCAGCGGTTTGGCAGATCGCGTGTTTACAAGCAACTGCAATGATTTGACACCGAGAAGTAGCCCGCATGGAAATATATATATCAGAACTTATATATGAGAAAATGTACAATTTATATATCAGATATATAAATTATGCATAAAAAATATACTATTATGGCCGCTTTTAGTATATCAAATATTATAATAATTTAAAATATTATTCAAGTATTAATTATATATATACGATGTATTAATTGTATATCTCACAATATATCCAATCATAGATATATAACTCTCACATAATTTGATATATTTATTCATATATATTATATATATTTTTCCGCGCGGGTTCCGCATGACAAAATATGTATCAAATTATGTGCGAGTATATATCAAATTATGTGTGAGTTATATATCTATGAATAGATATATTGTGAGATATACAATTAATACATCGTATATATATAATTAATACTTGAATAATATATTAAATTATTATATATATTTGATATACTAAAAGCGGCCATAATAGTATATTTTTTATGCATAATTTATATATCTGATATATAAATTGTACATCTTCTCATATATAAGTTCTGATATATATATTTCCATGCGGGAGGTGCCGGAAAAATTCTAAAAAATTCTCAAAATTTTTATTTGTGATCAGGAGGCTGTATTCCAAAGCTCGCTATTGTACGTTCAAAATTGACAAAGTCAGCAATCACCATTTTTGAACCGGAAGTCGCATCGGCTACACAAAGAAATTCTGACATCTTCAGGGCAAAAGAAGTATCCTCTGCAAATTTCATCAGAATCGGTTTAGCGGTGTGGCAGATAGCGGGTTTACAAGGAACTTCAACGATTTGACACTGAGACGCAGGTGCCGGAAAAATCCTCAAAAATTCTCAAAATTTTGATTCGTGATCACGAGGCTGTATTCAAAAGCTCGCTATTGTATCTTCAAAATTGACAAAGTTAGCAAACGCCATTTCTGAACCGGAAGTCGGATCGGGTACACAATGAAATTCTGACATCTTCAGGGCAAAAGAAATACCCTCTGCAAATTTCATCAGAATCGGTTTAGCGGTGTGGCAGATAGCGGGTTTACAAGAAACTTTAACGATTTGACACTGAGACGCAGGTGCCGGAAAAATCCTCAAAAATTCTCAAAATTTTGATTCGTAATCACGAGGCTGTATTCCAAAGCTCGCTGTTGTATCTTCAAAATTGACAAAGTTAGCAAACGCCATTTCTGAACCGGAAGTCGGATCGGGTACACAATGAAATTCTGACATCTTCAGGGCAAAAGAAATACCCTCTGGAAATTTCATCAGAATCGGTTTAGCGGTGTGGCAGATAGCGGGTTTACAAGCAACTTTAACGATTTGACACTGAGACGCAGGTGCCGGAAAAATCCTCAAAAATTCTCAAAATTTTGATTCGTGATCACGAGGCTGTATTCCAAAGCTCGCTGTTGTATCTTCAAAATTGACAAAGTTAGCAAACGCCATTTCTGAACCGGAAGTCGGATCGGGTACACAACGAAATTCTGACATCTTCAGGGTAAAAGAAGTATCCTCTGCAAATTTCATCAGGATCGGTTCAGCAGTTTGGATGATAGCGGGTTTAAAAGATATGGGGGGGTCACATACACCACTCTTGAAAATGCTCGAAAACGACTACCCGGGTGCCAAAACGTGCTCCCTACATGATTCCAGAATTTTTACTCGATCCGACGTTTTTTGCGATGGCGAATGTATAAGGCACTCCGTTTTCTACGATCGTGCCTAATGAGAATGATATACAGCTGGTGGATGATACAAAAATGCCGCTGCAAGATTTACTATTGATGAGGAATAATATTGTTAGGAAATCCACCTGCACGGGGACTTGGACTCTGTACCCACGCAGAGCGTGTGTACACCCCGGGCACAGAGGATTACCCCTTCCCCCCACCAGCGCATATCTCAGTATACTTGGACTCTGTTTACGGGATTCATTTCTTTGGAGACCTTATAAAAGATCGGTTCAGAATAAATTTCGTTCACCACCTAAGTAGTTCACCTGAGCTTTATTCTCCTAACATCAGAAGTGGGATACGCGGAAACTGTTTTTTAGGCACGATCGTTAAAAACGGAGTGCCTTATACATTCGCCATCGCTAAAAACGTCGGATCGAGAAAAAATTCTGAAATCATGTAGGGAGCACGTTTTGGCACCTGGGTAGTCGTTTTCGAGCATTTTCAAGAGTGGTGTATGTGACCCCCCCATTTCTTGTAAACACGGTTTCAGCCAAACCGCTGAACCGATTCTGATGAAATTTGCACTGGATACTGTTTTCAGCCTGCAGATGTGCAATTTTGTCTGTGTACTCGATCCGACTTCCGGTTCAGAAATGGCGATTGCTAACTTTGTCAATTTTGAAGATACAACAACGAGCTTTGGAATACTGTCTTTTACTCAGGAATCAAAATTTTGGAAATTTTTTAGGATTTTTCCGGCACCTACGTCTCGGTGTCAAATCGTTGAAGTTGCTTGTAAACACGAGCTTAGCCAAACCGCTGAACCGATTTTGATGAAATTCGCACTGGATACTGTTTTCAGTCTGCAGATGTGCAATTTTGTTTGTGTACTCGATCCGACTTCCGGTTCAGAAATGGCGATTGCTAACTTTGTCAATTTTGAAGATACAACAACGAGCTTTGGAATACTGTCTTTTAATCAGGAATCAAAATTTTGGAAATTTTTTAGGATTTTTCCGGCACCTGCGTCTCGGTGTCAAATCGTTGAAGTTGCTTGTAAACACGAGCTTAGCCAAACCGCTGAACCGATTTTGATGAAATTCGCACTGGATACTGTTTTCAGTTTGCAGA
Organism: Euura lappo; assembly: GCA_018257835.1. NCBI lineage: Eukaryota > Metazoa > Arthropoda > Insecta > Hymenoptera > Tenthredinidae > Euura > Euura lappo. Next base: position 60,972 of record JAEUYN010001643.1, read on the forward strand.
TGTGCAATTTTGTTTGTGTACTCGATCCGACTTCCGGTTCAGAAATGGCGATTGCTAACTTTGTCAATTTTGAAGATACAACAACGAGCTTTGGAATACTGTCTTTTACTCAGGAATCAAAATTTTGGAAATTTTTTAGGATTTTTCCGGCACCTACGTCTCGGTGTCAAATCGTTGAAGTTGCTTGTAAACACGAGCTTAGCCAAACCGCTGAACCGATTTTGATGAAATTCGCACTGGATACTGTTTTCAGTCTGCAGATGTGCAATTTTGTTTGTGTACTCGATCCGACTTCCGGTTCAGAAATGGCGATTGCTAACTTTCTCAATTTTGAAGATACAACAACGAGCTTTGGAATAATGTCTTTTAATCAGGAATCAAAATTTTGGAAATTTTTTAGGATTTTTCCGGCACCTGCGTCTCGGTGTCAAATCGTTGAAGTTGCTTGTAAACACGAGCTTAGCCAAACCGCTGAACCGATTTTGATGAAATTCGCACTGGATACTGTTTTCAGTCTGCAGATGTGCAATTTTGTTTGTGTACTCGATCCGACTTCCGGTTTAGAAATGGCGATTGCTATCTTTGTCAATTTTGAAAATAATAGCGAGCTTTGGAATTCAGCCTTCTAATCACGAATCAAAATTTTGAAATTTTTGGGGGATTTGAACACTATTTCAAAACAAACCAGCACTCTGCGATCGTGCCTTACGCAAAAAAGCGATGAGCTTTTTGGCTAAAACCGGCTAGTTCTTTCACATTTTCGCGGGTGAACCCGGACTAAAGAATGCCTTCGGGTAGGCGAAGTAGACGTTCGCATTTGGGCGCTTCGTCGAGCTCGGAAGAGTTAAGTGACTTTCAGACATTAATGCAATACATGCTGAGGAATGCAAAGCAGACCTCTGGATGCCGTGCCGCCGTTCAATCCAAGCCGGGGTGCCGGATATACGGCTGAAGCTTGGTGTGGACAACTGGAGAAGATCCAACGTGCTCATGGATGGACAAATACGGAACTCCTAGGCAGGGCAGAAAGCAATCTCTTCGGTGACGCTAAAATCTGGTGGGAGACCTGGACTCCTAACAATCGAGAGTGGCAAGGGTTCCGTACATCTCTAACACATACTTTTCCGTCAGCTATAAATTATTTACACGAGGTCAGGGATATTGTCAATAACACGAAACGACGAGAACAAACGCTCGCTATAGTTACGCTCGAAGTAAACATAACTTGCTCTCTCGCCTCGATTGGAACATACCAGAAAAGACAATAGTGGGTATTGTGATTGATTCAATCGATGAGCAGAGAGTTCATGATAGCCTACATGCTTGTAAGCCCAACAATATGGCTAAGCTGTACGAGCATTTGAGTCGATCTAACACAAAAACATCGTAGATGTAAATAAAGCCACCAAGTACCCACGCAAAAATGAGCAAAACGTTGTGACGGGGTAACTCTGCTGTCCCGCTACTCCGGACCAGCAACGGGACTGAACCCAACGCCCAATTAATAAACAATTTCTTATTCAAATAAAGCTCGGGTTTGGGCGCCAGCTGGGTAGTTAGCCCAGCAATAAACGAATTGACAACAAGTAACAAATTAATAAGAAAGATCAGGTTGCACCGGCAAGCATCAACCCGCGGAGAGTGGCGTGGGTGGGGTTTGCAGCGTAGAGGGGGAAGAGGGGATGGGGAGAAAAGTGTGAACAGGCCAAGCAAGAAAGAAGCGTAGTTAGGGTAAACAATAATCAAAATTAATTTATTTCCGCCCCACTCTGGGTACGGAGGTCCCTCAAGGGTAACTGTGACTGGTTAGATCAAAATAACAAAAGATAAATTTCCCACTAAAATTAATTAACAATGACCTGCTCCGGTCTGACTCGAAAACAATGCAAGATTCTTAATTCTATGGAAGAAATAATATCGTGAGCTAATTATAGGACGACTAGGCCCGCGTAGGGGCTAGGGCGGAAGGCCATGAGCTTGAGTGCGGTTTTAGAACGCCCGTCGAGCCTGTATCGATCCTTGATAAAGTAATCCGCGACGTTACTAAGTTACCGGGGATAATTCCTCCAGCAAGCTCGCCGAAGAGTGAGCCACACAGCAAAATGAAACGATACAGCTTCGACACGGGGTCTAGCTTATTTCTACGGTTCGACGTGAGGTCGTGACCCCACTCGAAGCTATTCCTAACCTTACGCAGGGTAAAGGCCCTATAACAAACGACTCGCGACGCGGATTAATTATGAATAAACAATAACTAGGCCTCTCGGAGGCTGGAATTAAAGAAAAGTTAACCAACTACGCATTCATACAAGGCTCTCGCCCCGCAACGTCGCCCACGAGGCTGACCGTGACGATATGAGGTTCATTAGGTTCCCGTTCAGACAAAGTTAACAGTTCAAGACACAAGATTCTCTGTTCTATTGGCTCAATTTATGACTCTGTAGAAGACGCTGGCTACGGCCGACCACTCAGGGTCCGTCGAGAGACAACCAGGGCAATTTTCAAGACACGAGGCCGTTATTTTCAAATTTCAAGATGGCCACTGGTTGATTCAGGTACGGGGTAAAGGCTTGGACTCACCGTCGATCGTGTTTTCTTTTTTTCTGCTTGGGATCTCGTCCCGCCGGATCGTCTCCCACACACAGATTCTACTTTTTGAGTTCGAAGATTTAATACCCCAACGGGTGAAAGAACAGGACAGTTCGTGTTCGGTTCGGCAGTGCAAAGTGCAAGTATAGAAAGGGCAAGCAATTACTCAAGGCGCCTCTACTAGGCAAAGACCTAATCGCAAGTGTTAGACGGCGTGTCGCCGGCTCCCTAGCGTATCCCCACTCCTAGGGCTATCGATGTGCAATCGACCCAGGATCTGCGTCCTGCTATTGGTTACGCAACCTGTGCCTAACTTAATGTTAAAGGGCTGACGCAGCCGTCTCGATCCTCGCCACGTTCAGAATTATCGTAGTCTTGTCCCGCAGGGGTTCTCGGTCTGGGGCTCCTGGTTCCTTGGCGGCTCGTATTTCATTGCAGGCTCTTCAGGCGCGGGAATCTCGTCCGCCGACCACTCGTCCCTCGCTGGTTTTTATGCCCAGGAGGCTATTGCCCCGCTGATCGTTTTGCGAACCCCTGGCCTTCTCTAGTGTCAGTTTCTGTGTCTTTGTTCGTGATCGTAGCTTCGTAGCGTCGTTCGTTTACATGTAAGGAGAGTTCAAATAAAACAGGAATTAATATCGACTCGGTTTGCTTGTATCGTCACGGCCACCAGGCAGGGTCTGTTTCGGCGCGGGATTCAAAAGGAGTTTCAGGCATTCCTTCACATTTTCTCATGGGATGTTCTTTATTACTGGTCCGTTGGGGTTCGGGGCTTTTTGTAACAACAGGTGGAAGCTGTCATGTTACAACGTATCGCCAGTCTCTGTCGTGAAATCAAGAAAGAAACCAAGCACCGAGCGTACCCCTTCGATCTCTCAGCAAGTCTACGTAGTCAAGTCGGAGTTTCGTGTGAGGATATCGAAACATCATTCCAAGAGCTACGCCCTCACGGAAAAAAACACTCATTTTACCCCTAAATTTACACCCAAACATACCCTCAACTCTAAGGGGTAAATTCGTACCCCCAACTTGAAGGTTTACCTTCGAAGTGGGGGTTAACCCTCAAATTGAGGATAAACTCCCACGGCTACGGTGAACCCTCAATTTGGTGGGTAACCCTTAAACCCCTCGGTTAGGGGTACGAAATTACCCCCAACTTGAGGGTCAACCCTGAATTGTGGGTAAAACCCTCAATGCGTCGTGAACCCTCAACTTGATAGTATAACCCTCAAACCCATCGGTTTGGGGTACGAAATTACCCCCAACTTGAGGGTTAACCCTGAATTTGTGCGTAAAACCCCCGATGCACGGTGAACCCTCAACTTGGTGGTTAAACCTTGAACCCCTCGGTTGGGGTACGCAATTACCCCCAACTTGAGTGTTAACCCTCAATTTGAGGATAAACTCCCAAGACTTCGGTAAACCCTCAACTTGACTACGTTGTGACATTACCCATGCTCAAGTATACATTTTATATAGAAAAATAAAACACCACTTACATTAGTATGTTCAGTGGCGCTAAGCATTATGCACGCATATCAAATTGAGGGAGAAGTTCACTACCGTTCACTACTGGAAGGATATCTGGAACTACTTGTTAACATCTTTAATAGTTCTCTGTAACTACACAGGTCCAATAGTGAATTCATGGTCACTACTGACAAAACTACCGAACAACCACTCGAACTATTGATATTTACGAAGAACTGTTGAGTTCCTCAGTTGTTTTATTAGTCACAATTGAGTACTCCAATAGTTTTTGTCCATACGGGTATAGATATACATTGCATATATTTTATATTCAGAAGAAATCAGCATGATCCGATCGATATTCACATGACTCGTATATAATATGCATTTACATACAGGGTGAGTTATCTCGTGTCTGAACGAGGGGGGGCTCGCTACCGCTGATGCTCCGCCCCTTGGCGTATCACAAACTGTTATCAGAATCTAAGCTTACATCAGACCAAGACCAAACCAAGTATCGACGGCTTGATGTAAACTTAAATTTTGATAACAGTTTGTGATACGCCAAGGGGCGGAGCGTCAGCAGTGATAAGCCCCTCCCTCGTTCAGACCCGAAGATAACTCACCCTGTATATGTACTTACGCAATTATATGTCTTCATAATAAATAAAACCATACTTCCATAATTACCTCGACATGATTTTGAATTTTTCACATAGGTACTGATAGACACGGTTTCTAGGAACAATAATCTATTTACTTTGCGAGTTATCCTTGAAGTTGAGGGTGATGACCCTTAAGTTTAACTATCAACGTGGTGGTTTATACTATCAAAGTTGATAAGATAAATCTTCGACCGAAACCCATTGGATGTAACCGTCTACTGGTGTTTACCCTCAAAGTTGAGGGTCAACACTCAAAGTTGTGGATAAACCCTCGAATTCTGTTTGGTGTAATCATCAACTTCGGAGGTTACCCTGAAAGTTGGGGGTCAGCACTCAGAGTTAAAGCTAAAACCTCGAATCCTGTTAGGCGTAACCATCAACTCAGAGGGTTACCCTCAAAGTTGAGGGTAAATCCCGAAATGTTGAAGGTTAACCCCAAAAGGTTGAGGCTTCACCCCGAAATTTTGAGGATTTACCCTGAATATCGAAGGTTTACCCTCAAACTTGGGCATTTACCCTCAAACTTGGGCGTTTACCCTCAAAATTGGGTGTTTTTTTCCGTAAGGGCGTACTTGGCGGGCACATCCGGTTCTTCTTTCCGTGTGTTTGTGGTTTTATTTTCAAATTGACAATATTCTCAAGTATTTTGAGAACCGTTTTTCCATTTAAACTGTGCTCCATATTGTTTATTATTCGTCAAATTACCATAAAAAATTGATTGATCAATTATAGTACACAACTACTTGCATTTTTATGATGTGGTTTGGTTGTTTGCCTGATAATAGTTCCTCCAAGCTGTGAATAGTAGTTTCTTGAATCGGTACTTTGTGGATTGTAGATGTATTGAAGTATACTATACGCTTCCGGTCGGTGGACATACATGTCATGAATCTTGCATTGACTGGCTAATGTCCAATTCAGAGATAACATTGGTTCTATTCATACTGAATAAAAGTGCATCTTTCGATCTTGAAGGACGAATTCGTCGCAGCAGTTGAAAGATTAGCGCGTGCGAGTTTACGGAAGTGCTAATCTTGTCGTACTAATATATCATTAGGAATGGTTATCCTTTAGAAGCTAATCAATAATGGAATATTTTTGCGAGAATACGAGACTGTCGTGATACGCGGTTAATTGTTTGATGAGTACTGTAATCGATCCTTCTTCTGCCTGTACATATATCTACTCGTACATCACATATATACGCACGGATGGTGAGCAAGATTGCACACAGCAATTTTCAACTGGATTTTATATTCATCTATATACGGAACAATCATATTCTATACTAGTTACATCATTCACGTGTATCCGTAGCTGTGAGTTTTAGGTTCATGTTAAATAACAAGGTAAGGTTTTCTTGATTCGACACTATTGGAAGCGGATACGTTTATTTCCCCACAACAGACTACATACTCAAGTTCCACCGTAAGTTACCTATCATAGGAGAAGTTACTCTACATAGCTTATTGGCTTCATAGGTATGTATGGTGATTCAAGAGTTTTGAGTCTGATCCTATAAGGGGTCGTCCACATATTACGTAACGCTATTTTGAGCCTTCACATATTTGAATTTATCGGACGAGGCGAACCAAATTAATTAATTATTGGTACCCACCCAGGAGAGATTCTCCCTCTATTCGAGCGTGCAAACCTTGGTGGGACCGAAAAAAACCTATAGAAAAATCAAATTTGTATTTTTAATGAATGTATATGATAGCGAACGATAGAGTCACCAAAACAAACACCTGACACTGGGACAATGACGTGTCTAGTATACCATAATACAAGTTTCGAGTAAAGATTCCTTCAGCCCCTCGGTGATCTAATTGGACAAGGCGTCGCAGTACAAATGCGAAGGTCCCGGTTCAAACCCGGGCCGAGGGAATTTTTACTCGAAGAATTTAAAATAAAAATTTGATTTTTCTATAGGTTTTTTTTGGTCCCACCAAGGTTTACACGCTCGAATAGAGGAAGAATCTCTCTTTGGTGGGTACCAATAATTAATTAATTTGGTTCGCCTCGTCCGATAAATCTATATATATAAAGGAACAAGTGGAATCAACGCCCAGGCCAAACCCCCTGAACTAGAAACTTGAAATTCGAGCAACATGTTCCCTCTGCGACGTAACCACCCACTAAGAAGCGATTTTTCGAAATTCCACCCCTAAGGGGGTGAAAAGGGGTTAAACGTGATTTTTGCGGATTCACCGATATCTCCGCAACCAGATGAGATATCGACTTGGTCTTTGCTGCAAGTTGTTCCTCATCCGAATACCTAGAAAGTGCTTTGAGCGTTTTTTCAAATTCGGCCTTGAAGGGGTTGAAAGAGGGTTATCTATCTTCTATCTATCTATATATTGTAACGGAGGCACCCGTTAGATTGTGAGGGTGTCAGTTAGCTGTCACTTTGACGTTTGTAAACTGAGTATGCTGAGAGAACAGCTGATGATTTGCGATTAATAGATGAGCATGAGAATTATTATTGTAAAAAAACAGTCTTGTCCCGGACTTTAAACTGAGTGCACATACTTTTGATCTGCTGATTAAATAATCTTTTCACACATTTTTGACTTCTCTGATATCATTTCGGGAGTACCCTTAATTTATTCGTAGCACGGTCCCATCCGGAGCTACATTTGGTGTCAGAAGTGGGATTGTAATCCCCGAGTACGGCGGGTCACTCGTCTCTGCTTCTGCGGGGACGGTGCCGATAGCTCGGTATTTCTCTCGTTTGTGGACATGTCTTTCTTATTCGTTTTACTATCTTCTCTTGCTTTCGTAACACTTCCTTCCACACACTCAGAATCTCGAAATATCGAATCAGGAATAATCCCACTTCTTTACATCTGGTGGATGGTTACGCCTAACAGGATTCGAGGTTTTAGCTTCAACTCTGAGTGGTGACCCCCAACTTTCAGGGTAACCTCCGAAGTTGATGATTACACCAAACAGAATTCGAGGGTTTATCCACAACTTTGAGTGTTGACCCTCAACTTTGAGGGTAAACACTCACAGTTGACGGTTACATCCAATGGGTTTCGGTCGAAGATTTATCTTATCAACTTTGATAGTATAAACCACCACGTTAATAGTTAAACTTAAGGGTCATTACCCTCAACTTCAAGGATAACTCGCAAAGTAAATAGATTATTGTTCCTAGAAACCGTGTCTATCAGTACCTATGTGAAAAATTCAAAATCATGTTGAGGTAATTATGGAAGTATGGTTTTATTTATTATAAAGACATATAATTGCGTAAGTACATATACAGGGTGAGTTATCTTCGGGTCTGAACGAGGGAGGGGCTTATCACTGCTGACGCTCCGCCCCTTGGCGTATCACAAACTGTTATCAAAATTTAAGTTTACATCAAGCCGTCGATACTTGGTTTGGTCTTGGTCTGATGTAAGCTTAGATTCTGATAACAGTTTGTGATACGCCAAGGGGCGGAGCATCATGTATATCTATACCCGTATGGACAAAAACTATTGGAGTACTCAATTGTTACTAATAAAACAACTGAGGAACTCAACAGTTCTTCGTAAATATCAATAGTTCGAGTGGTTGTTCGGTAGTTTTGTCAGTAGTGACCATGAATTCACTATTGGACCTGTGTAGTAGTTACAGAGAACTATTAAAGATGTTAACAAGTAGTTCCAGATATCCTGACCTGACCTGACCTGTATCTGAAGCACACAGCTGATATTGCGAGCATTGCCAGTAGTAATCCCTCAATTTTGATTATTGCCTTGGGGGACTTTAATTTGCCTGGGTATACCTGGGAGATCAGGGATGGTGTGCTTTTAGCTGATGGGAACCGTTCTAATGGCATTATAGCTCAATCCTGTGCGGTTTTTGTTAATTAACTAAACTTGCTCGGGCTGATGCAGTTTAATCCTTACCCAAACACTGCTGGCAATGTTCTCGATTTAGTGTGCTCCAATGCTTCCTCCTTAGCAGTCAGTGTCTCTGATCATCCCCTAGCTAGAATCGACGAATACCACGATCCTCTAGAAATATTACTAGATTTCAATAATTTGTCCGCCAGCTCTCAACTCAAGGAGATTTCGTTTAATTTCAAAGCCGGGGATTTCACTTCCATTGAAAATGAGCTTCTTCGCGTTGACTGGGCTGATTTACTCGCTTCACCGGACTTGGACGAGGTGGTTCGTGCTTTTAACAACAAATTGAGCTCACTTATCTCCTTACATGTACCGTCAACAGTAAGATTCTCTAGTTCCTTTCCACCCTGGTTTAGCTCCGAATTGCGTAAAGTTGTTACTGAGAAGAAGCGCCGTCACAAAGCATTTAGAACGCACAATATGGACGAGGATAGGCAGGAGTTTATGAGGCTCAGACGGCAGGCTAAGACCCTTTCTGAAAGAGACTATAATGTTTACATTAAAAAAACCGAAAGTGCCATCGACTCTAACATTAAGAACTTCTGGTCCTTTGGTGATAATAAGAGAATTGATAAGGGGATGCCCGCCTCGATGGTACTGCGTGAATCTCGGGCGGACTGTGGTCAGGACATTGTTAATTTATTCGCCTCTAACTTTAGTCAATGTTACTCCTCTGGCCTGGCCACACCTTCTCCTATCTCTGTTCCTCGACATGCGTTTCTGGGCAATGCTTCCATATCTGAACCTGATGTAGCTAAAGCCCTGAGGTCCCTCGACCCCACTGGTGGTCCTGGGCCTGATGGTCTACACCCCCTACTATTTATTCGTTGCGCGTCCTCTCTCACGGTGCCTCTTACGTTTATCCTGTGCAAGTCCATCGAGATGGGCATCTTTCCTCAGCCTTGGAAGGAAAGTTTTATTATTCCTATCTTCAAATCAGGTGATAGATCGTCTGTGGAAAACTACCGACCCATCTCACGGCTCAATGTTGCTGCCAAAGTATTCGATAAGATTATGTATGATAAGATTTCGCCTTTTCTCCTTAAGCTGATCATCAACGAGCAACATGGATTCATGCCTAGACGTTCCACTGTAACAAATCTTGCTATTCACGAGCAATTCATTGCCTCCAACTTGGGGAAAAATTGTCACGTGGACGCTGTGTATACCAAGTACATTAAAAAAAAATTTTTTTAATACGCTGCGTGAGACTCGGACCGAGTTCTATATACCCGAACGGGAGCTATTCGGGTGGTGGGGAGAATTATAATCTTTCTTTTCTTTCGCCTCGCTACATATACGGGATTGAAACATTTATCCTAGAACGTGGACATGAAAAGCTCACGTTTGAGTCCTATTTGGACTTAATCGGTGCCCGAAGAGCTGAGATATGATTTTCGAAAGGTATCGAGGATCCGTTTGCTCGTCAGAATTTTCTTCTCCTTCGTTATTACTTTCAGTCGTCAATTCCGCTGCCAACAAAAATTAGAGAAGAGTGGCCACCACTAGACAGGAGGGACAACAACGTTCCGAGTACCTGACGTTAGCTGCCAGGCAGCACTTGTAACGGCGCTGTTGGAATCAAATCGAGAATGTAAACAACCCCCCATTTTTAAGCGTTATAATTATACGTCCGTGGTATAGGCTGTTGTTTCGGCTACTAAAAATTAGAGACGAGTAGCGACCACTAGACAGTCGGGACAACAGCGATCCGAGTACCTGGCAGTGGCCGCCGGACAGCGCGTGTGTCGGCACTGAATCACGAGTTAGATCGAATCGAGAACGTAAACAAGCCGCCATCTTTAAGGAGGTTGGGGACTAATATCAAAACGTAGAGAATCGCTTCAAATTTGTGTGAGTTGTTCATCGATGTGAAATACAATTTGTTGTCAAGTTTCAATTAATTCGTCAGTCTCGTTTCCGAGTAATCATTAATCAAAGTTACGTTCTTATACACGGGCGCTTATGGCGGTACGTGACGAGTATCGTGAAAAAACGTCGTTTATCGTTTGAACGCAGGGGCGAAAACGTAGAGATCTCTATAAAAAAACATCTACATGGTTAATGATACACTGTTAGAAAACCGGTGTTAAAACTGACACCGATCTAACACCGCACCGACGTCTATAGAAGTCCACACCGATTTTGGTGTAGTGGCACATTGTAAAATTCCTGGTGTTACCAGGCTACACCGTGGTTCAACACCGAGATGGTTCATATGCAACAACACCGTAAGGTGTTAATTACGGTCCACACCGATTACATTCAATAGTAACAAAATTGCGGTGTTGAATTCGCGAGGTTAATGCACACCAAACGGTGTTGGAAGAAAATACACCGTGCAGCTTTGCACTGAACGGTGTGATCTTTTCGACCTCCGAAACAGTGTTTTCCCATGTAGTGAAAAAAAAATCAATAAAATAGGTAGAGTTTTTGCTTTTTATTGGTATTTTCGGTGTTGTAGGCTATCCCTAACTTGTTTTTCAGTACGGATGTCAATTAAAACGCATATTGAGTTCGCTGTAAGTTTTTTCGCATTTCTAAGACCTAGACGGGGTTTGAACCCGGAACGCTCGCCGCTGTTTGTATTACTAGTCGCACGCCCTAACCACTACGCTATACGGCCGGATAGCTTAGCTTGCAACTTTTCGGTACCTGATTTCTGCACCATGGACAATGACTTGTTCAAAAACATACATTAACCGCCATCTCAGATGTTTGTTTGACCACGTCGCGTACGTTCTTAAAAGTATAAAAGAATGAAATAAACAAATTGATTATTGCCGATTTGAGGGGATCGGATAAAATAACACCGATCGGTGCCATTCACGCACCAAAAAGTGTCAAATTGACACCTAATGGTGTGGACTTCTATAGACTATTTTCGGTGTCAATTCGGACACCGATTTTGGAACGCAAGTGAATTTACTCCGTTATCGGTGTAGCTAGTACTCCAAGAGGTGTTAATCTCGGTGAATCGCGTCCCAAGGGCCAAAGTGACACCAGTTTTCCCATTTACAACATGGCCGGGGTCGTGTCTACCACTAAAATAGTGTCATAATCAACACCAAATCTTTTAACCTCTACTCCGGGCCGTCTTACACCGCAACTTTTTCTAACAGTGTACTTTTGAGAAGATTCTCGCGAAAAATGAAGTATCCTTGCCAGCTTCGTTTGCGAACCATAGTGAAAAACATGGAGCGTTTTGTAGGGATATTAACCTAGAATCCTCGAACGAAATCGCATAAAATATATTTTTGTGACTAAAAATCGGAAAATACAGTACAGTTGATGTTGACGAACGTAATTAAACGACAAGTGATGCATATTACATCAAGATTTCATCAAAAGTCTTCTTTTCGAAGTAAATTTTGTTTTTCGTTGCTCTTAAATGAGGTTGAGAACCACCAACCGGGCCCGTGTATAAGCATAGGCTTACCCCTCTCACAGCTCGCCCCGCGAGCGCGGTAGCCACCTCCTTAAATGTCACAGATCGAGAATCGATTGCCCGAAACTGCTAGCTATAGCGTGTTCGCGTCGGCTGCTTCGGTTTGACATTTCATTCCACTCGTTATCACTACGTGATATTGAGATACATGATGTGATGTGAGAATCATTACCGACAAAGTGAAACAAGATGGGCTTTGAAGTTTATGTATTCAGCTCGACATCGTATGGAAATCGCGAGCCTGTTTCATGGAAAAATCAAGTTATGAGGTTATCAGAGTCAATCAATTAGATCAATCACAAAGCCTTGGGTATATTGGTCGTTTATACATTGATTATATGTTCATAATCCAGGTGCTAAATATCAAGAGACTTTGTAGAGTATCGAGGCAAGTACATTACGAACAAAAAAAATTGTGTGAGTTCCGGAGGGACTATTTCGTGGACGAGCTATTGATATATCGACGCATCCTGAGAAAGCAGATGAATCTCAGCGGGAAGTCTAGAGCAGACGAGTTGAAATATGCTTTGAGACAAGTATATAGGTCCGTAACACTTCATACAGAGTTTTCTGAGTTACGTGTGAGTTCTGGACTGTCCGCCGAATACGTCCATCCATTCTGACCTGGACGATATGATCAATTGTTTGATCGCTTTGGTTATAGTTATCGCACGCCTACTTATAGCCCTATGGGGGTTTGCTTCGATGACTCAGCTTTTAATTTTCACATCACGGCATACTTATTAGACTACTGGAGTTACGCGACTTGAAATCATCGGGTTCTAACTTCTAAGAATACCTTGGTGGACCGGATGGAACAGACGAATCTTGCCATGCAATTTATAACAGAAGCACTATCCCGGAAGACTTTATTGAGTGAATACCAATGATTATTTATACACTGATTTTCAGACTTTCTTACTGTGAACATTTTTTAAGATTTAATTTGTAATGAGCAGTGACTATAACCCTACCTGTAAGGAACTCCGCTGTGGCCGCTCCCAAGCCCGGATGAGAAGGGAAGAGGGCCGCGCACAGGGTTCCACGTTGCGAATATTTACTATGAATGATTTTGACGGATCAATTCATGCAACCCAATAAGGGTTAATATTTCACGTCTGCTCCTAAGCAAAAGTCAGAGTTACAGAAATCAACTGGACATACATTTACGCGTTCTCATCAACATTTCCGACAATATTTAACTTAATTTAATTTAATTTAATTTTAACAATATTTAATTTAATTTTAACGTTTTACGGCGTTTATTAACAGAAAATTCAAGATTTTTTACCGTCTATCCAATGGGATATAGAAATAATCGGTCAGAAAAATACTGACAACCGAGCGAGCATAGCGAGTGAGGATCTACGAAGACCCCATCGGGCAAGCACAGCGAGCTAGCGCAGTTAGCAGGAAGTAAAAAAAATATTAAAAAAGTAGTGATATCCCCCAAAAAGCACCTCTGGTGCAAAAAACTTTCGCCAAGTACATTAATGTGGTCCACCCACAAAATTTACCAAACAAATTCTTTCACACAAAATCTGTCTTAAAAATACCCACCAACAAAAATTCGTCTTCCACAAAAAGTCTTCTTCCAAAAATTCATTTTCAACAAAAGTCGTCCTTCAAAAAAATCTCTGTAAAAGGATTGATATCAAATACAAGTACCAAGTACAAAAAAAAAAAGGAAAATCAAACCATATACCGTTGTGCTCGGTCGCTCGCTACGCTCGCTCACTCGATTGGGTTTTCATAATTTGTGAGGAGAAAAATTGGGAGCATGAGTTTCGAGAAGAGAAAATTTTCGAAAGAAAAAATTGAGGGAGTGGTACTTGGCGGGCCTTCATAGCGAGATAAAAAAATGTGACTTGTAGACCTCAGTGGCCACTCTTCCACTCACTCACACCTGGCCCGCAAGTACCACTCCCTCAATTTTTTCTTTCGAAAATTTTCTCTTCTCGAAACTCATGCTCCCAATTTTTCTCCTCACAAATTATGAAAACCCAATCGAGTGAGCGAGCGTAGCGAGCGAACGAGCACAACGGTATATGGTTTGATTTTTCTTTTTTTTTGTACTTGGTACTTGTATTTGATATCAATCCTTTTACAGAGATTTTTTTGAAGGACGACTTTTGTTGAAAATGAATTTTTGGAAGAAGACTTTTTGTGGAAAACGAATTTTTGTTGGTGGGTATTTTTGAAGACAGATTTTGTGTGAAAGAATTTGTTTGGTAAATTTTGTGGGTGGACCACATTAATGTACTTGGCGAAAGTTTTTTGCACCAGAGGTGCTTTTTGGGGGATACAGACTTCTCTAAAGCATTCGATTCAGTGAATCATATGTTGCTCGTTAGTAAGCTAGCTGAATATGGCATCTTCGGAAACCTGTTGTCGTGGTTCGAGTCCTATCTGCCAGGACGTATACAATATGTTCTAATGAAGAGTTTTGTCTCAGATGCCATTTCTGTTACTTCGGGAGTTCCACAGGGCTCTCATCTCGGCCCACTTTTATTTAATTTATTTATTAACGATATTTCCTCTGTCATACACAACTCCCACTTCCTTCTTTTTGCTGATGATTTAAAAGTTTATAAGTCCATTCTGTCTCCCTGTGATAGTAAACTCCTTCAGGATGATCTTGATAGAATCAGCGCTTGGTGTCACACCAACGACCTCAGGCTTAACCTTAAGAAATGCCTGAGTATTTCCTTCTCTAGAACTAGGTCTAGTAGTTCCATTGACTACAGTATTCTTGGCCAAAACCTAGTAAACGTCTCTTCTGTCAAGGATCTGGGGGTTGTGTTTGACTCACGGCTGACTTTCGTCCCGCATATTACTTGGTTAGTGAGTAAGTCAATGAAATCGCTGGGCTTCGTTATTCGATCCTCATTAGACCTTAAGTCCGTTAAAACCATAACTACATTGTATAACAGCCTCGTTCGCTCTTCGCTGATGTACGCCTCGCCTATTTGGTCTCCTCATACCAGCGCTCATAGTTACAATCTAGAAAAGGTGCATCACAGGTTTCTCCGGTTCCTTGCCGTTAAACTTGGTGACCCTATGTCTCCAATCGAACACGACTATCGTCCCATTGCGCAAAGGGCTGGTGTGAGCTCCCTACAGTCGATGCGTACATACAGCGACCTTATTTTTTTGTTTAAGTTATGGAATGCCCGAATTGATTGTGATGATTTGCTCTCGCAATTTCGTCTCAGAGTCCCGATTGTGACCCTGAGGCCTACAAACGTTATATTTGATGTGCCACCACATAACGGCACACTCAATCATATTGCAATCATCCCTCGACTTAGTACATTAGCTTCACAGCTCACAACATTAACCATCACAGTGTCTGGTTGGATTTATTTAGCCAGTCTTTTTACCTTTTTCGTAAGCGAGCGAGGGACGAAATATTAGAATTCACTTGAAACTTGAGCCACTTTGTCTTTTAATTTTATATTATTTATTATTGTTATCCAATATTATTGTATTTCTTTTCTTTTTGTGTTATTATTATTGATTTTTGGAATTATTTTTATTGTTATTTTTGCTTTGTTCTGTTTGTTGCTTTATTTTTTAATATTTTGCTTCTCTCATAATTCTTTTGCTGTTCACTTATTGATACCTATGCCTTAGTCGCCAACTTGACTTTAATTTTTATTTTTTTTTATATACATGTAAAAGGGGTCTTACCCCGTTGATTCCATTAAAATAAAAAAAAATAAAATAAATAAATATCCTTCCAGTAGTGAACGGTAGTGAACTTCTCCCTCAATTTTATATGCGTGCATAATGCTTAGCGCCACTGAACATACTAATGTAAGTGGTGTTTTATTTTTCTATATAAAATGTATACTTGAGCATGGGTGATGTCACAACGTAGTCAAGTTGAGGGTTTACCGAAGTCTTGGGAGTTTATCCTCAAATTGAGGGTTAACCCTCAAGTTGGGGGTAACTTCGTACCCCAACCGAGGGGTTCAAGGTTTAACCACCAAGTTGAGGGTTCACCGTGCATCGGGGGTTTTACGCACAAATTCAGGGTTAACCCTCAAGTTGGGGGTAATTTCGTACCCCAAACCGATGGGTTTGAGGGTTATACTACCAAGTTGAGGGTTCACGACGCATTGAGGGTTTTACCCACAATTCAGGGTTAACCCTCAAGTTGGGGGTAATTTCGTACCCCCAACCGTGGGGTTTGAGGGTTATCCACCAAATTGAGGGTTCACCGTAGCCGTGGGAGTTTATCCTCAATTTGAGGGTTAACCCTCACTTTGAGGGTAAACCTTCAAGTTGGGGGTACGAATTTACCCCTTAGAGTTGAGGGTATGTTTGGGTGTAAATTTGGGGGTGAAATGGGTGTTTTTTTCCGTGAGGGCTTGTTACGTAACAGTTTACAATTGCGTTTTTTGGTAACGAATTCAAGTGTTTTTATTCGTGGGGGCTAAAAAGGAAGATTCATATACGTCTCAATGCTGCCATTTTATTTTGAGAAGCTGTACACAACAAACGGTTACAAATTTCTATGGGCCGTGGGACCAAAAAACCTGCACGGAGAGAAATTTATCGTAATAATAACAGAAAAATTATGGTAATGAATCCTATACAGTATGCCGTTCCTGACATATACTTGAAATATGCCAATTTGCGCGATATCTCATAGGAAATATTATTTTCACCACACCTGCACGGAAAGTACGACTTTCGGCCCGCTGTGTGAACGGGAAGTCGTGCTTTCCGATGCAGGAGGTGGTGAAAAATAGTATACAACCCACGGGAGTGAAAAAGGCCATCCCAAACTGCGTTCTTGCCAACCTCGCCTTCGGCTCGGGTGTCAATCTCACATGCAGTTTGGAATAGCCTACTTTCCCTCCCTAGGTGTGTAATATACTATTTGGGAGGTTTAACACACGGTATGTGACTCCAACCAAAGTGTGGTGTCGCTTATCTTAGTAAGCGTAAACGGTATAAGTCCTGAACCAGGTGCGACACAGCAAATTTCGCCATACGGCATACCGAGATTTTCGTTACAACGCAGTCATTCGGTCTAAAGTATCCCTAGTTAAAAAGTTGATTGTCACGATTATTTATCGCTGCTTCTCGCATCTATCGCTGCTTCTCGCATCTATCGCTGCTTCTCGCATAATCGCTGGATCTCGCATTTCCGTCAGCTCCTTTCCGCGATGCCGATTGGACGGCGGTGACGCCGCTCGGATCTGTTCGCCGGAAATTCTGCTCGGGGCGCGCGAAAAATATGACTGCCGGCCGTCGCTGTCACAAACTGCATATTAGGTTATTGACACGGTTAGAAGCAAAATACTTCTCGCGATGAAGGTGAAATTCGTGCTACTTGCTCCTATGGCTGGCGGTGTGATCTGAAAAAAGTCTGTCTGCTGAATTCGCGCCGTTTGAAGTTGTTGTTTTTGACAGGCGCGATTCAAAGCGAAATTTTGAAGAGGTGAACGAAAAGTCAAGATTTTCAACCTTTGAATTGATTTCGGCTGTGTCCCAACTTGTAAGGATAACCACTCTTACACTTACCCTTACGACATGTGATTGGTGTAGGCAGTTCTTAGCCTGGCTGTGATTGGTGAGGCTGAGGGTAAGTCTAAGTGTAAGTGGTTATCCTTACAAGTTGGGACACAGCCGATATCATCGCGCCGTTTGAAAAGCGCATAACCTGTAAATCGCAAAGCTTCGAAGAGGCGAACGAAAGTTCAAGATTTTGAACAGCTGAATTGATTCCGATGAAAGGTATGTTTGAGGTACAATTCAATAGTTTTCACATAACCTTCATCGAGGCAATTTGTGTTCTGTTCGTTTATGGCAGAATTTATGCAAAGGTAGATTTTCTATAAGTAACGGGTACGGCGATAGTTATGTAAGTTTTGATCCGACAGCTGACGGTTATTAGCACACTTGTACATGGGGCTGTCCACGTCAATTCACCTAGCCTCCAGACCGCAACATTTTTTTGTTGTCCTTGCTCTAAACATTGTTCTGAATTTTTTTTCAGATTTTTGGATCAGGGTTTACATCCCAGGAATGCCTAATCACTCACTGAAACAACCCATATCTTATTTTTGGCATAGTGAATATTCGATCGAATTGATTTCTTGTATCCGACCAGTTGAATTTCATTTTTTTTCCATTCTTCCAGTTCAAAAATAGTATTGACATATTTATGGGTGGATAAATTCGTGGTTTCAGTGTTTTCTTGACAAAGAAAAGTTTTGATCGGGTCAAAAAAATATAGGAAGCATTCAGCCCACATTCTCACGAACGGAAGACAACAGTGTTTTGCGTTAATCATACGATTTGTGATTTTTTTCAGATTTATAAAAATGGTCCTTTTTTTTTCGGTCGAAAAAAAATCATAACTCAGAAAGGGTTTCTCCGAAAAATCAGAAAAATGTTTTGAAGCAAGGATGAGTACAGACAAAATTACAAAGCAAATAAAAAATGTTGTCGACTGGAGGCTAGGTGAATAGACGTGGACAGCCCCATATATACTATAATGATTCCGAACCGTGAACTTCGCCGTGCGACTGCTGCAAATGAACGTTGGCGATGCTCAGCAATACACAGTACGATTCTTTGGCAACTTTTACAATAAGGTTGACATTGAAAGAGAAAGTAAATGTTTGCAGTGAGTCTATCAAAAAACAAAACTTTTTTCCGTTTTGAAGTACCTTAAAGATTCAAGAATGAACATAGCAATCCTGACAAGTTTCTAATTCAGCCATATACTTACCGTGCGCGACTCAAGTTAGGTCAGGTAGGTCAGTTCAATGGTCCTTTGAACATTCACAAAAATTCAAAAAAGAAAGGTATGGAGACTAAGTTTACGGGATGTTAAAATTCTAGAAAAATCGCAGCTCCCATTCTTGATAAACGCCACTGTTCATTCGCGTTCGACTATGCTCCCCTTAGTCAACAAACGGACCAGCACAGGAATCACAGAAAAAATTAAAGACTATGAATATCAGATATCGGAATCAGGAGTTTTCTGATGGTCAGAGTGAAGAGAGAATAGTAGCTCTCACTCCGGAATGTTGCCAACACATTATTTTTGCTCGGCTATTCTTGATATACGATTGAGAATCTGGATGTGAAGATTATTGGTCAGAATTTTGAAACTGACTTGCAATTAATGAATATTTGAAAAGAAAATACATACAGAACAATCTGCCAACATTCCTGATAGCGAAAGACATTAGGAATAATTGTTTTGCAGCAACAGAATTCTCGTGAACTTTTTAGAACTTAAAGGTCAAAGTTTGAAGTGCAAAGAAAAATGATTACTTTAGTAAGGATCGATTCAAAAAATCACCGGAAAGTCATAGAATTATTTCAGAGGTGAAAAGACAACATAAAAAAAATTGGGATTGAATGGAAAATGATGCGAGATCCAGAAATGTGTCGCGTTGAAATGGACGGCTACGTATTTAGTATGCATCTGTCCACAGTTCTAAGGTTTATCAAGTTAGCATCTGAAGTAAAGATAATCGTCTGAAAATGTAACGTTAGATCATCTGCGCATGCCTTCAATATGAAGAATATAACTCGATTTCGTCTGCACATTTGCTCGTTTTTGAGGAAAAGGCGAATAAAATCGGGGAGCTGAACTTAGAAGCTGGTACCAAAATTCATTAGTGCAGGTGTGCCGGGAGTGGTTCAATTCCGTCCGTTCCAGTTGCCAGACAAGAGAAAGCCGCGAAAATGATAGCGAATCAAGGTGATTGGCGAAAATGATGCGTAATTCTTTTGACTTCAGTTTGTTCGGTTTCATTTAGGTTGATTAAGCAGCGAATAAGTAACATTTCAAAATCAGTCATTTCGGAATGTAACTTTTTGTCTACCTAATCCTGAATGAAACCTACACGCAATATGGTTCGTTGTATTTCCAGGCAGTAGTCTAAGTTTCTCTCGGATTGATTAAACAGAAAAATGTAACATTCTAAAATCAATGATTTTGAAATGTAACTTTTTTTTGCCGATTCAACCTGAATGAAACCGAACGAACTAAGTCATCAGAATTATGCATCATTTTCGCTGTTCACCTTGATTCACTATCATTTCCACGGCTTTCTTTGCTTGGGAACTGGAACGGACGGAATTGGACCACTCCCGGCGCCTGAGCAATATTGGATTTTGGTACCAGCTTTGTAGAATTTGAATTTTTTTTCTTCAATGGTACAGATAATAATGTGGTTGATTAATTGGTATCCAAGGTCACTGACAACTCCAAATTTAACGTTTCGACCCTCTGAGTGGGTCCTCTTCAGACTAGAATTTTATTTATAAAACCTTATCACTTATACAGAATTTACACCTTATAATCTATACACTATACTTACATTAGTTCCAAATCCAAATCTCTTTCAAATCAGAGGGTCGAAACGTTAAATTTGGAGTTGTCAGTGACCTTGGATACCAATTAATCAACCACATCAACTAGAGGAGGTCAAAAAAGGAAGAAAAAAGAAATAAGTTTCACAGATAATAATGACTGATAAAATGTTGTGGGTGCTGTTTGTGCAAAAAACGCGCAAACGATGAGCATGATAATCTATCCGAAATTCTGTTAACCGCTCGCATAGTATCGTATTCAGTAACCGGATGCTGAAATTCAGATCCACCATCTTATTTGATTTTTTCTCGATAACAATTGAACGCGCAAACGAAATCGAGTTACGTTCTTCATATTCAAGGTACCCGCAAACGATCTAAACGTATTTTCAGACGATTGTCTCGACTCTGGATGCTAACTTTATGAACCTACAGTTGTGCACGAAATTTGTGAGTTGAGGAAGACGTTTTTATAGTGAGCACGTGATCACTTCTGAAACATTCTTAACAGCTGATACTATCCGCTAACAAACAATAATATAATAAGTACTACTGATCAAAAACAAATAAAATGACAGCATGAAAAAATTGAAAAATTATTTGACTAACAATATATGGGTGATTCTCCTGAAAGACTCATTTTTCGGGGTCCAAAATAACAAAATAAAAAAATCAATTTTGAGTTCTAAATTGCTGGATAACCTCCAGTTTGAAGTAATATACAAGGTAATTACCACTTGGACAAACTCAAGCTCATTTTGAGGTTTTTCTACCATACTTTGGGCCTATACTGGTGCCAGAGGAATAATGATTGAGGGCCAGAGGAATGATGCCAGAGGACTGACGATTTTGACGATATTTTGTCCGTAATCCGACATGCAAAGTCTTTCGGACCTCAAAAACGCGGCGATGAGTTGGTACTCGATAGTTTTACATGCAAATATAGAGGAACTTTTTTTTTTGAAAATGTTTAATTTGGCACTTGCCAGAGGAATGACGCCTCAGCTTGTGACATCACTCAAGCCACACTGTTTCGTAAGACAAAAAGCACAAGCGTTGAAAATGAAACTTTGACCAATGGTCAGCTCGGTGAATTGGATCTGTCAGAGGAATGACGGCAACCCGCGTTTCAAAATTCCAATTTTTATTAAAATGTTTGTGCTCAGTTTTTTTATTTGTATTTCAGAAAGGGGTCGTAAAAATCGTTTAGTTTGATAAAATATTCATGATATCTATTAAAAAACTTGTTTTCTTTTGAAGTAGCCCTTATCCTTTCCCCTAGAGTAAGGAAAATGTAAGTCTTTCAGCCGGAGGAACTGACGTTTCCCGTGCAGGAATTTGACCAGTTTGCCCGACTTCTGACCAGAGCCAGATTCGGATTCGCTGGTCAGAATAAACTCGGCAAAGCCGACCCTGGCACTGGCCAGAATTCTGTAGAATTGACTGGCCAGAGAAAACGCGGCAAAGCCGGACCTGGCACTGGCCAAAAATCTCTTGGATTTCATGGCCAGAGCTAACTCGGCAAAGCCAGATCTGGCACTGGCCAGAAATCTCTTGGATTTCATGGCCTGAGCTAACTCGGCAAAGCCAGATCTGGCACTGGCCAGAATTCTTTTGGATTTACTCGCCAGAGCTAACTCGGCAAACTCAGATCTGGCACTGGGCTGAAATCTCTTGGATTTCATGGCCAGAGCTAACTCGGCAAAGCCAGATCTGGCACTGGCCAGAAATCTCTTGGATTTCATGGCCTGAGCTAACTCGGCAAAGCCAGATCTGGCACTGGCCAGAATTCTTTTGGATTTACTCGCCAGAGCTAACTCGGCAAACTCAGATCTGGCACTGGGCTGAAATCTCTTGGATTTCATGGCCAGAGCTAACTCGGCAAAGCCAGATCTGGCACTGGCCAGAAATCTCTTGGATTTCATGGCCTGAGCTAACTCGGCAAAGCCAGATCTGGCACTGGCCAGAATTCTTTTGGATTTACTCGCCAGAGCTAACTCGGCAAACTCAGATCTGGCACTGGGCTGAAATCTCTTGGATTTCATGGCCAGAGCTAACTCGGCAAAGCCAGATCTGGCACTGGCCAGAAATCTCTTGGATTTCATGGCCTGAGCTAACTCGGCAAAGCCAGATCTGGCACTGGCCAGAATTCTTTTGGATTTACTCGCCAGAGCTAACTCGGCAAACTCAGATCTGGCACTGGGCTGAAATCTCTTGGATTTCATGACCAGAGCTAACTCGGCCAAGCCAGATCTGGCGCCAGCCAGAATTCTTTTGGATTTACTCGCCATGCCAAGCTCGGCAAAGTCTGACTCGCTACTGCTCAGATTTCGTCCGAATCCACTGGCCATGGCGATCACGAAAAAGTCTGACCCGCACCGGGTCAGAATTTTCTAGGATTCTCTGGCCAGAGAGAACGCGGCAAAGCCAGACCTGGCACTGGCCAGAAATCTCTTGGATTTACTCGCTATGACGAACGCGGCAAAGTCTGACTCGCTACTGCTCAGATTTCGTCCGAATCCACTGGCCATGGCGATCACGAAAAAGTCTGACCCGCACCGGGTCAGAATTTTCTAGGATTCTCTGGCCAGAGAGAACGCGGCAAAGCCAGACCTGGCACTGGCCAGAAATCTCTTGGATTTACTCGCTATGACGAACGCGGCAAAGTCTGACTCGCTACTGCTCAGATTTTGTCCGAATCCACTGGCCATGGCGATCACGGAAAAGTCTGATCCGGTGCGGGCCAGAATTCTCTTGGATTTCCTAGCCAGGACAAACTCGGCAAAGTTTGACTGAAGCCAGATTTAATATCGCGTGTCTAATGGCAAAAGGTCGTAAGCGCCAAAAATGCGATTTTGGTGGCAAAAGGGCGAACAAAAAATTTTTTTCGTTGCAATCGCTTTAGAAACGTGAAACACGCATAGATCCATTGAAATTAGGAAATAAAAAACTTAAGCGCAAAAGGTCCTATCCGCCAAAAATTACGATATTTTCCGGTGATGTTTAAAAAACCTGAATTTCAATTCATTGATGCATTTTCAGAACTTTTGCACAAAACGGACCGAAAACAACAGAAAAACGAATTTTTTTACCATTTTGACACTAAATAAAAAAAAAAAAAAATATTGGCCCTTATGCCATTAGTCGACCCAGCGAAACGACAAAAAGTCGAACAAAAATTTTTTTTTTCAAATCGCTCCGAAAACACTCGAAACGCGAAGATCTATTAAAATTTTCGACTTCTGAACATCCATCCGAAAAGTCGAATCTGACAAGGAGAGTAACTTTAAGTGGACACTCCGATTTGGATGAAAATTTAGCCATAGGTAGTCCTCAGTGTACTGATCAAAACGCTATATGACATTCGGGCAGTAGGGGCCCTGGGGCGGAGCAAAAAAATTGAAAACCTTTTTTTCGAATTCATGGGTGAAACATTCAACACATGGAAACGAACTCAGAAAAGAATAAATGAAGTGAAAAAAATACATGAAGTACTAGGAAATAATATTCTAGAATTGTCTTTCCGTAGAAGCTGTCAAGACAGTGAAAACTTCGTCGGGATCGATCAAGTTTTGTACATTTGGCAAAATATAACTCCCCCCCCCCCCTCTCGGGTAATCATGACCAACTCCTTACCCTCGACACGGACAAGTTGCCGGCCTTCATTGGCATTCTTCTATTCAAACGTATTCATGCGTTCCTCTATGTTCGGTCGAATAGTCTATTAACCCGTCTGCACTCGTGCTACGAGGCATTCTCTCATACTTATTTTTCAATTCACACTTCTCACACATTTCAGATGGCTTATTAATTAGACATTTTTGGTATTTTCGTGGAATTTGATACACTTGACTATGACATAATTATAGCAGGTGAGTATAAATATAATATTGACCTTCTACCAAAATAAATAATAATAATAATAATTATTATTATTATATTCATCAATGGGTCATGAACGACCAATGTATATTATGATATTTTAATATTGTCAAATTTCGTTGTAGCTCGTTGAATCAAGTAAAATAGGATTTCTCGCTGGGTGTCCGTTGGCTGTAAAGCGCGAGTGCTGACGGGTAAAATCACGAGGGGTCACCTTTGAGCGGAGTAGCTGCCGATATTATTCGCCTAGACACGTCAGTTGACGCTTACCTTTCAATGAAAGCGACGTTTTGATTGTGCGATTACAGTTCGGGAATAAGGAGTGAGACGCAACCAGTCACGTGCCCTTGTTTATCCACAAATGAAACTCTTCAATCCCATTAATGTATTGGACATGTTACGTGAACATTTCAAATACAAAACAGTGGCTACATTGCCCACTGCTAAAGAAATCGAAGTTAAGGATAGTATTCTCGACATTTTGATTAAATGCCAGGATTCCGCAGTCAATCATTTCGAGTCGGAAACAACGCTAGATGTACTTGAAGAACTGCATGAAGATGAGAGTATTGATATCTACTATGGCGATGAAGAAGAAAAAGAAAGAGAAGAAGAACAAGAACAGCAGAGTGACGAAGAATTAATGTCGCTGGTAAAAGCTACGTCTACATTGTCCACGACATCGGGCTCAAGTGCTAGTATTCCACCAAGTCCACGTGAAGCTGCTCGTAGATATAAAAACCCAGTCAGTTTAGATTACAAGCGTCGATGTGTCAATTACTGGAAATTTGATAACAACGGGAACGTCAGGAAAAAAAACATACGGCTGTGCACATTACAAAATCAGTTCAAGTTGTGTAAATCTCGAGGTGCACTTTATAAATGGATTGATGACGTCGATAAAATGGGTACAAATCGCGACAAAATGAACACTGTGTGGGTAGACACATTTTCGAAATTCAAAGAAGCACGCTTAAAACGCTATACCGTTCATGATTACAACTTGAAACATTGGGCGTTAGAAAAGGCGCGAGAACTAGGAGTGACGTCAAATTTTAAAGCTTCTGGCACATGGATTAACCATTTTAAAAGAGCTCATCGTATTGGAGATAGAAAGGTCACAAAGTTTGTTTCTAAACATTATGCAATGGAGGAGCTTGATTATAAGGCCAATGCTGACAGATTTGTCCAGGAAACTCGTGAAATCATCAAGGAATACTATGAAGGTGATGTCTGGAATGCTGACCAATCAGGCTTTAATAAAGAAATTGTATCTGGTAGAACTCTGGAATTTGTCGGCACAAAAAAAGTGCTTGGAACTGTCCAATCGCTTGCAGCAACAACACATTCTTATACAATAATGCCAATGTTGTCTCTCGATGGGAAGTTTGCGAAGACATTATACATTTGTCTACAAGAAGCAGACGGAAAATTCGGTCCACGTGTCGTTTCAAGCATGTACACGGCGCCTAATCTTTATGTGGATTGCTCGAAGTCCGGCAAGATGGGAATAAAAGAAGCAGAAAATTGGTTTGCGAATTGCTATTTTCCAAATGTCCGCAATAAAACGACTTGTCTGCTGGATTCGTGGGGTGTTTGGAAGGATGCTTTCATCGAAAGAGTTACACCTGAAGGTAAATCTATTGAAGTTCAACGTATTCCTGCGAAAACTACTTGTGAGTGTCAGCCATTGGACGTTTTATGCTTCCGTCCTTGGAAAGACTTTGAAAGGAAAATTGGTGATCGGGTGCGTCTTGAAGAGAAAGATTTCAATTTGTATCAAAGAGACAATATTCTCAAGGTACAATCGCTAATCCACAATCAATTCAGTTCACCACGGTATCAAAAAATGTGGTAGTATTCTTGGTATGCAAGTGGTTATACAGATGTTGATCCCCGAAATACCGAACATCCAGTGAAGTTCTTCTTTGATTGCCGTAACAAAGTCTGTTACCATGCTGGATGTTCCAACGATGCGTTTGGAAAATGTGGATGGTGTAAACGTACAGTTTGCTTCGAACATGGGATAAAGGATGTCCATTACTGTGAAGTTTTTGTTCTCTAACTACCCGATCACTCATACCTGCAACTGCTTCGGAACTCGACCATTGTAAACAATTATTACGCTTGTTATCGATAAAAAAAAAATTATATGAAAAAATTACGTTTTCAATTTTTTTGCTCCGCCCCAGGGCCCCTACTGCCCGAATGTCATATAGCGTTTTGATCAGTACACTGAGGACTACCTATGGCTAAATTTTCATCCAAATCGGAGTGTCCACTTAAAGTTACTCTCCTTGTGAGGAGAAAAAAAAATTATTCGCCCTTATGCCATTAGTCGACCCAGCGAAACGACAAAAAGTCGAACAAAAAATTTTTTTTCTCAAATCGCTCCGAAAACACTCGAATCGCGAAGATCTGTTGAAATTTCCAAGTTCTGAAACATTCATGCAAAAAGTCGTAAGTGCCACCCTTATAGGAAATAAATTTCACGATCAAAGATTTTTTTTCTCCTGAGATTCGACTTTTTGGATGCATGTTCAGAAGTTGAAAATTTCAATAGATCTTCGCGTTTCGATTGTTTTCGGAGCGATTTGAGAAAAAAAAATTTTGTTCGACTTTTTGTCGTTTCGCTGGGTTGGCTAATGGCATAAGGGCGAATAAGTTTTTTTTTTTCTCCTCAGTTTGGACTTTTTGCATGAATATTCAAAAGTTAAAAATTTCGATAGATCTTCGCGTTTCGAGTGTTTTCGGAGCGATTTGAGAAAAAAAAAAATTTTGTTCGACTTTTTGTCGTTTCGCTGGGTCAACTAATGGCATAAGGGCGAATAATTTTTTTTTTTCTCCTCAGATTCGACTTTTTGGATGGATGTTCAGAAGTCGAAAATTTTAATAGATCTTCGCGTTTCGAGTGTTTTCGGAGCGATTTGAGAAAAAAAAATTTTTGTTCGACTTTTTGTCGTTTCGCTGGGTCGACTAATGGCATAAGGGCGAATAATTATTTTTTTTCTGCAATTCATGTTCCTTGACTTCGGTTTTCTTTGGAAATGGGTGAAAGTAGTCACAATACATGAAGAAATTGATTTGATTCGAACGGCATCGAACGTACTCAGTCGAAATCCGGAAAAAAAAAATTGTTCGCCCTTTTGCCATTAGAAACGGCAAAAGGTCGAATAATGGCGCTTACGACCTTTTGCCATTAGGCACGCGATATAATTTCAAATCTTCCATCATATGAAATCGCATCCTTGCGCAAAATTATTCTCCAATCTTATTTATTCACTTATTCATTCGTACGCGAATAAATTCTATATACGATAATTTCGTTTCGGTAATCAATTTCAAATTTCTGTATTCGATAATACATCTGTGTTTGAATTTCGACGTGCAACATTTGGATATGTATGTCTATTGTCTCGTCTAATCTCTTTTTTCAAGACACAAAGTACAAGCCTGGCCAATACCTAAATTACAGTTCTCTCTTCGATGTATCTTCAGATGTACCGTTTGATAATATCTGCTGCATGCTCTCCTCCACCGACTCATCAGCTGCTTTATATTTTCGCAAGGTACATACACGGTTCTTTTTTTGAAACATTCGTATATTAGTATCGTATATCTATTATTATTGTTTACTTCTTACATATACATAGTTCATGTAGTCCACTGGTGTATTCAATTGTCAGATAGCTAAGCCGAGTACGTAACAATTTTTGAGCCGAATTCGAGTTCATGTTAAGCTCCATAATATTTATTGTTAGAAATATCTTCAGAATATTTTGCATTTCATGTGTAAAAATCAGTTGAAATCGCGAATTAGCAACCGGAAAAATTTTGTGAATAGGGATCCGAAGTGTTATGATTCTTTTTAATTTTCTTATACGATGATTGGTGATAAAGATTCATGAAAAACTTATTGCTTTTAGTTGTTATGGTGGGTCTTCGAATTAAGTTCTCCAATACAGTGTTTGAAAGAATTCAAACAGAAGCGGTACGCGTCACAGTGCCTTTTACGCACCAATTTACCGACTCAAGGCGCTACTAACACTGGTTTATTAGAAAAACATGGCTGCCGAGGTTCCGTAGTGACGTCATTTGGCGGTTGGAAGTAAATACAAGAAGTTTGTTGCTATTCAATCTGAACAAACTTCCGAATTGCATTTCACTACTCACTATAATTTCGACTCTGCTCAGCCGCGATCGTGTGAAAATGAATGCTGATAAACATGATCAACGGAGAAAAACTCGAGATCGAGTTCGGAAGCATCGTGCGATCCACAAAACCGCTGCTGCTGAGATTTCGAGTGAAAGTGAATCTGAGAGTGAACCTCAAAGTGAACCTAAGAACCTGAATGTGAACCTGGACACTAGAGGTATGTGTATCGACAGTAATTGGAGTTGGGTTAGGTTAGGTTGACCGGGAGATCTTGGTGAACATAATAATATGCCTACGTTTTATTGTGAGGTTTCAAATTGTTGCATATAATTCGTTTGCCATTTTTTTTTTTGAATTAAAAATTTACTCGTACATGCTCACATCAACTATTCCGTTATCATGGTAACATAAAGAAAAAAGGTCAAAATTTGAACGTTCATTTGATAAGGAATTCTTCCATTTGCTTTATTAACTTGTGGTTCCAAAATCAGTTTACCTCAACTGTCATTTGATAAAAACCCATACTCATAATATTAACTCAAATAAGATTGATGTAAATGGGTATTTAGTTCATAGATACCGTATGCCAAAAAGAATTTATCAGATTCGAAATTACACGCCGAGCCTCTTTCAATACCTTCAACTTATTGGTTTGCAGAAGCCCCTGGACCAGAACTTCACAACATCGCAAGGGACCTATCGGAGCTACCATGTCATAATGTAGTGTCTCCTACAGCAGCGGCTGACACTGATTGTGAGTTTGATCGAAGTTCTTGTGGTTTAGATAGCGAAGATACATCCATAACTGATAGAGAAGCTACAGCTGATGATGGAATACAAAATACTCCAAACCCAGCTAATGATACAATACAAGATACTCCAAATCAATCAGAAGACAATAGTTGCGAGTCCGAAGATGAATCCCATGAGATTCGAAGCTGGGCGGTACAAAACAATATCACACACAGTCAGTTGGACTCTCTCCTCTTGATCCTCAGGAGGAGACTGCTTCCTAATCTACCAAAGACAGCCAGAACGTTTTTACAAACTTCCTCCGTAACGTACGATGTAAAAATGATGAAAGACAGCGAAGGAAATCCAGGACAATTTGTATATTTTGGAATTGCAGATCAAATCAAGGCTTGCATTAATCCAAAAGCACATCCTAGTAATTCAATTGAGATGCAAATTAATATTGACGGACTGCCCCTTTTCAAATAGAGCAATACACAGCTTTGGCCTATTTTGTTCAAAATCGTCCATGAATCAGACATATACAAACCACTACCTATCGCTATATACGCTGGTTGTGCTAAACCGAAGAACTTGAATGAATTTCTGACTCAGTTTGTCGCAGAAATGAATGATTTGTCAGCAAATGGTATCTTCATTCATGGAAAACTGTTCACAGTCTGTATTCAATGCTTTATTTGCGACACACCAGCTAGATCGTTCTTAAAGTGTACAAAAGGCCATACTGGATACTTTGCTTGCGAAAGATGTGAAGTGAGAGGCTGCAGAAGTGGGAGATCTACGGTTTACCCACAAGTTGATTGTCAGAATAGAACTGATGAATCTTTCAGGCGCCAGAGTCAACCGGAACATCATACCGGCGTTTCACCATTATTACAGTTACGGCCAAAGATAAATATGATAATGGCATTCATTCTCGACTTCATGCACCTGTGTTGCATCGGTGTTATGAAAAAACTTCTGAAAGAATTTTGGCTTTATGGAAATCTGTACACTAGACTTAGTCGCAGAGCCCGTATACAACTTTCGCAAAGATTGGAATTCTTGAAGGATCTAGTACCGTGCGATTTCCAACGTAAACCAAGATCACTAACTTACATAGCCAAATGGAAGGCTACCGAATTGAGATTTTTTTTGCTTTATTGTGGACCCGTTGTATTGAAAGGTATTTTAAATAACAGACTGTACAAACATTTCCTGTTATTTCATGCAGCCTGCAGAATTTTGTGTCACAAAGATCTAGCGTTGAAATACAATAGGTTTGCAAAAAAATATCTCACAAACTTCGTCCTACTTTTGAGGCAATATTATGGCACCGATTCTCAAGTGATGAATGCTCACAATTTAATTCACCTTGCTGATGACGTGAAAACCTTCAACTGTAGCCTTTCAAAAATCACAGCATTTCCTTTTGAAAATGCACTGGGGAAACTGAAACAGTATGTTCGCACACCAAATAGACCTCTTGCACAAATTTGTCGCCGCCTACACGAGCTAAATATTACACAAAAGAAAATGCCACCTATACCGCCGGTAATGAAGATTATAAAACAATCTGCTCAAAGCTACGGACCAACGAATCGAAAAAAAATCTTTAAACTGAAATTCAGAGGATATTTGCTGACAACCTCTTCTCCCAACGATACAGTATTGCTGAAAAGTGGTGTCATCTTAAAGATTGAGTACATGACTTACTGCGAAGAATGCCCAGAAGATATAACAATTTATGGGAAAAAGTGGAAAATAAACAGACCATTACTGACATATACGTGTAATTCAAAAATACTGGAATCCTGGGTACTGGACTCCACATTTTCAGCAATCAATATTTCATGCCCCGTATACAACATCCAGCGAAAAATGGTTATCATGCGTTTACCGGGTAAAAAAAATGAAACATATGCAACATCTCTTCTGCATGATTGATAGGTAAGGTATATCAATATCCCTATTGTCATTGTTTCTATTGCCATTTCTATGATCACCAATTTCTACATAGACTGACAAAATTATCTCTGTGTACGTGTATAAAAATGCATTAGACCCGACCAGTGACTTAATTAGAAGCCTGCAGTAGCACAGTTGACTGCTAAAATGTTCTCCGCCGCAAGAAGTTTTAAAGTTGATTTCTGAAAAATTAAATTTTCAACCGGTTTTCGTAAAGAATCAGGAGCACCGGTGGACCGGTGGACCGATTTCAATCATTTTGGTCTCGAATTTTTCAGAAAACACTTTCATCAGACGAACATAGAACTGTTTGACTTTTTGTGTCAATTTTTGGTGAAGATATTGAGAAAATTAGCATAAAAAATGCAAAATTTGATTGAAAATTTGATGAACAATTTGAGACTAAAATGACCTGGATCGGTCCAACGGTGCTGCTGATTCTTTACAACTGACTAATTGTATATTTTTCTATATGTGGCGTAACTCCTACTAGTAGTTATTTTTCTTGACCGTGGAAGTATGATGGGAAGAAGAATAGTGGGTATGACGGTCAATTAGTCCAAAAAAACGTTTATTCTGACGTTTCGGCTGAGGTATTGCCAGCCATCTTCAGATCTATAAAAATCATGTTTGTTTACAAGGGAGAATTAACCTAAATAATCCTTAAAACCCAAAAATAATATCTGAGAACTCGGTCTAGACTCTAGAGTACATCGGAATACACCGCGTGATAAATAGAGGTTATGTCCCACGAGAGGATCTTGGCTGCTCAATTACCAATATATTAATTAATCAATTTGAATTGAACAAAAGATTCTATCAAACTCTAGACCGAGTTCTCAGATATTATTTTTGGTTTTTGAGGATTATTTACGTTAATTCTCCCTTGTAAACAAACATGATTTTTATAGATCTGAAGATGGCTGGCCATGTCTCAGCCGAAACGTCAGAATAAACGTTGTTTTGTGGACTAATTGACCGTCATACCCACTAAGTATGATTTTTCAACTCCATCATTCGGCAAAAAAAGAATTTCTTCATGAGAATTCGATCCCATTCAAAAGTGTATATATAACCCCTTAAACCGGATTAACATCAATATCTTGTCACTACAAAACATGGACAATGTTAGCTGGGTCGGGAAGAATTAGGTCTAGAATCTAAAATATCTGTATCGAAAAAAAATATCTGATACTGAGCTCGCGATGTCGTGCAACAATGTATGTAACAGCCTTGTATTCGACAACCCATACATTGAAACTGACTAATCTTTCGAACAGTTGAAATTTCGAATAAACCAAATTATCATTTGGATGATTGACGTTTCAAATGAATGACGTTCGGATAATCGACGCTGTACTGTATTGTCTTAGACTTTCGGAACATGCCGCAGTTCAATTTTCATCGCTTGTTCATAAGTTCTCATCTGATATTTGAAACTGCGTGTATAAAATTTGCTTCACTGACAATGAGATTTTTCGGGGTGACGCCAGAACGTACCATCGAATGCGAGGCGCTCGGCGCTACGCTGGTGCCCTGTTGTAGACTCACCATGACTGCGCACGCGCGATACCACTTGTCGACGCCAGAGCTGCCAGTTCGACTCGAATAGTCAAAGCGGCAAGACCGCCACATAGCACAGTATACCTACGTGATCGAGTTTCTTTTTAGATATCTACAAATATCAAGACCGTCGATTAAAATCACATCACTGCTACTGAAACAGTCAAACAGTTCTAAAGGTTGGTAGTATACGAAATAACACAACTTGTAGGCCGGAATTAACACTAACCTAACCGAAACCGGGCGAAACCATAAACAAACAATACATTTCTAGACGATGAATTTTTTAAACTTTTTATAATCATCCCAAACCTTCGGAATGGCTGAATCAATCTGAAGATTCGAAACTACCTTTATCTCGTATTTAGTGTTCGTAAATTTCATCCGTTGTTTGAAACTGCGTGTATAAAATCTGCTTTGGCCTTGGCTGCGCGCGCGAGACCTCGAGGCAGTAAGTCAGCCACGTGGTGCAGTATACGTGTGATCAAGATAAATTGGGTTTATTCATCAACAATATTCAAAACATCTCTCTTCAATCACATCATATGTGCTATCGAAACAGTCAAGAGTTATACGTTAGTACTATACTAAGGTAAAGAGCTCGAAATTAAGCTCGAAATTCAACATAACCTCACTTGACCAAACGACGTGCATGTAGTACAAGATTGTTACTGTCAGCAAGGGTTCTTCTTTTATTGTGCTTATGTTCTTTGTGCACGGGCCATCACGTTATAAAAATTGTGTCATGCATTTTAACTTTGTTACTAGATTCTATCAGTTATTTTAGAAATATTTACGAAGACTATTCATATTTCGCTCGTACATATTCGATTTTTATTGACTTGAACTTGCCACAATCTACATTAACGAAGCATCAATGACCGCAACTTGGAATTATCCTATGGAGAATAAAATTCTAGTATATACCTCATTATGATTCCTTTTTAGACGTAACGTTATGCTCATTCCACCCCCATTCGTTCATTTTCACGTTATCAGGGTTAACAAAAATCTCACAGATTGCATCTTACAGATAAAATTGAATAATGGCTGCGCTCAACGAAGAAAACGAACCTGAAACTGCCAAAGAGGAACATTATCCTTATCAACTGGTTAAATTTTTCACTAAAAATAAGGATGGTGAGGCAGATATCGACTGTGTGCCATCGACATGGGTCACTTTCAATATCACTACAGGAAAGTGTGAATGCAAGTATGTTCCACCCCCATATAATAAGGACAGTTTTGATCTTCTACACGGTTTCGTAAAAAAGCAAGTGCTTCCGCCAGAAAGTTGGCCATCACATCCGATGACGATTCAAGGACACGCAAGTGAGTATTTTTGCAAATCGTTTTGAGTTTCTATATGTTTGGGCTAAATTATTAACCCGTTGCTGTTCCTTCCTCATCTGCTATGACCAATAAACTGTATTTTATTCAGAAAATTATTCCGAAGCACTGAAACGGCTAGAGGTTCTCCGACAAGAAGAATACGCATACACGACTAGTGACAATGTTTCCAAATCTGCAAAAGCTGCAGCTACTACTAAACAGTATCGGACGAGAGTTGTAAAAAGCAATGCGAGAGTAGTCAAGAAATTAACACGAGTACCAAAAATTAGTTCGTCAAGTGGGGACGGCTGTTCAGGAAATAGTAAGTAGGACTATATTCTGAATGAACCATCATTTCAATGTATGTAATTTTACAGCGTCCTACGAAGGCACTGATCATTCAAATGAAGCCTCGCCTCAAGAATCCGAGGATGACAAAGAGAACGACCGGGCAACTGACAAAACTAATCGAAAGAAAGCACAGAGGAATGATAAAAACAATGAAAATGAACAGGATCAATCTGATTTCCCTTCCGATCAAGACTATGTGAGAGGTATGTAGAATTTGATTGTGTCACTCCAATATCTTCATGTTGCAATTTGATGTGTTCAATTTATAGAAGTTCCAAGCAAATCATTGAAGTCAGCGGGAAAAAAGGCTAACCTGAAGACTTCTGCTGTGAAACCTTCAACTTCCCGGAACCTACATATTTCGGGTATGTATTATGTATGCAATTCTCTATAAACAATACATTCAAAATAATTGGATAAAGAATTAGAATTTTGAAAGGTTGCATGTAATAATTGTTGCCATATGACTTTAAAAGTATTAATCCGAGAAGTTCAGAGGTATTTCTTTAACCACGTCAATGGCAGAGTAAACTGCACGCCCATAGAGACACTGGTTTTCTGAAGCATATGGCGACAGTAGCCTCGAAGGGGCTAATAAGCAACTGGGATTGTGCTTATAATTGAACCTGGTCATTTAACAGGAGCAGAAATGGACCCGTCAGCCAGCAAAAAGAAAGGCAGTGACTCTTCTGTTTCACGTGTCGTGTCTTCGAGTTCCCAGAAAAAAACCGACGTTTCTGTTTCAACTGTGGCGTCCTTGAGATCCAAGGAAGGTGGAGATGCTTCGGTTTTACCTGTTGCATCTTCAAGTTCGATTGATATAAATTCCACTGGTACGTATAATAATTTTCTCTGATTCGAGAAACCTGTTTTCTATTCCTTGTTTCAGTCATGGTAATTTTGCATTGAACAACTTTAATTTTTACAGGACTAAGGACTAACTCACCAACCAAATCACCTGCCGCGGTGAACAAAGAAACGAAGGGATCACTAAAATCGGCCATTGAGGGATTGCGATACGACGTGCAACAAATGACGCAGGAGTTTAAAGAACTAAAAGGGATTATACAAAAATCCGCCTTAGCACAGGATGTGTATGGCGCAAACGTGCAGAGCTTCGCTTCAGAGTATGAAATAGCTCTTCCTATGAGAACTATGGAAGAGTTTAAGGCCTTCGAAAGGCGTCTTGAGATCGAGAAAAAATTCCGAAAAGAATTCGTAAGTGTTATACAGTTTTCGTGAATTTATCGTTTTGAAGGATCCACTAATTGTTAGCTGTCATAAATTTTGCAGACTGCCACACTGCACTATTTGGTGGATTCACGATCGACACTGTCAAAGAATATCACAGGTATTTTGAAAAAACATCTAACGAGGGAACTCGCACTCAACTTCACAGCAGTGAAAGCTTCAGGAAACAAAACGATCTTCAAAAATACATTCTTCTGCAATTGCATGCTAGGTAAAAAAAATTTACGACTTACTATGTTATTTTTTATCTTTCTCCTGCCACCGACGTACATTTTCAAGTAAGAATATACAATTTAATCAATTTTATTCGTTGCAGAGGTTACGCGCCTGAAATTGAAGACAATCGAAAAGGATGTCACAATTCCGATAACTGAAAAATTATACTTTCATGAACTTGGGAATGCTTTAAGTAATGCATTCGACTGGGATGGTAAAAGGAAAGAGCGGCCTAAGCGTAAAGCAGCTGCGGTAGATCCTGCAGAACGAGAAATCAACAAAGAGCCACAGATCGATGTGGAGAACGCTGAATAACTTTACTTCCTTATAGTATATATATATCACATAATGAAGTTATAGATATTCATTATGTATACATATATAACTTCATTATGTTATTATGCATAGTGTCATTCTTCGATTCAACAACGTTGTTCCAATCTTGTCAGTTTAATAGTCGGTACATTTAATATCAAGTTTGAGATCGCTCCAACTTTTTACGCATCTTTATATATCTCCATATATATATATATATTTTTATATCTTTATTTTTAATGAAAACCAACGAAACTTCATCGGTTCGATAACGTCGTTCCAATCTCGTCTTCTTGATACTCAGTATATTTATTTTTTATTTATAATATTTAATGTTGAAGTTATGATCGTTTCGATAACGTCGTTGAAGTTATGATCGGTTCGATAACGTCGTTCCAATCTCGTATTTTTGATACTCAGTGTATTTAATTTTTATCTATAATATTGATTGTTGAAGTTATGATCGTTTCGATAACGTCGTTGAAGTTATGATCGGTTCGATAACGTCGTTTCAATCTCGTCTTTTTGATACTCAGTGTACCGTATTGGTCCGAATATAAGCCGAGGTTTTTAGTAACCAATTTCACCCCCAAAAACCGTACTCGGCTTATATGCGAACTCGATTTACATTGATATATCAAAAAAAAGTCCTGAATCAGAAGCCAAAAATTGGGGGTCGGCTTATATTCGAGGTCGGCTTATGTTCGGGCCAACACGGTATTTAATTTTTATCTATGATATTTAATGTTGAAGTTATGATCGGTTCGATAACGTCGTTTCAATCTCGTCTTTTTGATACTCAGTGTATTTAATTTTTATTTTTAATATTTAATGTTGAAGTTATGATCGGTTCGATAACGTCGTTTCAATCTCGTCTTTTTGATACTCAGTGTATTTAATTTTTATCTATAATATTTAATGTTGAAGTTATGATCGTTTCGATAACGTCGTTGAAGTTATGATCGGTTCGATAACGTCGTTTCAATCTCGTCTTTTTGATACTCAGTGTATTTAATTTTTATCTATGATATTTAATGTTGAAGTTATGATCGGTTCGATAACGTCGTTTCAATCTCGTCTTTTTGATACTCAGTGTATTTAATTTTTATTTTTAATATTTAATGTTGAAGTTATGATCGGTTCGATAACGTCGTTTCAATCTCGTCTTTTTGATACTCAGTGTATTTAATTTTTATCTATAATATTTAATGTTGAAGTTATGATCGTTTCGATAACGTCGTTGAAGTTATGATCGGTTCGATAACGTCGTTTCAATCTCGTCTTTTTGATACTCAGTGTATTTAATTTTTATCTATAATATTGATTGTTGAAGTTATGATCGTTTCGATAACGTCGTTGAAGTTATGATCGGTTCGATAACGTCGTTTCAATCTCGTCTTTTTGATACTCAGTGTATTTAATTTTTATCTATGATATTTAATGTTGAAGTTATGATCGGTTCGATAACGTCGTTTCAATCTCGTCTTTTTGATACTCAGTGTATTTAATTTTTATTTTTAATATTTAATGTTTAAGTTATGATCGGTTCGATAACGTCGTTTCAATCTCGTCTTTTTGATACTCAGTGTATTTAATTTTTATCTATAATATTTAATGTTGAAGTTATGATCGTTTCGATAACGTCGTTGAAGTTATGATCGGTTCGATAACGTCGTTTCAATCTCGTCTTTTTGATACTCAGTGTATTTAATTTTTATCTATGATATTTAATGTTGAAGTTATGATCGGTTCGATAACGTCGTTTCAATCTCGTCTTTTTGATACTCAGTGTATTTAATTTTTATTTTTAATATTTAATGTTGAAGTTATGATCGGTTCGATAACGTCGTTTCAATCTCGTCTTTTTGATACTCAGTGTATTTAATTTTTATCTATGATATTTAATGTTGAAGTTATGATCGGTTCGATAACGTCGTTTCAATCTCGTCTTTTTGATACTCAGTGTATTTAATTTTAATTTTTAATATTTAATGTTGAAGTTATGATCGGTTCGATAACGTCGTTCCAATCTCGTCTTTGTGATACTCAGTATATTTAATTTTTATTTATAATATTTAATGTTAAAGTTACGATCGTTTCAACTTCCTATTTCCTACACATCTTTATCATGATTGAGTCTGTATTTTTTTAGTTATTATCAAAACTAACGAAATTTCATTGGTTCAACAATGTCGTTTTATTTTTGTAAGTTTAATACATCACACACCGTACTGATTATATGTATGTGAGTAGAAGGGATGTGGGGGTTCTGGCCCACGATCCCTGTTACCGACATGTTACCGACCGAGGGGTTCGCATCCGTGCTATTTACCGACAGTGGGTAAGTTACCCCACTGTTACCAACCGATGGTTCTATTTACCGACAGTGGCCCCGGAGCATCCCTGTTACCGGCCGATGGTTCTATTTACCGACAGATAGCGTCCCTATTATAGTGGGTTACCCTCGGAGCATCCCAGTTACCGACCGATGGTTCCCGACAGATGGCGTCCCTAATTACCCCGAGAGATGGCGCTCCTAATTCTTCATTCCCCAGATGGCGTGCCTAATTGTATGGCGTCTGTTTCACTGGGGCGCCTACTTTACCCTGTAGAGGCTGCCTGTTTCACCGCTAGATGGTGCCGGGTGCCACCCCCGTAGAGGGCGCCTGCTTTTGCCCGGATCTTTTGGATAATTTATTTCCCACGCGGGCGACTAAGATCAGAGGTATTGTTTCCAAGATTTTTTCAGGAAAATTTATTTCCCACGCGGGCGGCGGCAAAGATCAAAGGTTTTGTTTCCAAGAATTTTTTTCCCACGCGGGCGGCGGCAAAGATCAAAGGTTTTGTTTCCAAGAATTTTTTTCCCACGCGGGCGGCGGCAAAGATCAAAGGTTCTGTTTCCAAGAATTTTTTGAGGAAAATGTATTTCCCACGCGGGCGGCGGTAAAGATCAAAGGTTTTGTTTCCAAGAATTTTTTGAGGAAAATGTATTTCCCACGCGGGCGGCGGCAAACATCAAAGGTTTTGAGAATTTTTTCCTCACACATGCGGCGGAAATCAAAGGTTTTGTCTCTGATTTCCTTTCCCACGGTGATATCAAAGGATTTTTCCAATTAACAACCTCAAGTCACACCTGCACGCGGCTTGAGTCAAAGGGAGGTGATATTTTCTCACCCCCACACCCCTGATCCGCGATGTATATAAATCCAGAGCTACCGAGATGAAGCCACACAAGTGCTTCGACTTTACATCGGGTGTTAGTTTAACGAGGAGATATCTACACTGTTAGTTCACACAACGGAACATTCACGGTATGTTGGTCATAACACCATCCGAGTGCAAAACTCTAAAAAAGGTTAGGAAAGCTCGCGCATCCAAATTAAAGACGATGGACTCCATTCCTCTGATTCCGGTCAAACCGTATCCTCGATTCGATCGGCGAGTGAACTCTCGTCATGAATGGGAGCGAACCGAACATTTCATCCTGACATCTAAATTACAATATTCGCTGAAAAGAACCACCGAGGAGCTAGAAAACGAATTAAAAAGAATCGGTTATGATCATGAAAATCATCACTCGTACACGTTCAAATTTAGAAAAAGTTCTCGGGGATATTCCGCCGACGTTCGTCATATTTACATCGTCGAGCTCGACAATTGGTTCTCGTACCTATAAGTACCCTCGTTAGTCGAAACAGTTCCTGGAATAACCATCAACGTGCTGCAACACGAAAGATTTTCAAAGTTGAGAAGGATAGTGGTGGGGGTAAAGAACTATAAAATGAAAATTAGCGAGGAATCGACAGCAGCGGATGATCTGGATGAAGATGGTGGCGAGGTGAAACGAAACGTTGGTTGGATAGAATAATTGCTCACTCGAAACCGATTGTGGATCTAAGCGATTGGGGTTGCCCATCTCCTCAAGTAATGCGTACCGATGCACACCCCTGCCTGATTCACGCGAACTATCAGATTGAGCCGAAGCGATACCCTGGACACGATACTACCGCAAAATACCATTGTGCTGTGGAAAACGTTCAGCGATTGAAGTCGTGGTTTTTCAAACACTTGGATGAAAAAAAAATTATGATTGATCAGTAAAAACTTCACGTCACTTTTATTATAAAAATAGAAATTAATTGTCATTATTATTATTATCGCTGTAGGTTTTGCTGGTTACATTATTTTTACATTAATAAATTTTGTTACATGCCATATATTCTTAGGTTATTTTATCATTAACTTATCTTTTAAGATTATAAACATTCTTAGATTAGGCTAAAATATGATGTTTCTCTGCGAATCTGTAAGAAGAATAAAAAGGTGTGATTAGTAAAAAGCATTTTGATCACCCATCAATTATACACACCAATCCTCGCAATACCCCTCATCCTCCTCCTCCTCCTCCTCCTCCTCCTCCTGCTCCTCATCCTCCCAAAAGACCTCCCAATCCTCGGCATGCAGGATCAGGCGATCCAACAACCTGGCAGGGTGGCTGTACGATCCGTGGGTTGGGATTGGGGCCCTATCGTTCTGGAGTCTGAACCACCAGTAAGAGTACCGATGGTTGATCTCAATCACAACAATCTGCCCCAAAAAATCCACAACCATGCCCTGCATATGATCTATCCCACCGTTGAGCTGCACCAGCACCCCGACGAAATGCTGCAGGATCAGCAGTA
This sequence comes from Euura lappo, assembly GCA_018257835.1. Classification (NCBI taxonomy): domain Eukaryota; kingdom Metazoa; phylum Arthropoda; class Insecta; order Hymenoptera; family Tenthredinidae; genus Euura; species Euura lappo. The sequence continues at coordinate 101,846 of JAEUYN010001643.1, forward strand.
CGTTATCCTGCAGCTGATCCCACTCCGTCGGGTACGCCCAATCATAAGCTGTGTTGAAGCCGGGGAGGGAAATGTTAGATAAAATTAAAAACGGCAAATTCTCAACTCAAAAACTTGACGCAATACTCACAATGAATGATGTCGATTCCGACCATACTTTTAAAAATCAGGAACGGATTTATTGGTGGATATATTAAAAATTTTGAGTATATCTTTAGCCACTGTTTTACACCACTTGCACTTGACCCTCTGAATTTTCGTCAAAGAATGATGCTGGTTGCTGCAGAAACGGGTGCTATTTATCTAAACCGGAGTACCACCACTCTTGCGGTTGAGGGTGTGACTAGCGAAATGTGTTACTTTAACTCTTCTCCTTACCGAAATATGCACACCCCTTTCGCACCTGCAAGTTCACACGGAAATACTCCACTCAGACCGCACAAATGCTGCAACGGTCAAACGTGATTCAATGCAGTAGACAACTATCGCGGCGGGTGGAAGTTTATGTGGCACTTCTCAAAGCCACCGCCTCCTGCTGGTCTACAATATTTAACCTCAAACCCTTTTTTCTTACGATGGGAAAAGCAAACATCGGCCACCGGAATTCGTAAAAAATGCAGTTGATTTTCACGATGGGGAAGCAAAATTGACCACCGAAAGTTTTCTCGTGAGAAATGCGGCCGACATCGTATTGAAAAGTCAAACGATTCCAATCCCAGCTATCAATAGGATGTAAAATAATGCCGAACCGTGGGAAAGAGCATCCCTATCATCAAACGCGCATGCATCCGGGGTAGGTTGCATCGTCCGAATTTCTTTCGGAGATGGCCTCTCGGTTGGCGGGTGGGTGTGAAAATAATTTCCTCTGAGGATGCCGACAATCGCTCGCCGCCGCCTCATGTGTGCATAAAAAGGCTGTGCTCACGATTTGGGTAATCATTCGCTCTTGGTCTATCGAAGTGATATTTTGTGGAAAACATGGTTGAGCAGTTGTGTTCGGATCTCGTCGCGTTGATGGCTGAGGCGTACAGCCACCTGATTACAATGGAGCAGGATGAAGCTAGTGAGGAGTATATTACACACTGGATCGAGAACGGACAGCGGAATATTCAAACTTTGAATAATCTTTTGAACGCGCCCAAGATGCGCACCGCTGAAAAACAATTGATACAGAGCAAGATATCACTGTTGCAATCTTGGGCGGTGCAGTTCGCACAGCGTCGTCGACCCGTCGTTGGTGCGGGGATTGGCGATAATATTCACGATCGCGTTCAGTGGAATGATCTCGACAGTGCATTTAATAGCAGGATTCGCACTGGGGTCGTCACCAATCTCCGACATCGCGATCTTATGGCATTTCTGACCGATGCCGGGGTGCTCACTACCGAGCATCTGAGAAACGTGCAGCGGAACGAGGGTAACATTAAAGCAAACGTCAACCTAACCTGCCTATTCGAGAACGTGAAGGGAGGCAGCGTTGAGGAGGACATGAAATCCTTCACCACGCGAAACGAGATAATTCTACCATCGACGGATCTCACAGGCTGGTTCAACGATAAAATAGTGAATCAGCTGCTGGTGAAGGTAGAAGACTTCGAGCAGCGAGATTCCGGTTGGAGCATGCTGGAAATTATCAATGTGGTGATTAACATCAACCGCTACCAACCCCTAGCCGGTGGTCTTTCAACCTTCGTGACGCTGCCCCAGGACATCCGGTCGAAGAAGGCGGTCGTTAACATCCAGAATAATGACGAGCGCTGCTTCCTCTGGGCCCTGACCGCAGCGCGGCACCCCGTGAACAGCCACACGGAAAGGACCCACAGCTATCAACGCTACATAGATGAGTGGGATTGCACAGGTGTGAGTTTTCCCATGACCCTACATGGTGTGGCGAAGTTCGAGAAACTTAATAATATTAAGATAAATGTATACGGGATAGAGAGCGAGGCTTTTCGTGATAGTGCGAAGGGTGAAAAGAGCGTAATTGTCCCTTTGTATTTAAGTAAAAATTTGATAAATCCAGAAGAGGATGCGATCCATTTACTCATGGTCGAGTCTGGCGATGATGGGGAAATGGATATCGGCGATATTGACTTGGACGATTACACGCCGCGATTCCACTTTGCTTGGATTAGAAATCTATCGCGTTTAGTACGTAGCCAACTTTCACACAATGCTAATCAGCACTTTTTATGCGACAGATGCTTGTGCCACTTCGCGGTGCAAAGTAGCTTTGACAAGCATAGAGGCGATTGCATGCGTTTGAACAAGGTGCGAATGCTTTTCTCGGAGAAAAATAAAAATCTAGAATTCAAAAATTTCCGAAATAAGGGTCGGGTGCCGTTCGCTGTCTACGCGGATCTCGAGTGTATACTAAAACCCGGTGCAAACGAGTCCCAAGAGCATATCCCGCATAGTGCTGCGTATTATGTGCATTGCTCGTATGATAATGCATTATCGAGATATGCGAGTAAACGGGGACCCGATCGCATCGAATGGTTCGTCAAGCAGCTTCGTGACTTGGCCGTGAACGTAGAGTCGCGAATTAAAAATATCATCCGTATGAAACCGCTGACTCAAGTGCAACGGGATCGACATGCACGCGCGAAAAATTGTTACATCTGTGAGAAACCGTTCTCATCGGGAGATAAAAAGTGCCATGATCATTGTCACTTTACGGGTGAATATCGCGGTCCCGCGCATAATGGATGTAATTTAAATTACAAGGAAACACAAACGATTCCCGTGGTGTTTCACAATTTTTCGGGTTATGATTCGCATTTCATTATAAAATCTCTAGCCACATCTTTCCCCGGGGAAATTACCTTGCTGCCAATCAATAAAGGAAGATATATCTCCTTCACGAAGCGGGTTGACGGTACCTTTATGCACCTGAGATTCTTAGATTCGTTTCGGTTCATGGCCAGTAGCCTCGACAAGCTGGCATCGTATATTGACAACAGCGATAAAACAATAACTCGTTCGTTCTACAGCGATCTCGAGGGATTTGAATTTATGATCCGCAAAGGTGTTTTCCCCTACGAATACATTGATAGTTGGGAAAAACTCGACGAGTTGAGCCTGCCCGATAGAGCAAGCTTCTATTCAAAACTCAGCGACTCGGGCGTCTCCGATGCGGATTATCAGCACGCAAAGAGTGTCTGGAGCAAATTTAAATTGAATACCTTGGGCGAGTATTCGGACTTGTATTTGAAAACCGACGTTCTCTTGCTTGCCGATGTTTTTCAAAATTTCCGCGAGAGCTGTTTCCAAACATACGATTTAGATCCCCTCCATTATTACACCGCCCCGGGGGTTGGCTTTCGATGCAATGTTAAAGCATACGGGTGTTAATCTACAGCTCCTAGATAACCCCGAAATGGTTTTATTTGTTGAAAAAAGCATCCGAGGTGGTGTAGCGCAATGTTCGAACCGCTATGCTAAAGCCAACAATCGCTATATGCGCAATTTTGATTCGAGCAAAGAGGAATCATATCTCATGTATTTCGATGTCAATAATCTGTATGGTGCGGCTATGAGTGAGCATCTACCGTGTGGCTCCTTCGAGTGGGAGCACGAATCAATCGATGTGATGAGTATCCCGGACGATTCGCCGATTGGGTACATGCTCGAGGTCGATTTGGACTACCCGGTAGAACTTCACGGGCAGCATAAAGATCTACCGCTCTGTCCCGAACATTTCATTCCGCCTGGCAGTAAGATAGCCAAGCTATGCACAACGTTACTACCCAAAAATAAATACATACTTCATTATCGGAATCTGAAGCAGTGTTTAGATTTGGGTATGAAGTTAATCAAGGTGCACAGGATTCTCAAGTTTGCACAATCTCCATGGTTGAAATCCTACATTGACTTGAATACAAATAAAAGAAAACTATCGAAAAACGAGTTTGAAAAAAATTTCTATAAATTAATGAATAACGCGGTGTTTGGCAAGACCATGGAGAATGTGCGTAAACACAAGAGTGTCAAGCTGGTCACGAAATGGGGTGGTCGGGGTGGTGCGAAGGCTCTGATTGCAAAGCCGAATTTCCATAGCTGCACCATATTCGAGCGAGACATGGTTATTATAGAGATGAGTCGGCTGAATGTTTATTTCAACAAACCAATATACATCGGTGCGGCCATTCTGGATATATCAAAAATAATTTTATATAACTTTCATTATAATTATATTAAGCGTAATTTTACCGACAATCAAGTCAAATTATTATACACGGATACGGATAGTTTAATTTACCAATTTAACGTCCCTGATATATACGAAATCATCAAGCGCGATGTTGAATCAACGTTCGATACCTCGGACTATCCGCCTGATAACGTCTATGATATCCCTCTGCGAAACAAAAAGCGGTTGGGATTCATGAAGGATGAGAACAACGGTAAAATTATGGTGGAGGTTATAGGGCTTCGAGCCAAACTTTATTTAACAGCGACGCAGGAGGAGGAGGAGGAGGCAGGTGTTAAAAAACGTGCAAAAGGGATCAAAGGTTCGACTCTAAGAACCATCACGAGAAATGATTTCCGAAAGTGTCTATTTGATCATGTGAATTTACACAAGGAGCAGTGTCTTATTGTCAGCAAGAAGCATGAGGTGCGCACCATTGTGCAAAACAAACTCGCCCTCAGCTGGCGTGACGACAAAAGAGTCCTAATACCTGGCGAAACGGATACTCTCCCTTGGGGTTTTCAAACTGCGTGATAACCCCAGCAAAGATAATTCGACCTCTACCCCCAAGACAACCGCCGCATCTCAATTCTTAAATGTCAATTCTCAAATGTCAATTCTCAAATCTCAATTCTCAAAGCTCAATTCTCGAATCTTAATTCTTAAATCTCAAATTAGATTTTTCCCCACGTAGTTTCGAAAATTTCAAGTTTTTCTCGAAAAGTTTCAGAAATTTCAACTTTTTTCAAGTTTTTTCAAGTTTTTTCAAGTTTTTTCAAGTTTTGAGGGGCGAATCGTAGCATCCGTATTTACATGTATAAGGTATAGGAGAATTCGGAAAAACTGAAAAAAAGTTGAAAAAAGTTGAAAAAAGTTGAAAAAACTTGAAAAAAGTTGAAAAAAGTTGAAAAAACTTGAAAAAAGTTGAAAAAAGTTGAAAAAAGTTGAAATTTCCGAAACTTTTCGAGAAAAACTTGAAATTTCCGAAAAAAAGTAAAACTTCATTGTACAAACTAGTATTAAGACTACTTTAGGTTAGGAATAAACAAGGTGTATGTATGATATTCATTTTATTGTCATTAAAAGATACATATTTTTCCCTCAAATGTCTGATTTATTTATCCAACTGTTGTGTGAACTGTCGAATCCCAACCACTTTACATATAGCTGATTGCCACGTTTGCGGAGGACCTTTTCCACGAGATACCCATCGGGGTATTGCACCCTGCTGAGCTCCAACTCGTAAAACCCGCCCTCAATGGGTTGCTGCAGGTAGTCGGTGAGTTTGTAGGTAGGCGGATTGGTATTTTTCACCTCGCTAACGGTGAAGATCTCCGTCGTCCAGTTCGGGGTATAACCCTTCTCGAAGACATTCTTGTATTTACTGATTCGAACCTTGTCGCCGACTTTGAATTTTCGCTTCAGACTGCTCCTCTTGATCTGTCGCGGTTTGTAGACACTTCGATACAGCTGTTTTTCATTGGATGCTGTGACGTTTTTCGGCTTCATCCTGATTGTCCGATGTTTGGTGTTGTTGTAGGATTCAATTAATTTGGGCAGAATATCGAGCCATTTGTAGGAGCCTTGGAGAGTGAATTGCTTCCACATTTTATTTTTCAGCGTTCGATTGAAGCGTTCGCATATGGATGCCTTCAAGTTGCTGAACGTTGAGTACATATTTACACCGTGATGCGCCATGAGAGCTTTGAATTCTTTGTTGTAAAATTCTTTGCCCTGGTCGACGTGTAGATGTTTCGGTACACGCCCCTGCTGCAGCACAGATTTCATAGCTGACGTCACATCCGAGGCATTTTTACTCTTGATCGGTACACCCCAGGCAAATTTCGAGAATATATCGATAACCGTGAGGAGGAATTTGTGGCCTTTGTTGACACCCGAGTAGGCCGACATATCGACAAGATCGGCTTGCCAAGTCTCGTCCAAGCCACGTATATCCACATAACGTCTAGGATAATTACGTCTGGCCGGCCTATGAAGTTCATTCGCTATTGTCTTTTTCATGTCGAGCGACATCTCTTCGAGCCCGCACTCACTGTTTCTTTTGATCGACCACCAATTGCATGCCAACGATAGTTTCCCCCAGCAAATTCACATCATACCTCAATTTTTCAATACTCTCAGGCACGGATGTCAAAACATTGCGAATTTCTTTGTCATTTTTCGCGATTTTCACCTCAATGGCGTGAACTGCGTCCTTGATAACGTTCTGGAGACTGTCAACTGCTCGCTGTACGCGTATATTGAGAACTTTCAGGGATACGGCGTCATTTTCCTCCAGTGAATCGGCGATATTACACAATCGTTTGCTGGTTATATCGTACTGGTTGTCGGCGGTGATCTTGAATCCCACGCCCGGAGGTCCACGAATACCCGCTACACTTCTTACTTTTCCACCCGCCGTCAATTGACGACCGAATATGTCTATGCTCATTGCTCGACGGTCAATGCGTGAATGAAAATTTTATGCTTGATCTCATGCTAATAAATGATTTTAGCCTCGCGCAACTCCTCAATAATCGAGACTATTTCGTTGGAATGGCTGGTATTTCCGGCCGCCTGTGACGCCATAAGTAGTCGAAGTCTGTCGATAAGCTCGTTGGGGTTATCCCAGTAAACATAATCCATACTCTGCCCCTCTTTACGCGCAATCTTATGCTTTGGCAGACCTCCACCCTTCTTTTTCGGCGATTCCGCGTATTGGGCGATGAAGTTCTTGTACTTTGTACTTTTCACATCTCTGCGAATGCTTTTATCCGCTTTGTAGCCGTGCCGATGGACGTTTGTCGCTACGACGATTTCAGCATAGTTTTTCTTGTCCTCGGTCTTGAGGATGGTGGTGTCGGGTGATTTTTTGAACAATAATTCAAGCAATCCAGGCGTTGCTTTGTACTTTTTACCGCCAACGTGCACCTGACTCGTGTCAAAGCTAATTTTCGAATCACCAATCTTCAATCCCTGCACCAGCTGTCGGACGCCATATTTCTCATCCAACTCCGATCGATGCTCCGTCTCGAACATTTTCAAATACCGCCACACGGAATCCGTCGATTTCGGCTTTCTTATCGGTGTACTTGTGGTGGGTCGTGCTACAATTGTTTTGTCCCCATCGTCGTCATCGTCGTCGTCGTCGTCGTCGTTTGCATTCTGATCGTCCTCAATGTCGAAAAAAGCATCTTCATCCAGATCATCCGCTGCTGTCGATTCCTCGCCTTTTTTCATAGAAATATCCGGCTTCTCTTCTTTTTTCACCGCCCCCGCGTCTCCCGATTCGGTTTTAATTTCCTGCTTTATCTGCTGCTGCTTCGATGTATCCACTAACTCCTGCAGCGGCGTCACCAAAGGTTTGAACATCTCCCCATTGCCTGCTCGGTTGTATCTTTATCCTTCCTAAGCATCTTATGTTTACGTCGTATCACCTCGCTAGCTTTCGCTATTTCACGCAACACATCATTGTGCTTACGAATCTGTTCGCTCTTCATGTTGCCACTCTGATTGTTGCAACTTGACTGCAAGTATTTCCATGCATCGACATTAATTTATACTTATAAAGCAATCGAAACCTTTTCGATATCTCCCCGCGTTGATCTCGCTATCTTTGTCGATGAGAACGAAACTGTAATTGCCATCGTTCCAGCAGGCCGAGCAGAGATCTTTGAATTGTTGAAACGTCATGTCGGTATTCACGTGATCGGCGTAAATGTGCTTCAGATTCATCTCATCCTGCCTGAAGATCACCAATAAATTTGCATTATCACGCACGAGATGTTTTGGGATACGTGCGTATGTCTGACAGAGATAGAAGCTGTCCACATCTCTATGACGCCCCATGCAAAAGTATGCTCTGATATTGTCTTGCTTCTCACAGGCTACATCATCGAAAATCATCAGCGAGTTGGGACGCGCATCTTCTGGTTTCACCACCTCCTCGTGCTCACCGAAAGGGAAATAACCCATCCCCTCCACCGGCTCGAGTAACTTTCGCAAAAACTCATACTTTGGCTGGATGAGCGATTTCGAGTAGATGTACACATTTTCAAAGCGCAACCCGTTGCCGTGGGTGATTAGCGTGAGAAGAGCGTTCGTCTTGCCACAATTTGAGGGGCCGCAGAAGACCGCTCGCACACTGTTGGGCAGTAGTTCACCGTGCCGTTTACCCTTTTTCTTTTTTTTCTCAACCAATTTGTCGAAATTCGTGACGGGTAGTTTGCTGGCTTGATTTTCAAATTTCATGATGCTCAGTGGGTAGAGGACTACAAAAGACTAACGCACGCCGTGTATAAATATAGGCTTTTATAGGGAAATCGGGTTAGTTGTCGATCGACTATGGTTGGGTATGCACGTAAGAAGTGTGGAAAAGGTCTGGTGAATAAAATCATCAATAATCTCCCAGTCGAATTACACGTGCCGGGGTACCAGTACTGTGGGCCGGGGACCAAATTAGCCAAGAGATTGGCTCGCGGTGATCCCGGAATCAATCCGCTAGACGCCGCATGCAAACAGCACGACATTGCATACGATAAGAATCGATCAAACATCGCAGCGCGAAACGCAGCCGACAAAGTACTCGCCGAGCGAGCGTGGAGTCGTGTTTCAGCCAAAGACGCCAGTCTGGGCGAAAGAGCTGTAGCCTGGGCAGTGACCAACACCATGAAGGCAAAGTCTAAACTCGGTATGGGGATCATGCGGAGAACCATAAAGAAGAAGAAGAAAAAGACAGGAAGGAGTTTGAGGAAACCCAAGAGTGGCGGTGTGAAGAAAAAGAAGACAATCACTCTGAAATCGGTCATTCAGGCAGCAAAGAAATCAATGAGACCCGGTCCCGGAGCCATTGAGTCGGCGTTGGCTGGGGCCCGTATAGCGGCGGCTCGAGGGGCGGTGCGTGTGCCTCGCGTTCTACCTGTCCCAAAGAAAATCGGCGGTTTCCTGCCTTTCCTTATCCCAATATTGGGGGCCCTCAGCGCCACAGGAGCCCTAGCTGGTGGCGCCGCGAGTATAGCGAAGGTGGTCAACGAGGCCAGCTCTAACAAACGTCAATTGGATGAGTCCAAGCGCCACAATTCAACAATGGAGGCGATTGCGTTGGGAAAAGGTTTATACCTGAAACCCTACAAGCAGGGTATGGGGTTGTACCTGGCGCCACCAAAAAACTAACAAAGCTGCCACACCGTGCTCTCACCGACGCCGATTTACGCACCCACGCCGAGGAGATGAAAATTCCATATTTCCGCGGTGTATTCATGCGAAATGATTTACCCAATGGTGGTCCGAGAAAGCGTGAATCTGCAATTATCAATCTTGATGATAAAAATGGCCCGGGGACTCACTGGGTTGCGTACAGGAAAACGGGGGATAAAGTCGTCTATTTCGATAGTTTTGGCGATTTACAACCACCCGAGGATCTTATGCGATATCTCGGTGTAGGCAGCGTAGAATATAATCATAGAAGGTATCAAGAATATGACACTGTGATTTGCGGCCACTTGTGTCTCAAGTTTCTCAGTGGACAACTATAAAATGAATGCAACGCATCGTTTCATCATTAGTCATGGCTGATTCGCTGACGTTGACGTTGTCCGGAGCATCCTCCACGCTGGAGACACGCTTTTTTCCGCCGATCGAGTTGTCACCGTCGAAAGACTATGTTCTCGGGCTTGTCGAGCTCCTCACTTTCAATTCAATTCCCAATATCGACGTGGGTGGGAATAAGTTTTACATAAAACGAGCGAATAAAGAGGATAATGATGTTTTCATCATACCCACCGGTAGCTATGAACTCGAGGATATTGAAAATTTTCTCAAAAAGATTCTCCCCAAAGATATTCTCCTCAGTCTGAAGGCCAATAACAACGAGCTGCACAGTGAAATTAGGTGTAATCATGCGGTGGATTTTCGACCAGCGGATTCCATTGCTCGATTGCTGGGTTTTAAACCAAGTCTCCTCAAGGGTGGCATGACTCATAAATCCGAATTACCCGTGGCTATACTCAAAATCAATGCCTTACGCGTCGAGTGCAATATAACGACGGGTGCGTACATAAACGGAAAACGTGCTCACGCGATTCACGAATTTTTTCCCACCGTTCCGCCCGGATATAAGATTGTGGAAGTGCCGACCAACGTCATTTACCTACCAACCACCGTCAAGACGATACATCATCTGCAATTGCGGATAGTTGATCAAGACGGGACGCGGGTGAATTTTCGCGGGGAGACTATAACCATACGGCTACACATTAAATCTGCGTGATAATGGGAGTTGTTTTCGAGACGGCGAGACGATCTGGCGCAGGATATATAAACGCGACACCATGTCCAAACATCATCAGTCATCGAGCTCCTCTGATTCGAGTGACACGTCTGAACACTCAGTTTCTCCAGAGCCTAGGCCTTCGACTTCGTGGCGATTTTGGAAAATAAAAATTCGTTGTGTGTTGTGCATAATACCATGGCGAAAATGATCAGAATTCAAAACCCCGTGGCGTTCGATGAATCGATCGCCCACTGTGAGATACACGCACACCAGCCATACGCATCGTCCTCGTTCAAGAACAACGATGAGATTCGAATCGTTGTTCAGAATCAAGATGCATGTGTATTGCCTGGCAAAAGTTCGCTACACATTCACGGCAGGATTACAAAGGCTGATGGCAAAACCGCTGTCGCAACCACCAGTCTGGTTAATATGGCTATTGGTCATCTGTTTGCGTCCATCCGCTACGAATTGAATGGGCATGAGATCGATCAAAATGTGAACGTTGGAATCACTAGTGTTATGAAAGGATATCTATCTTTGACACCGGGACAGCAGCACTTCCTGGACAACACCGGTTGGTTGTGCGACGACGATACGGCAATAGCTAATGCCGCGGGATACTTTGACGTCATAATACCGCTGAATATCCTGCTTGGATTTGCCGAGGATTATAACCGAATCATCGTTAACGCTAAACATGAGTTGATTTTGACGAGATCAAACACGGATTTGAATGCCATTCTACAATCAGCGACGGAGGACGTGAAAATTTCAATCGAAAAAATTGAATGGCTGCTACCGTACATCAAACTCGCGGATAATGAAAAGCTGAAGCTGTTGAGTTACATCGCCGCGGATCCGGCCATATCTATGAGTTTTCGCTCTTGGGAGATGTACGAGTATCCGATGCTGCCACAGACAACGAGACACATATGGGTGGTGAAAACGTCGACGCAGCTGGAGAAACCGAGACATGTAATACTGGGCTTCCAGACCGGACGGCGGAATGATGCGAAGAAAAACGCCAGCGAATTTGATCATTGCCGGATCAGAGATGTGAAACTTTATCTTAACTCACAGTGCTATCCCTATGCTAGCATGAATCTCGATATTACCAACAATCAATATGCCATTCTCTATGATATGTACACCAACTTTCAACCGGCGTATTATGACAAAGAACCTGAACCTCTGCTCTCGCGGGGTAAATTTTTGGACAAAGCACCGCTCGTGGCCATAGATTGCTCGAGACAGAATGAATCGTTGAAAAGCGGCCCGGTGGATATTCGTTTGGAATTTGAAACTAGTGCCAGCATGCCCCCAAATACTTCGGCTTACTGCCTGATTATACACGATCGCATCGTCGACTACAACCCGATCAGCGGTGTTGTGAGAAAATTAGTTTAAGTTAATATTAATTAGAGTGTAATAATGTGTGTGGATCAATAAAATGTATTCAATATATATGATTAATAATTTTTTATTCACCCCCTCTCCATTACATTTTATAAACTTACTTCAATACAACTATTAGACATTTTTAGGCTGACACTTTATCGCAAAATTCAAATCTATCAAACTCCCCGCCGAGATAGTGGAGCTGTAGGCGTTTCTCGGCAATTGCATCACTCATGGCGGCCAGTTGGTCGAGGTTCTGCTCGAGAACTTTGGCGATTCTCTTGGGAAGAAATACCGTGAATTTCCACTCTATCGCCACCAGGATGCTCGAACCGAATTTGGATTTGACGCTTTTGATACCCGTCACATCGTACTTCTTGTTCACCTCCAGCTCAGACATCTTTTTTGTTGGTAAAAAGTCGCTCAGGCAGCCGGCATGATTGATTCCCCCGAAGTCCATCGCTTCAGACTGAAAAAACCAATAATGAACATATTGTCTCGATAATACCAAATTCAAGAGAAAAGCAGTGAAAGTCTACCTTTTCCGAAAAGAACTCGCATTTGTTGAAAGAGCCGCCAAGATAGTTCAACTGGAGATCCTTCTGTTTCGCCGCATCACTCATCATCGTCAACTGAGTAGGATTCGCCTCCAGATACTTTGCAATCCTGTTTGGCAGGAAAACGGTGAATTCATCATCGATGGCTGCCAAGATCCCTGCACCGAATTTTGTGATCATTGGTTTGAGAGCTGTAATGCTATACTTCTTGCCGATCTCGAGTTCGGCCATCTTTTTAGTCATCGGATAGTCATCCAGACGAGTGGTTTGGTTAAGCATCGTTAAATCCATTGTCTGTCGAAAAAATAAAAGTATGAAATTTCATTTAACACACAAAAATAAATCAGCATAATCAATGATATATGAATTCATGAACCTTTTGCTGAAGATCTGCAGCCAAGTGCTTCAGAGGAATCGCAACGTTGATATACTCGGCTCGTAGAACTTTTTCAGTGGAGATTCTTAGCGTGTAGCTCTGGAGAAATCGCTGGATCAGAGACACAGCGCTGATGCACTCGACTCGAAGTCAGAAAACTTGTGTGATGGTTGCTCGAGGGAGCTCCCGATTTTATACATCGCGGATCGGGGGTGTGGGGGTGAGAAAATATCACCTCCCTTTGACTCAAGCCGCGTGCAGGTGTGACTTGAGGTTGTTAATTGGAAAAATCCTTTGATATCACCGTGGGAAAGGAAATCAGAGACAAAACCTTTGATTCCCGCCGCATGTGTGAGGAAAAAATTCTCAAAACCTTTGATGTTTGCCGCCGCCCGCGTGGGAAATAAATTATCCAAAAGATCCGGGCAAAAGCAGGCGCCCTCTACGGGGGTGGCACCCGGCACCATCTAGCGGTGAAACAGGCAGCCTCTACAGGGTAAAGTAGGCGCCCCAGTGAAACAGACGCCATACAATTAGGCACGCCATCTGGGGAATGAAGAATTAGGAGCGCCATCTCTCGGGGTAATTAGGGACGCCATCTGTCGGGAACCATCGGTCGGTAACTGGGATGCTCCGAGGGTAACCCACTATAATAGGGACGCTATCTGTCGGTAAATAGAACCATCGGCCGGTAACAGGGATGCTCCGGGGCCACTGTCGGTAAATAGAACCATCGGTTGGTAACAGTGGGGTAACTTACCCACTGTCGGTAAATAGCACGGATGCGAACCCCTCGGTCGGTAACATGTCGGTAACAGGGATCGTGGGCCAGAACCCCCACATCCCTTCTACTGCAGTTCCAGTACACGCAGAATAGTGTCTAGTTTCGAAATTTTCAATAACATATTTCAGATTCGTCCTTAATCGGGTTCACGGCCATTTTGATCGTCATCGTGCGCGGCCCGGCGCGGCCGGTTTACCACAGTAAGGGGGCTTAGCTCGACAATAGCAAGGGTTGGGGTATTTTACCTGTGCGTTCCATATACCGGGTACTGATATTAAATAGTTCTCAGAAATATACACGGTGTTTTTTTTTCATCTCCAAAATGTAGCATTGCTACAAAAAATACTATCGAAAAAATTGTTGCAAAAGCCATTCGTTATATTCTTATTCAGGATCTTCTGACTGATGAATGAATGTTTCCTACAGGGTCCGGAAGTGTAACTTGTACGAAGAGGAAAATTTTTGACATTTTAAAAGGAAATATGCAGGCGGACTTGAACACGCTGATTCGGCTTCTGCAAGAACACTTCGCCGAACTGCATGAGCAAGAGGATTTTGAAATAGATGAAGCCAAAGTAGTTGAACTGAAGAAGGTGTTGTGTAACATCAAATCAAGATGGAAAGCGTCATGTTATGCACTCAGCCCATTCTTGAATAAAAATGATAAATGGCTAGACACTTCTGTCACTTTGAAGGTAACGACTCGAAGAAATTATAACATGAATCATAATATTTAATATTGAAACCAAGTTGCCTATGGAGGGTTAATAATGTTATTCGTTCCATCCCTCGTTTAGAATATTCGGACTCGTTCTACAAGTACATCTTCTGATTCAAGAAGCATGGGTCGCCCGAGTAGTGAGGATTTTGAAACAGCTAGCGTACGTACGAAAAAACGAAGGACAGATGAAATCCGTTCATCAGTAAGCACAGCGGAATTGGTTTATGCAACTCAAAGAAGTCTTCGCGACTCCGGATGTCTCGCTGCAGCCAATCCTCGTCTCCAACACGAGCTACTAAATACAAGGAGGCTATCAGTACAGCTGCAACACCGCGGCCAACCGAGATGTCACCAGACGAGGCACTGGTGGACCTTGTTAATTTGAAGTTGACAAAACAGCAGTACTATGATCTTCGCAGTTCGTTGAGAGATAAAAATTTTTTCGCGTATCCATCCTACGACAAAGTCTCAGACGCGAAGAGGCGTTGTTATCCTGTGGGCATCACAGTTACAGAAACCAGCGCGGAAGTAGAATTACAGTCGCTACTTGATCACACTTGCCAAAGAATTTTGAAAGTGCAACAAGATGTCGTTAACACATTGCACCCACAACTGACTTCTGACCTTCGATGCATTCTAAAATGGGGTTGTGATGGTAGTTCAGGTCACAGTCAATACAAACAGAAGTTTAGTGACGAGACAAGTTCAGACGCAAATATTTTCCTAACCTCACTTGTTCCTTTACAAATACTTGGCATAGATCAGGAATCGCACAAAGAAATAGTAGTATGGAAGAATCCCCGTCCTTCGTCGCCTCGTTTTTGTCGCCCAATAAGACTACAATTGCACGAAAATACAGAGTCTACTCGTAACGAAAAAGGTTTTGTAACAAATCAAATTGACACTGTGGTCCCTTACAAGACTTTCATAGATGGAAAGGAAGTAGTAGTGAAGTATGAAATGCATTTCACGATGATAGATGGCAAAGTAGCGAATGCGGTTTCAGAGAAAAAGTCTGCAATGCGTTGCCATTTGTGCAAAGCGACGAAGAAACTAGCAATTGACCCTAGTGGTTTGAAGTACGGCTTATCGAGTTTACATGCGTGGATCCGATGTTTTGAATGCCTTCTGAACATCGGATACAAAGTAGGCATCCATAAGTGGCAAGCGACTGGTGATGCAGACAAAGACACAATAAAGCAGCGTAAATGTATCATTCAACAAGCCTTCAAGAGTGAATCGCACTTGAATATCGACTGCCCGAAACCAGGGTTCGGTAGCAGTAATGACGGGAATACGACAAGACGATTCTTCGAAAACTCGTCCGTGTCTGCTAGGATCCTGGGAGTTGATGAGACTTTGATTAATAAATTCCACACAATACTGCAAGTTTTGTCAAGTGGTTTCACTGTTAATGTCGAATTATTTCAAAATTTCTGCTTCGAAACCGCGGAAATGTTTGTTACCTTGTATTCCTGGTATTGTATGCCAACCTCGGTCCATAAGATCTTGATTCACGGAGCCAAAATTGTCAAATGGGCCCCACTTCCGATCGGGCAATTATCTGAAGATGCTCAGGAAGCGAGAAACAAAGACATAAAAGAATACAGGGAACATTTCTCCCGAAAATGTGCACGAGACAAAACGATGGAAGATGTTTTTCAAAAAATGATGATCACATCCGATCCATACATTTCAAGTATGGGCAAGCAGTTGCAAAAAGCAAGAAAAAGCTTTTCACCTGAAGCTGTGACAATGCTGTCATGTTCTGATGGGTTTGCGGACGTAGTAGAAGATGACGCGTGATATGTATATTCTAGATAATTATGTATTATACATTGGATCGATTTTGATACACTGTGCAGGGAGTTGAAGTGTTGAAAATGAAATAAAAAATGTCAGCAATACCTACATGCCTCGTATTTAATCAAGCCACTCTTTCTCCTTTATTTACGACGAACAACCTTGAAAACCCAGTTTTACTAAACGTAATTTCAAGAAAAGTTTTTGTTTATGCCGGTCAGCCATTTTGAGCCCTAAATTTGAAATTTTAACATGAATTACGTGATCAGCGACCTCAAAAACATGAGTACACGACGTTTCACTCAAAGTCGAGAACATTTTGTGCTGTCGGTCAGCCATATTGGATCCGCCATTTTGAATTTTGGAAATTTGACTTCAGATTCGTAATCAGCGACCTCAAAAACCTAAGAATCCTGAATCTTGTTGTAATCACAACCTTGGTTCAATTTTGCCTACTTTTTCGGCGATTTCTACCACTGTGCGCCGAGATAGTGGAGCTGTAGACGTTTCTCTGCAACCGCATCACTCATAGCGGTCAATTGCTCGAGGTTCTCCCCCAGAATTTTGGCGATTCTCATGGGGAGAAATACCGTGAATTTCCACTCTATAACCACCAGGATGCTCGAGCCGAATTTGGTTTTGATGCTTTTGACGCCCGTCACATCGTACTTCTTGTTCACCTCTAGCTCTGACATCTTTTTTGTCGGGAGAAAGTCGCTCAGGCAACCGGTGTGGTTGATTCCCCCGAAATCCAACGCTTCAGACTGAAAAAACCAATAATGAACATTTTGTTTCGATAATATAGAATTCAAGAGAAAAGCAGTGAAAGTCGACCTTTTCCGAGAAGAACTCGCATTTGTTGAAACGGCCTCCAAGATAGTTTAGATGGAGATCCCTCTGTTTCACCGCATCGCTCATCATCGTCAACTGAGTAGGATTCGCCTCCAGATACTTTGCAATCCTGGCCGGCAGAAAAACGGTGAATTCATCATCGATGGTTGCCAAGATCCCAGCTCCGAATTTTGTGCTCATCGATGTTTGGGGTGCCTTACTTACGTAAAGAATTAAGAAATCCCCCCCTATCCGCCTACAACGTCCTTGGATAGGTAGTTCATGAAATGATTGTAATTTTTAGGTGTAGGTATATTGTGTACAGGTTGTTTATTTATAAAAATATGAATTCGGGGACTATTATTGGTGATACTATTGGTGATGATAATAATGCTGCCGTAACGGACTTGATTAGATTTGAGTATTAACGCATATTAATCGCCTTGACGATATCTTTTATATATGCGTTGCCGCCTTGACGGACTTGTGCTTCTTGTCGCCTTGACGACTGCTTGCTTGCGACTGACTTTTTTCCTATTTGTAATTTTAAAGCTATTGCCCCCTTCTAGAGGGCCTTCGCGGGGGTGGAAGCGCCCATGCTTGGCAGAGGATTGCTAAGCCACCTCCTAGCAGGGGGGACTTGAAACGGTCCTCACGTGCTACTCACATGGACGCTTTCCATTCCCAGGATTTTTGCGCTTTTGTCTTCTCTTGAAGAAAACACTTGAAGAGAAGACCTGGCTTATGTCACCAAACTGCAGGCAGACCCGAAGGGCCACCCGCAGTTTGGGACTGCAGCGTACTGCACATAATTTATGACATAGTTTCTAAATAGAGGATAGCGGATGGCTATTCCCCCAAAAATAATAAACCTATTGAATGTAATAAAAAATGACTAATATATAATATTATACGTGGCGTGACACGGAACAATCGATTTGATCCCTGTGATGCGGTATTTCTTGCCCATCTCGAGTTCGGCCATCTTTTTAGTCGTTGGATAGTCATCCAGACGATTGGTTTGGTTCAGCATCGTTAAATCCATTGTCTATGGAAAAAAATGAAAAAATGAAATTTCATTTGACACAAAAATGAAACAGCATAATCAATAATATATGAATTCAAGAATTATTACCTTTTGCTGAAGATCTGCAGCGCTCCCAAGTGCTTTAGAGAAATCGTTAGAGTCAAAGCGTTGATATACTCGGCTCGTAGTCGAAGAACTTTTCAGCAGAGATTCTTAGCGTTCTCGAGTGAAGCTCTGGAGAAATCGTTAGATCGGAGACAGCGTTGATACACTCGGCTCGAAGTCAGAAAACTTGTGAGATGGTGGGTCGAGGGGCTCCCGATCTTATACATCGCGGATCGGGTGCGGGGGTGGGAAAATTTCACCTCCCTTTGACTCAAACCAAGTGCAGGTGTGACCGGATGATCATAAATTAGTGATTTTTGACGGAAAAAACCTTTGATATTACCGTGGGAAAGAAAAAATCATAAATTTGGGGGAAAAAAACCTTTGATATCACCGTGGGAAAGAAAAAATCATAAATTTGGATTTAAAAAACCTTTGATATTACCGTGGGAAAGGAAAAATCATAAATTTTAAGGACACAAGCCTTTAATATTACCGTGGGAAAGAGGAGTTCCGGTTGACACAGACACGTAGACTGACGAATGTGAACAGAACCGCGAAAAGTGTGTGGCGATCCGATCATACCGCAGGCAAGGTGGTGAAGTGCTATAGACTGGGACGCAGAACTGAGGTACCGCCCGGGACGCAATAAAACACACAGGTAGACGCAAGTGGGATCCTCAGGGATAAAAACTCCCCACGGGAGGCTAAATAGAGGTTAGGCACATGGCGCAGGCGCGGCGGAAGTGCGGGAAGAGACGGTGTGAGTCAAGAAAGGTATGCGGGCTAGATGAGGCAGAGCGAACATAGTCCTGGGGCGGAACAGCAGGAGCCAACAGTGGACGCACTGACCGACAGGGGATAAGGAGGAATCAGCATGGGCGACGACGGGAGTGCCCCGGTAGATGGAGGCAAGGGGAGCGAGAGCGTTTGTCTGAGTCTTGACGCGACAGGCGAAGAAGACGGGGGGAAGATTACTTCAAGACCCCATATAACTCACCCAGGGCAAAGGAGGGGGGGAGACAGACCCGAAATCGGACAGTTCCAGGGTGGAGTGGTATTCGGACCGCGGCAGCTCAACAAAGAGCAAAAAGGGCAGACCCAGGAATGCGGCGGCGCTGGAAAAAAGGAAGATCGAGGGTGTAAGACCAGTCTTCGAACTGTGGAACAGGAAGAGGAAGGAGTGGGCGGATACAAGGGAGGCAGACGGGACGGATACGGATGATGACGGAGCGACCTCAGAACAGGGAAACTCCAAGGTTAGGATTGTGAGCAAATCCCCGGGTACAGGGGGACTCACAGACGGAGTAGATCCCCTCATGCGCATGCTTGTCGAAATGAGGAAGGAAAACGAGGAAGGCAGGAGAGAACTGACAGAGATGATCAAACCCATGAGAGAAGACGTAGAGGCACTGAAAAAAGATCTGCGCGACAGGGAGAAGAAATGGGAGAGAGAAAGGGACGAGATGAAGTCCGAAATGACAGTGATGAAGAGAAAGTTTGAAAGAATGGAAAAAGAGCAGAAAGAACACAATTCCAACGTACTGGAGAAGCTGGAAGAGGCAGAAAAAGAAAAGAAAGAACAAAAAAGCATCAGGGAGGTGGCCCCTGCCTCCGGCGAGGGGAACGGGGGAAACCGGATGAAAGAGAGGAGAGTAAGGATACTGGAGCGCAAGCTGAACGACCTTGAGATGGAGGCCGAGGCAAAAGAGAAAGAAGGAAGGAGAAAAAACGTGATAGCGAAAGGGAAAGTCGTAGATGACGCGGGGGACAAAACAGATGTGGTCCTGGCGGCACTGGCCGAGGCGGCGGGGAAGGACGTGGAAGCGGAGGAAGTAAGGATCCTGAGGAGCCCTCAGAGGGGTCATGGTGCTGGTCAGGATGAAAACTTGGGAGGATAAAAAGCTGGTCATGATCGGAAAAAAGAACCTTGGCACAAAGAAAATATATATCGAACACGACCTTATCAGGAGGGAGAGAGAAGTACGTAGAGCGATAGTAGAGAAAGCGGTGGCCCTAAGGAAGCTAGGATACGAGGCGAGACCCGCCTACGAGAAACTGTGGGTCGACGGGAGACAACACGACTGGTGCCACAGGTCAGGATCTATCGGTACGTGCTTCGACGGGGAAATTAGAGCAGGGACGAGAGCGGAGCAGGGAAACGTGACAGAGCCAGGGGAGGCCCTGGACAGAGCGGATGACGGACAGGGTATGTAAAACTTCTGTTTTGGAACATAGCGGGAGTAAGAGACAAGGACGAGGACTGCTGGGACTTTATCGCCGGACACGACGCTGTGGGCCTGACCGAGACATGGATAGAGGACAGGGATTGGCCAGCCTGTGAAAATAAACTACCGAAGGGTTGGCTGTGGGCATGTCAGGGGGCATCCAGGGAGGCCAGTAAAGGCAGAGCGAAGGGTGGAATAATAACCGGAGTCAGGAAAGAGTTAGCAGCAGAGACGAGCGAAGAGAAACCCGAGCTGGAAGGAGCGGTGCGCAGAAGCCTCAAGATTAACGAGAAAGAGTGGACGATGATAACGGTCTACAACAGGGGAGGAGAAAGAAGGAAGCTAAAGGAGCTAGAGGTATGGGTGGGGGAGGAAAGAGAGAAAGGCAACCTCATCATTGGGGGAGACTTCAATGCCAGGATCGGAGAGAAAGGGAACAGGGTGGAGTGCGATAGAGAAAAGGGCACGAGAACAAGAAGAGGAGCGAGAGACAAGGTGGAGAATGCGGAGGGGGATGCGCTCCTAGAGCTGGTCGCGGACAGGGGATGGACGATCCTGGACGGGAACGCGGCGGGAGATGAGGAAGGAGAAGTGACCTACATCAAAGGGGCCCACAGAACGACCATAGACTACGCGATCGTGAACGAAGAGGCATGGAAAGAGGTCGACGGGCTACAAGTAGTGGACAGAACGGACTCGGACCATCAGCCGCTGCAAGTAAAACTGGAAGGAGGAGACGTGGAGCCCAGGAAGAAAGAGGAGAAACGAAAAGTACAAGGTTGGGACGGGAAGGACATAGAAACATTCAGAAAAAGGCTAGAGAAGGCGGAAAGGCCCGAGGCGTCACCCAGCCCAACCTGGCCAGAACTGGCGACGCTGGTAAAGCCCGTGACACAAGAAAAGCCGTGTGCCGTGTGCCTTTGACGTAACACGGACGAGCCGTAAGATCACCCATACACAGCCACGACCAATCACAGGCGAGTTGTCCGACTGCTTCGGGCTGCCCGCATCGGCGACCGTCGTCCGGCTATGAGAACGGCTTTTGCGACGCTGCCAAATCGGTATAGGCGCAGATGTCCGACGCGCAACTCACGCTTCTATCACAGCGTCCGCGCGTAATTTGTAGTCGTGAATTTTGAGTGTCACAAGAAAGTAAAAAATTTCGAGCGAAGGAGACCGACGTGGAGTTTTCAGGAACGTTGAATTGGCAGAAGGGAGTCGAAAGTCAGGTAAGTCTGAAAATATAGCAATTAAGTATCGTTTGAAGGGTACTGCAAGGCACGGACGTATATTAGAGGACTGGCAACTCCCCTATGTCAGCCGTGTTAGAGTAGCGCCGATTTTTGTCCCGGTAGTTGCGCATTGTACCGTCGTACGCTGCGCGGCGCTGACTACCACTGGGGCCGATTTTCAGGTCTGGTGTTGATAAACAAACGAAACATAACCTTACAAGTAAAGGTATAGTAGTGACCACGGTAGTGACCCCGGAGTGGCATGAAGTGAAAATGGGTCGCCGGTGCATTGCTCCGAATTCTAAAACACCCATTTCATTCTGTTTCTTTTGTTTCCTCCATGTCACGCCACTCCCGTTTGAATTATCCCGCCCAAAGAGGCCCCAGTGGTAGTCAGCGCTACAACGGCAAAGGCGCCTACTAGCGGCGGAAAAGTCGGCGCGATATTGCTGGGAGTTGCCAGTCCTCTAATATACGTCCGTGCTGCAAGGTATGAAAGTCCGAGCCTTGCATAACCTCGAATGTGAACGATTGTCTTTGTCGTAATTTAACTATTTCCCATTAAGTTCATCAAGAGTGCGTTTGGTCAAGCAATTTTCAACGATCATCAGGGTGTGTGTTTGCTTTCTCCTTTTTAATTAATTGTAAACAAACAATTGTGCTTGTGGATATTACGAACAGACGCGCTGCAGTGTTTTGTTGCTCTGCAAATATGACAGCGTACGTTGTTACCGACATAGGGAGCTGGCCAGTTTCAAAATACGTGACATTACGAACACAGACGTGTCTCATAACTGAGTTATAATTTTCGTTCGAATAAAAAATACGGAATAATATAACCAGGTTATGTCCGGAAAACTCTGCGTAATCTATTAAGCCATTCAAATAACGGGGAAAAATAAATTTTGTCTAGAATTGGAAAAACATGATATCACTTTATTATACTGTACGGGATGCATGCACTCTGATATTTGCTAAAATTCTACAGTTTACAGGTTTTGAAAACCGTCGCAAATTTTGTGTAAGTTCACGTTCATTACAGTGGGAAAAATGGAACCACGTGAAGATTTCAGTCGGCAGTTCTACGGTGAAGCTGATGAAAATTATTTAGCCGACAATCCCAGCAGCATCGGCACTGAACCAGATCCTGAATTTAAAGAAGGAGACGCATTACTTGTGGATTTGGTGAAGGAGTATCCAATCTTATATAATAAGACTCTATCAGGATATAAGAATCTAGTCATGCGGGCTAATTGCTGGCAGGCTGTAGGAGCTTTAATGGAAAACACTCGTGAGTACATACAGCTACACATAGCTTTATCGTTTATTGTTCATAATAATGACCTTCATTAATTGTGACGTTTGTTTTTCCAGCGGAGAGTTGTGCAAAACGTTGGGGGCAGCTTAGGGAGAGTTACTCACGTGAAAGAAGAAAGTGGGAGGAGGAATCGAGGAGCGGAAGTGGCTTATCTACGAGAAAGGGATTTTCACTGTACGCCGATATGAGGTTTCTCGAAAAACACGTACAACAAAGAAGGTATTCAATGATTTTTCATACAGTATTAAGCTCTGTTATTTCAGCAGTTCATATTCATGAAAATTCGTTTTCATGGCGTGCGCATTACCTTAAATCATACATAAACCACTCTAAATCAAAGTAGAGGATACGGAAGGTCATACTGTTCTTATCAGCATACAGCAGTTAATTGTTTTAACGTCAAATGAGTAAATGAATAAATGGATAAATAAGTAAATAGATAAATAAGTGACTAAATCTATGAAATAAATGAATAAACAAGTACCTGAAAAGGTTAATAAGTACAGCAATGAAACCTAACTATTGATATTTGACAAAAATTTCAGAACCGTCACCAACGTTTCATCGAGAACTGCTTCAGAAGTTCGTACTCCACTCAGGTCAACAATGTTTGCTGAAAACGCACAACCCTTTGAAAGTTTTCATCCGTCAGTTGGCAACCAAGCACTACCATTGCCATTCTCAATTGATTGTGAGGTGTTCCCGACACAACTCAGCATACTCAGGCCACCAGCACCTTCTGAAGGAACACAGCCGGAGTCCCCTTGCAATACAGAAGCAATAACATCCGGAATGTTGTCGAAAGCACTGACAATGAGTACACCTGATATCGCGCAGATGCCAATGCTTACCTTGACTTCATTGTCAACAACATCGAGTTCGACTCCACTAACGGTAACAGCATCTCCAGATCCGATCGTGATATCATCTTCCTCAGCTTCATCTTCTGTATACAGTACCCCGTCACCATCGTACCCATACTCTCCATCGCCGCCCTGTTATTCAAAACCAATGCTTTATCCATCATCAGTACCAAGACCATCCACATCACCTGCACTCCAACGCACTGCTTCTGCTCGGCCACCATGTTCACGAACGCCTTCATCTTCATCGCTAAGTGATGGCGTTGAAGAAAACCTATCCTTGTCATTACCACCAAAGTTCTCGCAACCCACAGCTCGCTTCAACAAAGACCAATTCAAATCTAAAAAAATTGACCCAATGGAATCATCGTTTCTCAATCTATCTACAGCTCTGCAGAACCATTTGACAAATCCTGCACGCAAAGAAACTGCACACAAGGTCGTACCATCTAACGATGCTTTTGCCACTTTGATAACTACGGAGTTGGCAGACCTCGAGGAGCCTGTCAGATCAGCTAAAAAGATTCGCCTTATGCAGGTATTATACGAAAGTGAATGATTACATCAGATTTATTATCTTACTCATCAATCACGCCTTGTTCTGACTCAATTATTTGAAGAAAAACGTACGTAACCTGAAGTTTTAACACAATACATACCTGTACTTGTCTACGTGACTGAACGTTGTAACACAATACCTACGCATAATTACAGAATTTAAAGTTACATGATACTTACCTTTACTTACCTATTTGACTATACGATATCATAAACTACTTACCTATAACTACCTGCAGAACTATGTGAGAGCATTTTATTTTTTAAACTATCCTTCTTCATCTCTACGAATACCCGCTTGAATTATTCGACCCGAGTTTAAAAAAAGATTCCAATAATTATAAAGTATAGTCATATCATCACATTACCTAAATAAGAAAATAAATATTAAGAGAGAAAGCCCACCTTCACACGAAAATGGGATGCATCGTTTATCGAACCATAAACCTTCGAAAACCATAAATTACCGTATTTGAAAAATTAACCACAAAAAAGAGATCATCTCATTTCCATGTAGGTCAATATGCTAACTTATTCGATAATATATATTAAGAAGTTATCTAATTTTACAATAAGTGAAAAGAGTGTTAATTGTTTCAAGATTTTATCGTTGTTTAATTTTTAATAAATAAAGGTTTATAAATACATATAAAACATTGTGACATTTGTTATTGTGACCTATGTTTATGAAACTGTTCTGGTCAATACTCATTGAAACTCGAGGAAATTATCATAATCACTAAATTTCTATAACGCTCGGACTTTCGTGACGACTACTCTGATAATTCACAACGGTGGATAATGTCTAACATAACTAACGTAGATTATCTTTTCATTCTCTTAGAAGAGATACAATAAATACAGTCCAATTGAATGTAACAAATCAATGAAAGACGTTTTTCGGAGCAATATCATCATGTGCACTGAGTAGAGTTTGATAATAATTATTGGGATTCTTTTTTTCTTCACTATCATATTTAGTAAGTCGAAAAAAAATGTATAAATTAGTAATTTTTTTCATCTAATGACGGAAATACAACGAAATGAAAAATAGCTCAAGTAATCATTCTCACTGGAAAAGAAAGGTACGAGTCTAATAATTTAGGTAAGTGTACATTGTTGAGAATTGAAATACGTAATTTGATGCAAAATCCCAATTGTAATAGCATTCAAGAATTTAGAGATAATCGAGATATTAGTACTTCTTTGGGTCGAATAGGTCAGGAACAAAAACTCCTTCACGTTTCGGCCCTGAAGGGGGCCCTCTTCAAAATTATAAATTGATTATATATACACGTCACGAAACAAACCGTGTTTTATTCCCCTGCTCCAGCGGGAAAAACACTTCATCTTCTCTCGGTGTTTAAATATCGTATGCACCACAGGACAAACGTTGTTTTACACTCATGCGATTGTACAACCTCGTATTCGTTGAAAAACAACTTTTTGCTCTTGGGTACATAATATACTATGATCCAATAAAATACATATATGATACTAGGTATAAAACAAAATGTAGTTTCTACCTTGTATCACACATGTATTTCATTGAATAAATCAATGTATAGATGAAGAGGGCATCCTTTAGGGCTAAAACGTTAGCGAGTTGTTGTTTCTGAACTATGAAACCCAAAGAAGTCCCATGTAATCGAGATATTGTGGTTATCATTTACACAAATAGTATTCATAGACCATATAGTATTTCGATGTAAATTATGATTATAAAGTATCTTTAAATTCTCAAATGGTTCGACGATTATTGTTACTAAATTTCAGACACTGTTGACATAGAAGACGAAGCAGATTGAACACAGATGTTAGTGATTTTCAGGTCCGGTATTATGGATGTATTCATTTTGCCAGGGTACTTCGCCTTGTGGAGTCTGCAAGTACTCTGTGAGTTTTCTCCGAATACTCATACCACTCTCATTTGCAAGGTGTTGTGGAGCAGGAGGGAAGTTTGGTAGCCGAGGACCCTCACAGTCTCTCCACATGCCAGGGCGGACAACTCCATTTCGGTCTTCGGCATCTACAAAGTTGGGGGGACAATATAATCTTCTTGCTGGAGCCACTTCTTCGTTCGAGTCTTCAGAAAATTGTGCAAACATATTGTTGCTAGTATTATATCGTCTACAAACTCTGGGCATAGAGCAATTGGTCGTCTGAAGATGCGCCATCGAGACGATAGAATTCCAAAGGCATTTTCTATTGTTCTGCGTGCTCTAGATAATCGGTAGTTGAATATTCTATGATCAGGAGTCAATCCGCGACCTGAGTAGGGCCTCATCATTCTTGGTGACAAGGGAAATGCTTCGTCACCTACAAAAAAACACGGAGTCCGAATCTCACTTCCAGGCAGCTGAGCAGTGCCTCTAGGCAACCCAAGCTGCCCTTCTTTCATGAGTTGTGCAATTGAAGAGTTCGAAAAGATTCCAGCATCGTTGTTGCTTCCCATTTCTCCAACATGAACTAGACTAAATTTGTAGTTTGCATCACACACAGCTAGTAGAACGATACTGAACGTTTTTTTATAGTTGAAATACTGGCTTCCCGAGTTTGATGGTGCTTGAATGACAATATGCTTTCCATCAATAGCTCCAACGCAATTTGGAAAATTCCATTGCTCCAAAAATCCGTTCGATATATTCTTCCATTCTTCTTCTGTGGGCTGCCGAAGATAGATCGGGGACAGAACGTGGATAAGTACCTGTGATGTTTCTCGAATAACAGCTCTAGCAGTAGACTCGCCGATCCTATATGCTAACGCAATAGAGTTCATAAGATCTGCAGTAGCAAAGTACCTGTAACAAAAGTAATAATGATATAAGTTATAAACGTAACAAGCTTGGCAAGCTGCATCTTGTTCATAACAGATCAACCACATTCGAAAATTATTATGAAATGATTGAATGAATGTTGCAAATGTACCGTAGTGTTATTGCGAGGCGTAGTTCTGTCGGAAGTGCTCGTCGGCTACTTTTTCTCAGGTGAGGCTCTATCATTTGCAGAAGGTGATAAAACGTTGGAACATCCATCCTGGTGTATCTGAAGAAGAGGTCGCGATCCTGTTTGAGTTCTTGAAACAGATGATCATATGCTCCTTGATTTGGTCTGTTTACGTTGATCGGTCTGACCCACCAACGTCTATTCCTCCATCGACACTGACGTCTTCTCTTACGCAAGACTACGTAACATAACATCAACGTCGCGACTGCTACTACGAGATTGTCATCCATGCTCTGTAGGAGATGTAAATAATTCGTAATTGTTATTTTTCAAAAGCGCTGCACAAAATAATCTGTTGTATCATTTTTCGTTATTTCAGTATTGGACACAGATTCGTCATGTCGATTCAATTAGCTCAAGACTCGTTATGCTACCATCATAGGGGATAGGAAAGATCATGTAAGAGTTTTCAAAACCTGTAAACTGTAGAATTTTAGCAAATATCAGAGTGCATGCATCCCGTACAGTATAATAAAGTGATATCATGTTTTTCCAATTCTAGACAAAATTTATTTTTCCCCGTTATTTGAATGGCTTAATAGATTACGCAGAGTTTTCCGGACATAACCTGGTTATATTATTCCGTATTTTTTATTCGAACGAAAATTATAACTCAGTTATGAGACACGTCTGTGTTCGTAATGTCACGTATTTTGAAACTGGCCAGCTCCCTATGTCGGTAACAACGTACGCTGTCATATTTGCAGAGCAACAAAACACTGCAGCGCGTCTGTTCGTAATATCCACAAGCACAATTGTTTGTTTACAATTAATTGAAAAGGAGAAAGCAAACACACACCCTGATGATCGTTGAAAATTGCTTGACCAAACGCACTCTTGATGAACTTAATGGGAAATAGTTAAATTACGACAAAGACAATCGTTCACATTCGAAATATACGTCCGTGCCTTGCAGTACCCTTCAAACGATACTTAATTGATATATTTTCAGACTTACCTGACTTTCGACTCCCTTCTGCCAATTCAACGTTCCTGAAAACTCCACGTCGGTCTCCTTCGCTCGAAATTTTTTACTTTCTTGTGACACTCAAAATTCACGACTACAAATTACGCGCGGACGCTGTGATAGAAGCGTGAGTTGCGCGTCGGACATCTGCGCCTATACCGATTTGGCAACGTCGCAAAAGCCGTTCTCATAGCCGGACGACGGTCGCCGATGCGGGCAGCCCGAAGCAGTCGGACAACTCGCCTGTGATTGGTCGTGGCTGTGTATGGGTGATCATACGGCTCGTCCGTGTTACGTCAAAGGCACACGGCACACGGCTTTTCTTGTGTCACGGGCTTAAACGGCGCCACGGTGACAAGGGGGACGAGAGGGGGTTGGAAAACAGGAAAAAACGACTGGTGGGACGCGGACTGCAGAGAGGCAAAAAAAGCGCTCAGGAGGCAATGGAAAAAGACCAAAAAGGGTGAGACCGGGCCAGAACTCGACAAATTCAAGGAAATGAGAAAGAGATACACAGACATGTGTAACCAGAAGAAAGAAGAACGGAGAAGGGAAGAGGAAAGCAAAATCGAGCAGATAAAGACAGAAACGGAAGCATGGGAATATATTAATAAAAGGAGAAAAAAGAAAGAAGGAATAAGTGACAAGATAGAAGAGGGAGAATGGACAAACTTCTTCAGGACATCACTAGGGGGGATTGGACACAGGCCGGAAATAGAAGACGGCAGGGCGGCTCCGGCCATCGAAAACGCAGAAGCGGGCAGGAGTATACGCATAGAGGAAGTGCTGGAACAAATAGGCAAGCTGAAAAAGAAAAAAGCGGCAGGCGAGAAAAACTGAGCAGGCGACTATGGGCCGTGCTCAGGGACGTATGGGAGGGGAAAGGATACCCGGACGACTGGAGGGACGGAACAATCACACCGGTACACAAGAAGGGCTGCAGAGATGAAGTTAAAAACTACAGGGGGATAACGCTGACGCCCACAGCCTATAAGATCTATACATCCATCATCAATAAGAGACTAATGACGGAGATAGAGGATAACGGAAAATTCGAAGACACGCAGGCAGGCTTCAGGAAAGGGAGGGGCACGATAGACAACATCTATGTACTAAACCAGGTGATACAGAGAAGGATAGCGAAGCCGAGGGGGAAAGTCTTCCTAGTATTCATAGATCTGAAGGCGGCATTCGATAAGCTGGACAGGGAGGTGTTATGGAAGGCGATGCGGGAGACCGGAGTAAGTGAGGGTATAATTAGAAGCGTAAAGGAGATCTACTGGGAAACCAGGTGCAGAGTCAAATTGGGTGAGAAACTATCAAGTACGTTCTGGGTAGACAAAGGGGTGAGGCAGGGGTGTCCCCTCAGCCCCACCCTGTTTAACATTTACATCGCGGACCTGGAGAACATGTTACGGAGGGGACAAGATGGAGGAGTGGTAGTCGGGGACAGGAAGATCTGGTCGCTGGGTTACGCGGACGACATTGTGCTAATGGCGGAAACGGAGGAGGAAATGAAAGCCATGATCGCCAGAACCGAAAGATACTTCGAAAGAAAAAGACTGGAGGTAAACACGGAGAAGACCAAGGTAATGATGTGCAGCAAGGGAGGGGGGAAAAGGCCCAAGACCGACTGGAGATGGGGAGGTAGGGAGCTT
This sequence comes from Euura lappo, assembly GCA_018257835.1. NCBI lineage: Eukaryota > Metazoa > Arthropoda > Insecta > Hymenoptera > Tenthredinidae > Euura > Euura lappo. Next base: position 131,744 of record JAEUYN010001643.1, read on the forward strand.
GAAGAAGTCAAAACTATGGATTATCTGGGCTTCAGGGTAACAAGGACTGGAGAGCATGGGGAACATGTAAAAGAGAGGGCGAGGAAGGCGCGGCTAGCGATGGGGCCCATCTGGAGCCTAGGAGAAAGAAATTTCAAAGGAGAATCTGGATGGAGGATGAAGCTTTTCGACGCGGTGATAAAAAGCATCCTGATGTACGGCGTCGAAATATGGGGCTGGAAAGAGTGGAAGGAGTTGGAGTGCCTACAAGAAAGATACATAAGGTGGATTCTGGGTGTAGAGCGGACCACGCCAGGATATATCGTGAGGGAGGAACTGAAAAGGGACAAGCTTAGGGTCGGCACAGGAGGCAGAGCGATAAAATATGAAGAAACAATAGAGGTAGAGACTACCAAGAAGCTACAAGCCGAGTGCAGGAAAGAGATGAGAAGATGCGAGAGGAAGGGGGAGAGGACGAAGTGGAGTGAGAACAGAGAAAAATATCTAAACAGGTGCGGAGCGAGCTCGGTTTGGCTAGACGAGAGGACGCTGAGAGGGGCAGGAACGAGGGAAATACTAATGGAAAGAGATAAAGACACACAGCTGCAAGAAAGATGGACTAAGATACGCGAATCCAGAAGCGTTTGGAGATACAAATTCTTGATGACGGAAGGCATGCCGCAGTACACTAAGAGCAGAAGAGGCAATAACGAAAAAGGAGTGAGAACGATAGCCAGGCTCAGGTGCGGGAATGAGGAAGGGGAGAACAAATACTGGCTAGACGAGTTCTATGGAGACTAGAGGGAAGGAGACCGACCTCCGTGTATCGAGGAACGTTCCGACTTTCCGCGCTTTAATATACATATATATATTATGATCTGCTGTTCGAGGCGCCTCTACCGGCAGCCGTTCGCAGCCCCCACCTGTCAAAGATGGTGAGCGATGTAGATATTATATTCGTGGAGGTTATGAAGACTAATAGTGAAGGTGGATACTGATTATTTCCTTAATTGAAAATATTATCGTGGCACATACAACGCATTACCCATACAGAAATTATAACCAGTCATGAAGCACATTAAAAAGAATACTGTAAATATTAATGCACGTGTAATATGATGAATGCCGTGTACCTGTGCAAATCAAAGTGCAAACTAACCTATAGTCAGATCAACAAAATATTGCGATGATCTGAGAGATATGATATCATAGCGCTACGCAACTCGGGAAAAAAGAAACTGAATTCGGCCTCTGAATCATGAAAGAAACCAACGGTCCAATCGAGTCAACAGCGATATAAAAAACATGTTTTAAATAAATGCTGTGTAACAACAATTGTAGCTACCGCAAGCGTTTTGTCTTGAAATGCTGCCGAAGGATGGATCAAACAAACTTGGCATTTTCCTAACCTTTGTGCGTCGGAAGGAGTGAAATAAAGTGAATATCGTCAAATAGCTGCGCAAATTTTCATCACAAAATTTACATACTGCAAGATCATACATCATGAATAAACGAACTAAGGATAAGAAGTACTTGTAATCCAGAAGAAATATAATTGGTAAGTTCGTATTCCACTATTGATATACTATTATAGAAAGTAGGATGATTTTATATAACATAGCACATATATCTTTTATATTCTCAGCTTTTGCGGTGATAATTTTACGATGGAGTTCAATTTGGAATACATACAACTGCATCGCCACCTGATCAGACTACCAAGTCCACAGTGGGGAATCGTTGGAGGCGATGAAAACTTTTTGGGATTCCATATGGAGGAGAATGATCATACAGATCGACAAGTTGTTATCCTGAAATCGCTGCGCGTACTGGTTTTTGTGAGAAGAAAATTCATAGCTGACAAGAATCCGGTTATAATTAGGAACTTAGACGACATATCACAGTCACTAGTTATGATAAATGAAATGCAGCCCTGACAGGACCATATTGCGTGATCGTACGACGTTGTAGATTCTTTTATAATAGTAAGTGCCCATAGTTAATACTATAGTGAAAAATTTACATCAGGTTAGTTTCAAGTTTCACAATTCACTCATAAATATCAAGGAATTCGGTGAGCCGAATCAAGTGGCCACCCTGATCACATCAACTTTGCAGATTTTCGATGTTTTCTGCTTTTTTCGGATTTGATGTTATCAATTCTATTGGCTGAATTACAAAGAAAATGCATTCGAGTTATTAGATAGAATCGAATGATAGTCTCCGTAAGTTCGTTCTTGTGTTCCGGACATCCTACTAGAGAAATATTATTCTCGTTTTCTATTTCCCTTGCAATTTGAAACAAGGTGTCAAGACAGAGTACTCCGGTTGATACTACTTTGAGCACTGCGGCTTCCATCATTGCTACAAGTTGAAATAGCGATTCTGATGGTCGGAGTAAATATCCTTTGCTGGCAATGTCGATCATTTTATCCCTAGGCAGAGAATGATCGCCTTTCAAAGATGCTAAAAATTCAGAGCATTGCGTAAATCTTGAAGACCGCCGTGCCACGTAGCCGGAGATGAACGATGTTACAAAGTCAGAACTTCTTGACATATTGTAATCATGATCCAGTGCTGCTGCAGCAACCGAAGCAATGTCTTGTGGTGTGGCACCATTGTCGCTCATTGTATCCAAATGAGATTGAAACCTACTCAACCGTTCGCTCCTGTCGGTCAGATCCTCAGTATTCAAAAGCGAGGTCAGCATTTCACCTCCAGTAACATTACTGCCCTTAGGTGGCTTTACTAAGGAATAGGTGCTGACAAGGCGAAATAATTGTGCAAATACTGTTGAATCAGGATGATCGTTGGATCCGCATGCTCCTCGCATCATTCCGAAAAATCTCTGCAATTATATTAATTTAATAATAGCATCAGATAGTATAAGGTAGCATAGAATGAAATTAGATAGCATAAATAGCATTGAAAGGTATGAGATAGCATAAAATAGGATCCGATTATTATTAAATAGTATAAAATAGTATAGGATAGCATAAAATAGCATGAGATAGTATAAGGTAGTATAAAATAGCATTTTTAAGTAGTATAAAATAGTATAAGATAGCATAAAATATCATAAGGTAGTATAAGGTAGTATAAAATAGCATAAAATAGCATTAAATAGTACTCGTAGAAGATGTTTCCTTTTCGAGCAAATTTAGATAGTATATGAACATGAAGGAAAAGTAACCTCCAAGGCATCCTGATTGAGTCTGGCTGTCATTACGTATTTGTAGTTGAACTTTGATGTCAGATACTCTGTTAATTCCATCGTGGCTCTGAGTGTTATTTTAAGCCCATTACAAGTGCTGTCTGATATGAAAGAGTAGTCTTTCTCACGAGCACCGGCCTCCCACTTTTCAAGAAATTCCAAAAAGGATTTGATGTGCTGTAAAGTATTGGAGTAATACGGTGAAATCGTGCAAGTAAGGCATGTTATCATGTTATCACTAATTAAGTAGTACCGTCATTCCATCACTGTTCATCCTCAAAGCATCGACAGGCGTTCTAGAACTCATAGCCACAATGAGATTGTGAATACAGTTTATCAAGTCAACACTCGGACCACAATCAACTAGGTCAGCATGGTCAGTCTGATATACGAGCATTCCTACAGCCGTCTGACGGTCAAAAACCTGAAGAAAATATTATCACATATTGTGATGCAAAATTCAAAAACCATCGGATAACAAAGTTGGCAATCATTATAGAATCGAACGTACTCTATAAGCCCGTGCAACACTCATTTTTTGGTAACCCACTGGATGAACATCTAGATTGTTAAGTTTCGGGCAAACTTTCAAATTGAATCCAATAGGGTTATCTTTGGCTATTACAGCATCCCAGTGTTTCAGTTTTACATCACCGTTTGGGGTCTGAAAAATAATATTGTGAATTTCGACATCGTTTAGTACGCCTCTAAACCTTGGACCGTGCTGAAATTATAATTGATTCATTCTTTACCCATGTTGTACAACATTTGACAATAGCGTTCCTCAAGTTTTTTATCAAATGTGGAAAATCGGACAGAAACCAAAGTCTCCTTGATCCATCGAAAATATGTTCGCAACTAATATTCGCTTCTGTGATGCCAAATAGTTTCCACATGGATCTATTCCATGTCGCACCGTCAGCAGTAACTGCGTCAACATGAAACCCTGACTTTTCGAGCAGTATTATGCATTCCATCACAAGATGATGGAGAACACTTGATGTGGCACAACCTCTACTTAAAAAAGCAGCCAACGACTGAAACCAGGCACCTCGTAATGGCTGGAACATCATTACTAATGCGTGGTCACCCTTCTTCGATTGTTGGTGAAGAGGTGTATGGTCCCCAAGATCCGTGAAGCCATTCACAGTCAACGTGCGCCGATTGAAAGCCAGTTTTTCAGTTAGCTTCATTTCATCGATCAAAAGTGTACCTGTATAATTTGTTTCATTCATGTATGTGATTCTGGATGAGCAATGTGTCATGTTGTGTAAGTATTTTCAAAACATTCGTACCTCTCCTTTCTTCTGGCTTTAATAACTCAGATTTTTTTTTCAATAGGTCGAACGTTGCTTGCTGGAAGCCATAGCAACTGTTCATTCGCCTGATGTATTTATCTAACGTGTCAGTACAAGGTAACGCCAAAATATCATGGGTACGCAGATGCTCATACAATTTACGACTTTTGATTCGTAAAAGCAGGCATTCATACACCCACCTCGTGGTATAGCGTCTACCTGTAGAACTCTTCACTTTAGATGCAGCGAAACATGCCTGTACGGCTTCTTGCTGGGGCTTGGGTAGTGAAGCAATCGCACTCTCTATGGCATCCTGACCAATTGCAGCGCAATTTTGTTTGGCCGACTCCATTTCTGCCTGCAAGTTTAATACCTACGGGATACCGCTCGCTATTATGACTGATATTGGGTATTCGATGTATGTATGACTGATATTTGGGTATTTAACAGATATTGTGTGTGGCGTAACTTGCCTTGCGTTTCAGTCTGAGGTTTTTTTGCTTAATGCACTTAACAAGACCTTTAGATTTTTCATGTTTTTTCTGCCATACATCTAGAACTTTTCGACGTAAGTTGTCTGAGTGTTTCTTGCGCTCTGATTGACAGTGCTTGCAACGAGACATGGGACGGCCTATTTCAAAAAACTCCAAATAAAACTTACAGACTCCGGACCTTGAAAAAATATTGAATAACAGCTCATAAGTCTGTGCGTAACAGCGATTCATCATCATCATCTCAATTATACATACCTCGTCGCTTGACGTTCCATCTGTATACCTGGACATAGATGCAGTGTATCAAGTATGCACAGTGCTTTTGTCAAGTCTTGCACATTGCATAACTTTGAAGGTATGCTGGCGATGGTGATTGCCTGGTCGTAAAGTATAATCTACAGCAATATGATTGTATAATTTGAGGCATCGTATTGTTGATTATTACGATAAGCATTGGTGCCCTAGAAAAGCAGTTTTTACCTTCACAGACAAACTTTCAGTCACGATTAGTTTTTTACTAATACTATAGTTGACCGGAGTCCATTTCACAAATACCACTTCTTTCATTCCAGGTAAAAAACTACCGGTCCACGCAGTGTTCGGTGTGGTCACGTTTCGTATCCCAATGCTCAATTGGTCAAAAGTGAATATTTCTGCTGGCATTGGATTCTCTGCAGTCTTCTCTGGTTGGTGCGATATTTCTTTTGCATTGATCCCCTGGTCAGTGTGCACACATTCGGTAGCTGTATCGGAAATCTCAGAATAGGCTGGGACTACACACGCTTCTATTTCACAGGCTGACTGTGGTGTCCGGTGAGGCTGACCTGGGAAAATTGATGGAATTGCCTCCGGCCTAAGAACAGGCCTTTCGCGTTTAATTTCATGGATCGTCACATCAGGTAATACAGTTTCGAATAAGCGAAGTACGTCCTCCTCCGAAAAGTGATCTTCGCATATTCTCGATCTAGCTTCCAACAGTTTTCCTGTCTGAGTTTGTATGACAGTTTGCCATTTTTTGTAAAGCTGCTCATTATTCTATATCAATAAAGACATATGACAGTGTTTATATCAATGAAATTGGGTACTTATTTATTTATCAGTTCGACACGAGCTGGATGATTGTGACAATGAATTCCTTCGACATTAAAAATCAGAGTAATAAAGCCTTGAGCCCAGTTATTAGAAGGGTGGTGATCAATTAGGCACTTATCAATATGTACTTGGACTTACTTTTCCTTTAGTTTACTGCGTAATGATATAAGTTATGTGTCGTTTGATAGTTGTGTTTAGTTTTATGTTCAGGTACACAATATCGTAATATATAATTAAGAAAACTTTGAACCGAGCAAGCCTACTCTAAAGTCTGTTCATAGACCTTGGCAAAAGAGTTGGAGGAAGTCATTTGTATGTCTGCAGCCATTGAGCTTGTATTGTATGCACACGAATAAATAATTAAACTAGTAAATAAGATTCATGCAATTCACAGTTGGGAAAGTGAAGGGATTTCTCGATTTTTGATTTGATTAGGATCTGGATAATCAAAATTATCATTACTGTCATTACTCTCAATGTGTCTTGACTTTTCACTTAATTCCTTGTGTTTTCACTGAGGTAGATATGTGTGAACAAATGTGATTATCGTATGATATGTATGATCTTTCGCCGGATCACGGAGTATATATTACTCCGTGCTTGGATGTATTCGTTTAATTATAAAATCATGAAACAATTGTTTGATATTCTTTTGAAAAAATTTATTTCGCAATCCCATTGTTTTACATTCGAATTACTGGAAACATTCATTAATAAGCATACTGCATAAGATTTTTTATGACGATTGTCTTTCATTTATTATCGAGTACACATCTAAAATAATCGCTCACCTTAGGCGCGTTAAATAAACTTTTATTTGACGAAGATTGGCCTTTTTTCGGTTTAAACGGACAATTTGGAACGGCGCAACTCGGGTGGTTTGGAATGCTCCCACTTTGAGGTCATCAGCGGGTTCCTCGACGCAAAATAAGACGAAAATCATTCCTGCAATTTTTTTGTTAGAGCCATGGTTTCCAAGTAATAGCCGATCAGAGTCCGCCAATCCTAGCGCAGATCAGCGACCGGCTCAGGGCCGTCGCACAGTGGCTCGAAATCGTTAAAAACCGACCGAAACTACAAAAAAGACGAAAATTGTGACAAAAAGTTTTCGGGGTCGCTGATTACGAATCTGGACTCAAAATTATCAAAAACAAGATGGCGGCCCCAATATGGCGGCCGGAGACGATCAAAAATCGTCAGATATACGTGAAACTCGATACTCGGGGGTTCGCAGGGTCTCTGATTACGAATCTGAACTCAAAATTATCAAAAACAAGATGGCGGCCCCAATATGGCGGCCGGAGACGATCAAAAATCGTCAGATATACGTGAAACTCGATACTCGGGGGTTTGCAGGGTCGCTGAATACGAATCTGTACTCAAAATTATCAGAAACGAAATGGCGGCCACAATATGGTGGCCTAAGATGCTCAAAAGTCGTCAGATTTGCAGACTTCCTAATAAGCTCTCTAGCACTCATATGATACCCGAAATATTTTTCCGATATTGTTCAATTAGATTTCGAGTTGAATGTAGTAGCTTTCATATTGTTGTATTTTTCACAATTTGTCGTTACATATACGAACACATGCTCATAATTGTATCATACGAAATGTGAATTATTAGCATAAGCACGAAACTTCCAGAGTCGCTTAAAAATGACGCGATGCGGCGCGCCAGCCAGCCAGTGTCCGTATTATAAGACCAAAAAACTGACGCACGCCAAGTCCGGAAAGCGCTCGTCCACACTGTAATTCATCTTATCGCGAGGAAGGTACCGAGGGTGGCTAAAATTTTTTCGAATTCTTTCAGGTAATAGTATAAACTTGAGACCTAAACTCGTTTCATCACCTGATCTGGCGGTATACGTAACTTTGAGGTTAGTTAAGAACGAAAATCGTCAAAATTTACTGTCTTTGTTATGTTCAGCAATCTACATCAGCAATGATGTTCAGATCAAACAAACGTGACAAAAATGTGATCTGAGGCTTTCTTATTTACTGGCCAAGGTGTGTATACTATTTTTCTGCTCGACGCAGCCGGAAAGCGGCAACTTCGTTTAGCGCAGCGGCCAGAAAGTTGCCACTTTCCGGCCGGAGGGCAGAAAAAAGTATGACCGATCTTTGCATTTTTCTGAACCGGTATTTGTGAATGAAAAAGAATGTGGTGAAATCAGGCTGTGCGAATAGCGTTTGAATTAAATTGGGAATTTGAGCTTTCTAATAATTCGAATCATCGAACAGTTTGAGTTTTCGAATAATTCGACACATTTGAAGTATTCGAATCGTTGAGATATCCTATACTATCCTATTATTCGCGCTTTTCGAACTCCTCGATTTTTTTCAGATTCGGACCTTGTGAAGATTGGAATCAACCGAATAAGTCGAGTACGTATTATTCGTGTTATTCGATCCGAATACCCAACATTTCAATATCATGTCAATAGAGCTCTATTTTTCCGCTCACTCGGTTCAACTAATTTCTTCCTATATTCCAGGCAGGATACATATCCACAGTCGATCAACGAACAAATATGTACGAACAATTCGAGAGATAGAAATCCTCGTCTTGATTTTTATTTCGCAAGCAGGTGAGAGTGGAGCTAGCTTTGAACACATTCAGGAATAAAGGAATAAAGAGTTCGAAAGAGTTCGATAAGAATTCGAAAAAATTTTAGCCACCCTCGGTACCTTCCTCGCGATAAGATGAATTACAGTGTGGACGAGCGCTTCCCGGACTTGGCGTGCGGCAGTTTTTCGGTCTTATAATACGGACACTGGCTGGCGCGCCACATCGCGTCATTTTCAAGCGACTCTGGAAGTTTCGTGCTTATGCTAATAATTCATATTTTGGATGATACAATGATGAGCATGTGTTCGTAGATGTAACGACAAATTGTAACAAATACCACAATACGAAAGCTAGTACAATCAACTCGAAATCTAATTGTACAATATCGGAAAAATATTTCGGGTATAATATGAGTGTTAGAGAACTCGTGTCGAATGTTGTGATTTTTATCTTTGATCAACGTTGTGTCGGTTTGTGGTGTTATTTCAGGATCTGGAGAAAAAAGAATGATGTTATTAGGAAGTCTGCAAATCTGACGACTTTTGAGCATCTTAGGCCACCATATTGTGGCCGCCATTTTGTTTCTGATAATTTTGAGTTCAGATTCGTATTCAGCGACCTTGCAAACCCCCGAGTATCGAGTTTCACGTATATCTGACGATTTTTGATCGTCTCCGGCCGCCATATTGGGGCCGCCATCTTGTTTTTGATAATTTTGAGTTCAGATTCGTAATCAGAGACCCTGCAAACCCCCGAGTATCGAGTTTCACGTATATCTGACGATTTTTGATCGTCTCCGGCCGCCATATTGGGGCCGCCATCTTGTTTTTGATAATTTTGAGTTCAGATTCGTAATCAGAGACCCTGCGAACCCCCGAGTATCGAGTTTCACGTATATCTGACGATTTTTGATCGTCTCCGGCCGCCATATTGGGGCCGCCATCTTGTTTTTGATAATTTTGAGTCCAGATTCGTAGTCAGCGACCCCGAAAACTTTTTGTCACAATTTTCGTCTTTTTTGTAGTTTCGGTCGGTTTTTAACGATTTCGAGCCACTGTGCGACGGCCCTGAGCCGGTCACTGATCTGCGCTAGGATTGGCGGACTCTGATCGGCTATTACTTGGAAACCATGGCTCTAACACAAAAATTGCAAGAATGATTTTCGTCTTATATTGCGTCGAGGAACCCGCTGATGACCTCAAAGTGGGAGCATTCCAAACCACCCTGTATAGATAAATTTAATACAATTCTAATCTAACCTATACATTTTGGAGTATCGAGCTGCGATCGCGCGATCCATGAAAAATAATTGAATTTTGCGTATATGTTGCGGTTACCATGGCAATCTAAGCTTTCCTAAAACTCCGCCAGGGTCGCGTCGATACGCAGATCCTAATTCCTACCTATATATATATTGTAACGAAGGTGCCTCCTCACTTCATGAACACTTTGTGCATGACTTAAAAGATATATCTTCGCATGTTAAATAACTGAAGAGAAATAACTGAATCTTCTGGTCGCTTCGACGACCAGCATTATTGTGAATATCAGTCCTGTTTCAGACTTTAAAGAGAAAACACATCCATTTTTCGCTCTTTGAATAAATCCTTTTTCCCTGAAATACTCATTCTCACGAGTCGCCTTGGTCATTTTGAGGGAACCCTTTATTATTCTGAAGCACGGTCCCATCCGGAGTTTCATTGGTGTCAGAAGTGGGATTTTCTCAATCCGATTTTTGGCGATTTTGTGGGTTTGGAGTGTTGAAGTGTTAAGAGTGAATTTCTGGGGAAAGAAAAAGTATCCACACAAAAGCAAACACAGAAACGAAATAAAGCTTCAAGATGCAAGAAGCACATAATGAACTGTCGGCACCGTCTCCTGCAAAGCAGAGACGTGTGACCAGAAGAACTCGGGGATTACCATCCCTTTTAACGGAGATTGAGGAGCTCGCTGCCCAAGCGACAGTGACTTCTGGAAATCCCGCTGTTTCTCGGACGCAGACATCAGTTCCTGTGGACACTGAGGGCGATGGAGACCCTGTTGTCCCGGAGTTGCTGATCCAGCGCCAATTAAGTTCACGAGTAAATATTGAATTGAATAATTTCCGAGAGGAAAATTTGCTTACTCAGGAGCAAGCTGAGATGGATAGGCGTCTGGACCTGGAAATGCGCCGTCTCGAGCTCGAGCGCGAGCGAGATGAGCGACGAGCTGAAGTCGAAGCCCGTCGTCTCGAGTTGGAGCGGGAAAAGGAGGAACGACAGCTGATGGTCCAACGCATGCAGGCCGATTTCCAGCGTCGTCAAGACCAGATGCGCCAGGAGTTGCAACAACAACAGGATGACCTCAGGCTTCGTTTGGAACGTGTAGAGAACCGTGGAGTTCAGGTGCTGGAACATCAATCCAGACCGACTTCGGGAGGCCGAGCTACACCTCCAAACCGGGTTTCTAACCGATTTGTGTCCGCCGAGGCACCAAGGTCAGACCCACGATTTTTGTCTCGGCCTGGTCCAAGTAGGGCGATGCCACAGGCACCGCTCTCACCAGAGCTTCAGACGCAAGTTTGTAGCGGAGAAGTACCGCAGTATGGTCAGGCCATAAGGCGTAGAGACGAGGAAGCTCGTCCGACAGTGAATTTATTAGGTCGCGAAGAAGAGCAGTTCCCCGCAGACCAGATTGGAAACAGGAATCTTCTTTCTAACATTTACAGGCAACATTCTTTAGGAAGCAATGTTCGTGGAGATGTTGCCAGGTCGCCGGAGCAGTTGTTTCCAGAGACTAATAACCATTTCTCTCATCATACTCCTAGAAACGTTAATGTATTGCCTCCGCGTACTCTTGCTGACTTGTACGGCGCCAGGGGTGGTAGAGAGAACCGCGACAGTTGTTTTACGGGAGAGGAAACGAGTGTTCCTCAACTCCCACCGCAGAAGGCATCGGAATTAAGTCGCGAGAATCTGCGAGAAATCATCTCCGAAGTGCTATCCGGGTTCCCTTTAAATAATCTCGTGTCAGTTAACGCCGCCACCGCTCCTTCACCGGTCGCCGGTCCGTCTGCTTTTCAAAGAATAAACCCGGGGATAACTTCAGACAACCGGAGTAAAAGCTCTCAAAATGTCAGACCGAGCACGTATGACGGTTCGACTCCGTGGGCGATTTATGAACGCCAGTTTTCAATGATCGCGGAATTGAATCAATGGACTTCTGCAGAAAAAGCCGCGACTTTGACTGCGTCGCTGAGAGGAAATGCTCTTAGCGCTCTGAGTTCTTTGTCTGACTTCGATGCGCGAGACTTTGATAAAATTTGCATCGCTCTAAAATTGCGCTTCGGAGAGGAACATCTGACCGACTTGTATTTCACTCAATTTGAGAACCGCCGACAAAAGAAGGGAGAGGATTTGGCCACGCTTGGGCATGATCTTGAGCGATTGGCGCGTAGTGCTATTCCCGATTGTCTAGGGTCCAGCAGAGATAAACTGACTTGTGCGCGTTTCATAAACGCGATTTCCGACCCAACTACCAAACATGCCCTGAAGATGGCCAAACCCCCCACTCTTCGCGAGGCTATTGTAAGAGGTTTGGAAATAGAGATTCTTAATCGGGAGGATATGGGTTCTCAGCGGTTGAGGCAGATCGCTGAAGAAAAACCCGCTCCTCCGGTTAAGAGTTCCCCAGCGAAGCCCTCTACCACTCCTCGGCAGCAGTCGACTCATTACGACTCGCGGTCTGATCAATCTCGACCTCCCGCGAAATTTGTTAGGACTTGTATGTTTTGTAAGAAGAGGGGGCATGAGGTCCAATTTTGCTACGCTCTTAAGAAACTCATCGAAGACCGCGAAAGGGGTAACTCGAACTTCCAATCTAACTCTTGGCGCGGAGGGGAAAACGCGCGTCAGGATGGATCAAATCAGAATCAGCCGTGGCAGGGACAACGACGCGATCCTCGTCCCCCAACTAGCGATCAATCGAATTCGCGAAATCAGCCAAAAAACTAGTGCCGGATAGTTTTGAGGGGCAAAAACTATCGCGAGAGCAGACTGTTGCACGCCCTGATTTTACTCGTTTTGTTATCCGTAGCCTTCGTCAATCGGGTCTTTATGCGAGGGGATCGGTTAATGGCGTTGATTGCCTTTGGGTTATAGATACGGGAGCTGAGGTTACAGTAATACGCTCTGATTTGCTAAGTTCGGTTTCGAAACCTTCTTCTAGTTCAACCTTACGTACAGCGACGGGAGAAACAACCCCTATTCTGGGAAAATCTCTGATTGGGATAGATGTGGAAGGGTGTATTCAGTCCTCTCATGAAGTTTTTGTAGCCGACATTGAGGATGACGGAATTTTAGGGATTGATTTTCTTTCTAAACATAAATGTGTTATCTCCACGGAAAATAACACTCTGAGAACTCACGGGACGGAGATTCCTCTTCAAACCACACGCTATTCTGATCCGTACACACGCAGGCCTTCTACTTTGTCCGTTAGAGGACTCGGTCGAGATTCTCAAACTGACGTCGGTTCTTCTCAGTCTGCGTCTGTTCTTCCTGTATTGGTTTCTCACGGAAGAATTGTTTCTGTTGAACAGGAAGTTCCTAGCTCTTCAGTCGACGATCCTGATATTATAGAGGTGGTAGAGATTCCGAACTCAGCGGTGCCGGAGTATCTGAAAAATTTACTTCTCGATTCATCGAAAGAACTAGATCAACAACAGCGAAAGCAGTTGATCTCCTTGTTAAATGAGTTTTGCAAAGCTTTCGCGAAAGATTCGAAAGATATAGGGCGTTGCACTTTAGTAAAACATAAAATCAACGTAGGGAATTCACAGCCGATCAAGCAGGGTGCTCGAAGGTTACCCCTTAATGGTAGGCAAGAAGTAGAGAAAATGGTCACAGATATGCGAGGTAGCGACGTCATTGAACCATCTTCAGGACCCTGGGCCTCTCCGATTGTGTTGGTCAATAAGAAGGATGGAACTAAGAGGTTTTGCATTGACTATAGACAGTTAAATGACGTGACGAAGAAGGATTCATACCCTTTACCTAGGATTGACGAGACTTTAGATCTTTTGGCTGGAGCCTCTTGGTTCTCGACCATAGATTTACAGAGCGGCTACTGGCAGGTTGAAATGGATCCTGAAGACAAGGAAAAGACCGCTTTTGTAACGGGGTTAGGAGGCCTCTGGCAATTCAAAGTCATGCCTTTTGGTTTGAGTAACGCTCCGGCTACGTTTGAGCGTGTTATGGAGACGACCCTACAAGATTTAGTAGGAAAAATCTGTCTCGTATATCTGGATGACATTATAGTTTTTGGGAAAACCTTCGAGGAAGAAATTCAGAATTTAAAGAAGGTATTCGAGAGATTATTGGCGGTGGACCTAAAGATGAGTCCGAAAAAGTGCCATCTTTTTCGGAAGGAGGTTAAGTTCTTAGGGCATGTAGTCTCGTCTGAAGGGATTCAAACAGACCCTGATAAAATCAAAGCGATTCGGGACTGGCCTCGGTTAGAATCTAAACTTGATGTACAAAGTTTCGTGGGGCTCTGTACTTACTACAGACGGTTCGTTCAAGGATTCGCGACCATCGCTAGGCCCTTGCATCATCTTACAGGGGAAAAAGTGAAGTTCGAGTGGACTCCTGATTGTGAGAATGCTTTTCGAGAACTTAAGGTTCGGCTCACCACGCCACCTATTTTAGCTTTCCCTCTACCTGGAATTCCTTTCGTTTTAGACACCGATGCTTCCTTAAGCGGCATCGGAGGCGTTTTGTCTCAGGTTCAGGAGAGTTTAGAACGAGCAGTCGCATTTTACAGTAGAGTTCTTAGCAAACCTGAGAGGAATTACTGTGTTACTCGAAGAGAGTTGTTGGCTATAGTTAAAACGATCGCCCATTTCCATCATTATTTGTACGGGAGGAGGTTCTTGATTCGTACGGACCATGCTTCGCTACGATGGTTACTTTCCTTCAAAAATCCTGAGGGTCAGGTGGCCCGGTGGCTTGAGAGGTTAGGGATGTATGATTTTGAGATTCAGCATCGCCCGGGAAAACTCCATGGGAATGCTGATGCACTCTCGCGCAGACCCTGTGGGGAATCGAGAGACTGTAATCAGTGTGCGAGGATAGAGAGACAGTGTAATTCTTCCCCAGTTATTAGGGCTATAACTTTCCAAACGGATTTAGATGAGTGGCGAGCCGCTCAAACTCAAGACCGCGTCTTACAACAAATAAAAAGCTGGAAAGAAGCTGGAGTTCGGCCGGAGTGGCAAGATGTTTCTGCGGGGGATCAGAGTTTGAAAGTTTACTGGGCTCAATGGGAGTCTCTTTTTCTCAGGGACGAGATACTTTTCCGGAAATGGGAATCTCCAGACTTTCGGGAGATTCGCTGGCAATTATTAGTGCCCACAGCTAAAGTAACGCAAGTTCTAGCCGAGTTCCATGACTCTCCAGCAGGCGGACATTTTGCTTCGAACAAAACCCTAGGGAGAATTAGAGAAAGGTTTTTCTGGGCTCGCTGTCGCTCTGATGTGGAGGATTGGTGTAAGACTTGTGACGTTTGTAACGCCAAGAAGGGTCCCCGGGGTCGTGGGACTAGTCACATGCAGATTTATAATACCGGAACACCTTTCGATAGAGTAGCAATGGATATTCTTGGTCCCCTTCCGGTAACAAGAACTAAAAATCGCTATGCGTTAGTCATCTCTGATTATTTCACTAAGTGGCCGGAAGTAATTGCCTTACCGAACCAGGAGGCCGGGACTGTGGCTCGAGCCTTTGTAAAAGAATTTGTGTGCCGCTACGGGGTACCCTTAGAGTTGCATACGGATCAAGGGACGAATTTCGAATCCATTCTGGTGGCTGAAACTCTTCGAGTCCTGGGTTCCGGCAAGACCCGGACCACAGCTTTGCATCCTCAGTCGGACGGGATGGTTGAGCGGTTAAATAGGACGATTTTGAGATATTTGTCTGCTTTTGTTGACAAAAATCAAAGAGATTGGGATGAGTGGACTCCGTTATTTCTTTTGTCTTACCGCTCAGCGGTTCATGAAACTACAGGGGTTTCTCCTGCCACTATGTTGATGGGTTGGAACCTCAGGCTTCCTTCAGATTTGGAGAAAGGGGTCCCTCCGTCCCATACAGGTTCTTCGGTCGACTACGTTGTCTCTTTGAGAGAGAAACTAGATGAAATCCATGATTTCGCTAGAAACAGGATTGAGGTCAATTCCAACAGATTGAAGGCTAGATATGACATCAGGGCAAGAAATCTGAAATTTAAGGCTGGGGAAAAGGTTTGGCTTTTTCAGCCTCGTAGAGTGAAAGGCAAGAGCCCTAAACTTCAAAGTAATTGGGAGGGTCCTTACGTCGTCTTAACTCGCATCAATGATGTGATTTATAGGATCCGTCGCCACGACGTAACTTCAAACAGGAGTAGGGTAACCTCCAAACTCAAACCCAAGGTTGTTCACTTAGATCTTCTGGCTCCGTACGATGAACGAGGTTCGCCGAGTGATTCTGAGGAAGGACGGAGGCAATTAGGAATTCGAAGGATCCTTGAGGATCGGTCACTTCTAGTTTGTTCCCCGTTGACGGTTCAGGGACCGAATGACCCTGTCGATTTTGTTCCTTCTACTTCTTGGTCGCCTGAGTTACCTTTGGGAATCCGGAAAAGGAATTCAGCACCTTTCACTATAATTGTAGAGGGAAATATAGGTTGTGGAAAGACCACGTTTACTAAAAGATTTCTGGAAGATGAGAATATCCTCACTTTGTTGGAACCTTTGGAAAAATATAGGGATGTAGGCGGTGTGAATCTTTTGGAACGGATGTACGCCGACCCTGTTAGGTACGGGTATCAGTTTCAACATCATGTCCTTTTGACGATGAGGGACAGACACCTACAACGGACCTCTCTGCCAATAAAGGTGATGGAAAGATCAATTTTTAGTGGGAATTGTTTTGTCGAAGCTCGGAGGAGGTTAGGTGGCTTTGAAGACGTCGAGGCTCACTTATTAACAAGGAACTGTGAGATCTTCACCGACAGTTCCTCAGATTTTGACGTGGATTTGTTTGTGTATCTGAAATTATCCCCCGAAGTTTCGTTCGCTCGTATTCAATCACGGGCACGAGAAGAAGAAGCCGGTATCACTTTAGAGTATTTAACGGCTCTCCATGAAGTTCATGAAGACTGGTTGATTAAGCGGACTTTTTCTTCTATCCCTGCTCCTGTTTTGATTCTAGACGCAGAGGATTCAGCGATCAATGTTTATCGAAGTTTTTGCGAGGTTATGAGAGGTTAACTGTCATCTGGGGTTATGTCGCTCACACTCTGAAGTGAGTCGTCGACTATGTTCGACTTTCGTTTCGGTAGCGTTCGGCTCTTGGCTTCGGGAGAGTCCGATTCTCCCTTATTTTCTTGAAAACTTTACCTGAGTCGTTTGATTAATATAGGGTGATTAAATGTGACAAAAGGTAGATACTCGGTCAAAAATAGTTGGATAAAAGAGCGTTTATTTGTTTATCCAGATCAATTAACAGAACGACGAACGGTAGCGAATGACTCTAAAAAAAAAAAAAAAAAAAAAAATTAACAAGAGTAGCGCTCTTCTGTGATGAGACGCATTGCCCTCTTCATCCGGTTGCACTCCTCACAGGACTCCTTCTCGCCCGGAGCGGTGAAGATCGCCTTTCTGCACCAGGCGCACAGCAGCCCCTCCCCGATGAAGGTCCGGTGCACTTCGGCTAGAGTCCGGAACTCTTCCTTCGGGATGCTAGTTAGAGGGGTTGAGGTTTCATTGGATTGACGGTGACTTTTGAAGAGAAGCTTTTGTTAGGGGCGATTTCAGTGCTTACCAGGTCACGAAGCAATGTCGGCAGTGAAACCCGGGCCATGACTGTAGGATTACGACCTCTTTGCTTCCGCATTTTGTCTGTTTCCACATTTCTTCAAACCAATCCTTGATCTCTACCGTGGTTTTTCCCTTCACCGCGGAGAAGTCGATCGAGGACGTCAGACTCGCCACATTTAACATCTCTTGCTGGGAGAATTTGTTTCCCGCCTCTCTTGGAGTCAGGGACACTCTCGCGAACATGTTGAAACTTCGGTGGTTAAACTGTTTGTGAGATTGATTGTATTTCTTCGGAGCGTCTTTAGCGACCAAATAACAGACAATTGCCTATTTTGTTTGACACCAATCAGAGGGTTGTCTTGGATCCTCCGTTGCTGGGGTCGGCTGATTTTTTTGTTTTTTTTTTTCACACCCAAGACACGCCACCCTGTGCGTTTCTCCATTCGACATTTCTAGGATTCCAGCCTGACTACAGTGGGCTCCTTCCCACTGTTCCGTGATACCACTGTCCAAAGTCCCCCTCGTCCAACCATTGCACCTCGTCCCAGGAGCATTCGGTGATAAATGCCTGCATGGCCTCTGCGGAAGGACGGTTGGCGATGTTTGGAACTTTCTCGTGGTTTTGACGTCAGAAGAAAGAGATTGACTAATTCGCGGTTTGGAAGACACGTGAAAAGATGACGAACTGACGGTTGTTTTGTTTCAACTTTCTATTATTTCAGAGTCTACTCTGGTTTTGCTAATTTTTAGATGAAAAGATTAAATCCCGTTTCGCTACGAAACGATCTTCGGAAACGGAGATTTGATTCTTTGCATTTTCTCGTATTATCTGAGGATTCATTCTTGTCCTCTGATTTCTAGACGATCTCCCCGTCTTTCCCTGGATCTCCTGTGATCGTTGGCCTGCCCTATCCTGTGATATCCTTGTTCTTTCGTTCTCCGGGCCCAAGACCAACGTTTCGCGGAGTCTTGAGTTTCTCCAGGCCTGAGTTCCTGAGACCCTCGTTTTTCCTGGTTCCTGAGTTCCTGGTTCCTGAGTTCCTGGTTCCTGAGTTCCTAAGTTCCTGAGTTCCTGTTCTCGGACAAGAGTTGGTGTTTGACCGCGTTCTCGGGGTTTTCTGCGGTTTACCCCGAGAGTGAAGGCGAATGTCGCGTGGTAGTCGAGGGACCGAACCATACCTTTGAGCCGCAGCTCCGATTCTCTCGATGGAAGACAACACCCAGCGCGTCGTCCCCGACGACCTGTTTTCGAGTCGGGTCGACTCTACGTTTGAGGGGGGGGCAGTGTAACGAAGGTGCCTCCTCACTTCATGAACACTTTGTGCATGACTTAAAAGATATATCTTCGCATGTTAAATAACTGAAAAGAAATAACTGAATCTTCTGGTCGCTTCGACGACCAGCATTATTGTGAATATCAGTCCTGTTTCAGACTTTAAAGAGAAAACACATCCATTTTTCGCTCTTTGAATAAATCCTTTTTCCCTGAAATACTCATTCTCACGAGTCGCCTTGGTCATTTTGAGGGAACCCTTTATTATTCTGAAGCACGGTCCCATCCGGAGTTTCAATATATATTGTATATATATAATATATATATTGTATATATACAATATATATATCACATTTAGAGCGCAGAAAACGAGCACGGTTCCGCAGGAGTGGGGCGGACCAAGCTCGGTCTCCTTCCCTCTAGTCTCCATAACGAGTTCGATAGGTGGTGCAGAATTTGCAGGAGAGAAAGTGAGACGCTGGAACATCTGACAGCACGTTGTGTCGAGGAGCTGAGGTGGACAGAAGGAATTGACAGGCTGCTAGACGAAAGCGGCAGCGGCAAGAGGTGGGGCACGAGGCTGGCGCAAGTGAGAGAGGAAGCGAAGAGAGGCGGAATGGGTGAGGGGGGGCTGAGGGACGGGCGGCCGGCCGGCAGAGCCGCAGGGTCGACCTCTCTGCCGGACCGGTCTGACGGGTGGACTGCGGGGTGGGGTAACGGGTGGGAAGGAGATGGCGACCACCGAGCCGGCAGCCACGGGTCTCAGCCACCGCCACGCGCCAGTATTTTCTTTGTTATTATTGTTGTTATTGAAGCCACAAACATGCTAGTCAGTTATTTTATTTTATTTTATTTTATTTTATTATTATTTTTATTTGATTATTATTTTATTATTTTATTATTTCATTATATTACTATGCAGCCTGTAACATGTCTGTACAAAGAAAGGGCAAGGCCGTAAGGCACGCCATAATAAACACTACTATTACCGTGGGAAAGAAGAAATCATAAATTTGGAGAAAAAAAACCTTTGATTCTCGCCGTCTCCGTGGGAAAAAATTGGTGGCGCCATCCCGCTGCGAAAATGTACAATTATCATGGGAACGCCATCCGGGAAATGAACAATTAGGGGCGTCATCTCTCAGAAAAAATAGGGATGCCATCTATTGGGTAACCTACCCACTGTCGGTGAATAGCGTGAACCATCGGTCGGTAACAGAAGGCACCGGGGTAACCCACTATCGGTAATTAGCACGAAAACTCGGTCGGTAACAGGGGACACCGGGGTAACTTACCCACTGTTGGTAATTAGCACGGATGCGAACCCTCGGTCGGTAACCATGCCGGTAAGTGGATCTTGGGCTAGAACCATCTCATCCCTTCTACTCCTTTCATCCTCTCCCAGAGGATTCTAAGTAAAATAAGTATGACAGGATATTGAAATCAAACGAATACTAAAGTCGTCTACGTTTTCATTTGTATTTCGTTATCGTTATTTGATGTCGCTATTTCATGGTTTATTTTTATGCATAAGTTCTATGCTGTTACCAGGTTTTCCATACAATGCTCGAATAATGATTTGCGGTTGCTCGATAAAGAGATTTTTGACTAATTTCACGAGTACCTGATCATCAAGACGAATCAGGCGAGGTATTCCCCGTCAACTAGACCAATGATTTTTAAATTAAATAACTGTTGAAAATTGAATAACTGTAAAAACTCGTAAAACGCAAAGATAAATTGAAAGAACGACCATTTGAAAAAATTCGATAAAACATATTGGTAGTTAAAAGTAGAAGGTCGTAAGCGCCATTTTGATTTTTTTTATTTGGCATGATTTTTTTTTATATAGCTGTAAAAACTCGTAAAACACAAAGATAAATTGAAAGAACGACCATTTAAAAAAATTCGATAAAAAATATTGGTAGTTAAAAGCAGAAGGTCGTGAGCGCCATTTGGATTTTTTTATTTCACATGATTTTTTTTAAATAGCTATAAGAACTCGTAAAACGCAAAGATAAATTGAAAGAACGAGCATTTAAAAAAATTCGATAAAAAATATTGGTAGTTAAAAGCAGAGGGTCGTGAGCGCCATTTGGATTTTTTTATTTCTCATGATTTTTTTTTTATATAGCTGTAAAAACTCGTAAAACGCAATGATCAAGTGAAAGAACTACCATTTAAAAAAATTCGATAAAAAATATTGGTACTTAAAAGCAGAAAGTCATAAGCGCCATTTTGATTTTTTTAAATTTTTCATGATTTTTTCAAATAGTTGTAAAAACTCGTAAAACGCAAAGATAAATTGAAGTAGTATTTATTTCTTTCTTTAGTGATTGCCTTCCGGCGTTTCACCTTCTCCAAACTTCTCTCCTTACATTTCTTATCTTACAATTAACTAAACATAATATATGGGCAATTCCACCAATTATCAACCAATGTTTGGGCCTGAAAAAATTGATTTGCCTCAATTTTTTTCCTCGCATTCTGTGAACCGAGATTGGCAGATTCACCAAGTTTCAGCCAAATAGGACTCACCGTTCACGAGGAATACGATATTCAATTTTTAGGATAAATTTTTTTTACGCATTTTGAACGTACTTCCAACGTCACAATAAAAATTCGAAAAAATACGTTTTTCATGTAAAAAACTCTCAGCTTTTCGAATCCATTTTTCATTCTTCACTATCTCTGCTGAAACCAGCTCAAAAACACGTTTTTTGACAAAAAACAGCGATTTCTCGATGTGCTCAATGTTTTATCATTCTTTTGAATTTTTATTCCGAAAGCTGAGATTTTTTCAGTAAGAAACTCAAATTTTCAGAGTGGGACGGCTACGTGGTCGCGTGTGAGCTACGATTAACCCCTTGGCAATGATGCAAAAATGGGATTTTCGTGCCACGTTTGTATTTGAAAAAAAGTCAATACATTCATCCTACAATCTCAGTACTACGGTTTTTGAGGTCACTGAATCCGAATCTGAAATCGGATTTTTCAAATTCAAAATGGCGGATCCAATATGGCGGACGCAAAATTCGGAAAACAGTTTGATTCCGATGAAAGTGAGTAACTTCAGGTTTTCGAGGTCGCTGGATCCGAATATGACGTCAGATTTCCAAAATTCAAAATGGCGGATCCAATATGGCGGAAGAAAATTTCAATAAGCCTTTTTTTTCAAACACAAAAGTGGCACGAAAATCCCATTTTTGCCTCACTGCCAAGGGGTTAATCGTAGCTCACACGTGACCACTAGCCGTCCCACTCTGAAAATTTGGGTTTCTTACTGAAAAAATCTCAGCTATCGGAATAAAAATTCAAAAGAATGATAAAACATTGAGCACATCGAGAAATCGCTGTTTTTTTGTCAAAAAACGTGTTTTTGAGCTGGTTTCAGCAGAGATAGTGAAAAATGAAAAATGGATTCGAAAAGCTG
The DNA here is from genome assembly GCA_018257835.1 of Euura lappo. Classification (NCBI taxonomy): domain Eukaryota; kingdom Metazoa; phylum Arthropoda; class Insecta; order Hymenoptera; family Tenthredinidae; genus Euura; species Euura lappo. Next base: position 153,931 of record JAEUYN010001643.1, read on the forward strand.
AGAGTTTTTCACATGAAAAACGTATTTTTTCGAATTTTTATTGTGACGTTGGAAGTACGTCAAAAATGCGTAAAAAAAATTTATCCTAAAAATTGAATATCGTATTCCTCGTGAACGGTAAGTCCTATTTGACTGAAACTTGGTGAATCTGCCAATCTTGGTTCACAGAATGCGAGGAAAAAAATTGAGGCAAATCGATTTTTTCGGGCCCAAACATTGGTTGATAATTGGTGGAATTGCCCATATACATTTGTACTCCATTCCATAATCCATTCCATACTTCATTCCTCATTTCACCCCCTCTTTTTCCCTATTCCCGCCTTTTTACAACGTGTCTGATTCCCCTTCCTAGCTTTTTCGCTCCCTCTCCCCTTCCTCTTTACTCCCTCCCCCTTTTCTTCTCATCTCCTCTGCTGCTAGCTCCTTCGCCTCCTCCGCCTCAAGCTGTTCCAGTTCCTTTTTCATCTCCGCCTTCCTTCGTTCCAAGTCCTCTCTCCATTTCTTAACTTCTTCCCTTCTTCTTGCTCTTAGTTCTTTCTCCTTTCTGTGCCCCTTCTTATCCACCTGGTCATCCTTGGGTTGGGCCCCCCCGTGTCTTTCCTTCGTCTCCCGCCTGTCCGCTACTGGTACTTCTCGGGGCGGCCGTCCCTCGCCCTTCTCCGGTGTTATTCCGCCCCTTGTACTTCTGTTCCCCTCTGTTCCAACTGCGTTGCTCTCGCTCCCCTCTGTCTCCACCGCCGTGCTCTCGCTCTCCACCGTTTCCTCCACGTTGCTCTCGCTCACCTCCGTTTCCCTTACGGTGCTCTCGCTCCTCTCTGTTTCTGCCTGCGTGGCTTCGTTTCCCCCCTCGCCGTCGCTCCCGGTTTCTTCTTCCGCTTCCATCTCTCTTTCCGCCGTTATCAGTTCCGCCTCTTCCTTTTTCAGCTCCTCAATTCTTCTCTCCAGACTCTGTCTCCACCTTGCCAGCCCGTGTCTTCTGTGATTCTTCTCTTCTTCCCACTCTTCCTCCTTTTCCTTCCACTCCCACCATATTCCGTCAATACACATACGTCCTTCCTCCTCTATTACCTTCTTTCCCTCTTTTCTCTCTTCTATCGCGCGTTCCTTCACCATCCACCTACGCTTTCTCTCTCTGAACGTGCGGTCCCTGTCCAGCCACAACTCCCATCGTTCTCCGATCTCGTCTCTCCGTCGCACTAGCTCCCTGGCGTCCTCTATTCTTTTCAACCGCACGATCAGCATATCCTTCCCCTCCCGCCTAAGTTCCTCTACATCTACCTTCCTCTTCAGCTCTCCCTCCAGCCATTTTTCCGCTTTCTCCTTGTCCACCTTGACGGCTTCCATGTTCTCCTTTTTGAGAATTACGTTCCTTTCTCTCAAACTCCTTCTCCTCATCTCCTGTTGCCACCCTCTGTCTCTCTCACCCTCCTCGGGTTCCGCTATCTTTTCCCTGGATCCTTGTACCCCTGCCATGCGTTTCTCCCTATCCGTTTTCGTCCTGCTCTCCTCTCTCCCGACCTCCTCTGCCCATGTCCTGTTACTTGCTTCACTCCGTTTCAAAGCTCCCGCGTATGACACATACCCGCGCTCTTGAGTGCCTTCGTACTTCGGGTCGACGCTGGCTGGCGGCTCCCCTTCCATCATTCCTTGCTCCCTTCCTTACCGGCTGCCTGCGTTCCGCTCCCAGGTTCGGAGTCTCTCCACCAGGGCCCCTTCTCTCTTTCCTCTCTCCTCTGCTCCCTCCTGCTCTGCTGACCCCTCGTCACGAAGCTGCTTCCTAACCTCTCGCCTTGCCTTTCCTGTACCTTCTTCGTCTTGTCTGAGCCGACCTTCCTCCCCTTTTCTTTTTATCTCCAGCTCTTCCTTGTCCTTCACTCTACTTCCTTGCCTCTTTTCTCCGTCTCTACCACTCTCCTGCTCCCCCTTTTCTCCAAAAAACCAACGCTACTTTCTCTCTGACTTCTACTTCGTTCGGGCAGTGCTGCCAATCTCCGCAAAGATAAATTGAAAGAACGACCATTTGAAAGAATCCCATAAAAAATATTGGTAATTAAAAGCAGAAAGTCGTAAGCGCCATTTTGATTTTTTTCAATTTTTCATGATTTTTCCACATAGTTGTAAAAACTCGTAAAACGCAAAGATAAATACAAAGAACGACCATTTAAAAAAATTCGATAAAAAATATTGGTAGTTAAAAGCAGAAGGTCGTATCCGCCCAACTTACGACCTTTTGCACTTACATTCTTCGATCTTGTAATTTTAATTGATCTATCCGTTTCGAACGTATTCAGAGCGATTGGCGTGGAAAAAAATTATACGCGTTTATGTCAGTATAAACAGCAAAACGTCGTTTAATGGCGCTTACGTCCTTATGTCATTAAACACGCGACATACGTTACCAATGTTTTGTTCATCGCCTACGTCAAGTTATCGACGTGGTAGGGGGTCTCTCTGCTGTGTATAAATATGACGGATCGGACGAATTCTAACCAGAAACCTATTTCTAACGAAGTAAGTGGCTACCTTCAACATGAAAAAGATCTTCTGTCTTCTTGTCGCCTCATTGGTGTGCGTGGGTGTTGCCAGCGGTAAGTTACAGACCAATAGCACATGCTCGAATGTTCTATTTTTCAATACAATGAAACCTCACTTATGCTTATTTCAATCGGGTACGCTAGAAAATATATACATATAAGTGAGAATAACGTAAAAAAAAACTAATTGAGAGTCAAGTGGTTCGATAGCTTCCACGTGAGCATTGCAATTATTCACACACATCATCAACAGGTGAAAAAAACCTGTTCTGTAGATAAACGTAGAAATATTTTTGCATCAAGGAGTAAAATATTCTCGATACAAGGAGGATACAATATTCAAACTGAGAATATTTGAATTATTGATTTCAATTCCAACAGCCAAACTGGAACTCATGGACGTATATCGAAAGCAATCAACTTTTGAAGTGTTGTGTCACGAAATATCGCGTGTCTAATGACATAAGGACGTAAGCGCCATTATACGACGTTTTGCTGTTTATAATGGCATAAAGTCGTATATTTTTTTTTTTTTCACGCCAACCGTTCTGAAAACGTTCGAAACGTATAGATCAATTGAAATTACGAGATCGAAAAATGTAAGTGCAAAAGGTCATAAGTTGGGCGGATACGACCTTCTGCTTTTAACTGCAATTTCGTTTATCGAATTTTTCGAAACGACGTCTATTTCGGTTTTTCTTTGCGTTTCAAGAGTTCTTACAGCTATTTGGAAAAATCATGAAAAATTGAAAGAAATCAAAATGGCGGTTATGACCTTCTGCCTTTAACTACCAATATTTTTTATCGATTTTTTTTAAATGGTCGTTCTTTCAATTTATCTTTGCGTTCTACGAGTTTTTACAACTATTTGGAAAAATCATGAAAAATTTAAAAAAAATCAAAATGGCGGTTATGACCTTCTGCTTTCCACTACCAATATTTTTTATCGAATCTTTTTAAATGGTCGTTCTTTCAATTTATCTTTGCGTTTTACAAGTCTTCACAGCTATTTAAAAAAAATCATGAGAAATAAAAAAAATCAAAATGGCGCTCACGACCATCTGCTTTTAACTACCAATATTTTTTATAGATTTTTTTTGAATGATCGTTCTTTCAATTTATCTTTGCGTTTAACGAGTTCTTACAACTATTTGGAAAAATCATTAAAAATCATGAAAAAAATGGCGCTTACGATGTTTTGCCTTCACGTTGTTTTTTATTTTTCCTTAAAAATTGTAATGAAAGAACGACGTATCCGCCTAACTTACGACCTTTTGCACTTACATTTTTCGATCTCGTAATTTCAATTGATAGTCGATAGGCAACAGGGCTACGGGGTCACCCGAAAATTTCTAAGTCCCGAAATCGACCTACTGCGCATGCGCGAGGGCGCGAGATTTGAAATGCAGGTTTACTGCGCATGTGTCGAGGCGGGAAATTTAAAATCAAGGACGATGAGTCATCTTCCGGAACATTCGGGTATGACGTCATTTCCTGTGTCGTCAGGGCGGGAAATTCAACGACGATGAGGGCGGGAGATTTGAAATGCAGGTTTACTGCGCATGTGTCGAGGCGGGAAGTTCACAATGAGTCCTCTTCTGGAGCGGCTATGACGTCATTTCCTGTGGTCGGGGAGCCGTTCCTAGCGCCACGCGGCAGACCGTGCGATTCCCGAAGCTTTTTCTGAATTGATTGGACTACAAAATTCCTGGAATATGACCTGCTGCGCCACGCGGCACACCGTGAGATTCTGGGATCTTCGCGATACGCAATTTACAGCTTCAAAAGACACCGCAATTCAAGTATCAAATTACATTCCACGTTAATTCTTCGAACAATAGTGTCGGATTGCTTATCATTAATTAAATGCAAATTAATAATGCTCGATTCAAGGAAGGATTCCTGGAACTATCTTGAACCCGTTTCGACACGCAGCACTTCGCTATATGCACTTTCCAACTGTAAAGATACCGCGATTCCAATATCAAATTACATTCCATGTTACATTCCAAACAATAGTATAAAATTGCTCATCATTACTTAGTTAACAGCCGATGAATAAACGAACGATTCCAAGAATTTTCTGCTAATCAGACCCCATATAACGGAGTTTATTTGTCACTTATTCATCAGTTTTAATGTTGCTCATGGAAGGAGTGCATCAAAATTACTGCAGTGCGACTTAATTTCTAAAATAAAATATAAGACACGATGTCGGTGGAACAATGTGAAAAAACAGTTGCTCTTATAAAACGAGCTCATACGCAGTCTGTTAATTGGAATAAATAGTCACAAAGATTCATGCATCAATCCACTTTTGCAGCGTGAAACCGTAACGATCGTGTATGGAAGGATGATGAAAGTACAGTGAGTAATATGAGCTTGCCAACGCTCTCCGATTTCTAAAGAACCGTTGAGCGAAATACGTACATATTGTCTGTTGCGGAATACATTTTCACTCAGTTCGCCTCCTATAAGAGAGTACGGTCATCGTTATGAATGAATGAATTGTCGGCTAATCAGACTCCACATAAGATATGTATTTATCATTCGTTCCTCAGTCTTGATCTTGCGCTTGGGAAGGCTGTATAAAAACTACTGCAGCGCGACGTAATTTCGGATGTGAAATAGACACGATGTCGGTGGAACAATGTGAAAAAAGAGTTGCTCTTATAAAACGAGCGTACACTCTTTTAGCCAACGGTAAGGTAAATGCTCAAGAAGTAGACAAGTGGATGAAATGTGGTACAAAGAGCATACGAATTCTGGGACAGCTGTTGCGCAAGGAGGGTACAACTGTACCGGAGAAGCAAAAGTACCTGGCGACAATTGGTCAATTGAAGGGTGCGAATCTTCTCCTCAAAGGCCTACTGGTGACGGGTAGCGGATTGCGAAGGCGTAAGAATCGGAGCGATAAAGTGAGATTGTGTGATTTGGAGTCAGCTTTCGAGAAGCGTATACGTTCGGGGGTGATAGTGAACTTGAAACACGTGGACACGATCGCCTTTATGAGAGATGCGTCAGCTCTTTTTGAAACTCGGATTAAAAACGTGCTCAAGAAAGAGAACGCGTTGAAAGTGAATAGTGTGTTTGCAGCTGAATACAGCATTATTAAAAATGATGAAAAAGTCAAAGAGGTTAAGTATTTTAACACGAAAAATGCTCCGATCCTCCAAACGACTGAACTGAAAGAATGGTTCATCCAAAATGTGCGAGATCCAATTCTCAAGGATATGGAAAAATTCCAGGACAAGGATTTCGGTTGGACATTACACTCAATTGTGAACCTCACGATAAACATCAACAAATATAATCCTATGCGCGGGAGTTCGTACATTGAAATACCTGCACCCATCAAGAAAAAGCAAGCATGTGTCAACGTACGTAATGATGATGATCAGTGTTTTAAATGGGCGCTGCTGTCTGCGTTACATCCAGTCAAGTGGGGGGATAATCCTATACGTGTTTCAAAATACAAACCATACGATGATGAATTGAATTTTGATCACATCGATTTTTCTGTAACGCCGAAGCAAGTAGCAAAATTTGAGAAACAAAATGATATTTCCGTGAATATATACATTTTGGAAAAACGTAATGGAAAATTCAAGACTGTTCCCATCTACGTCACACCTCTAAAGAAGAATAAGCATGTGAATTTACTCATGTTGCAAAAATCACTACGTCGATGGCACAGAAATAGACCATGAAGATAGTAGCAGTGAAGAGGAGACGCCAATCAGATTCCATTACGTCTGGATAAAAGGCCTGTCTCGTTTGGTTTGCAAGCAACTTTCGAAAGAAAAAACGAAAAAAATTCATCTGCGATCGATGTCTTCACTACTTCCGGAGTTCACAAAAACTGAATACCCATGAACTGGATTGTGCGCAAGTGAATAAGTGTAAGGTTGTGCTACCTTCCCCAAAGAACAATACATTAGCATTTAGGAATTTTAACAACAAGGAAAAAGTCCCTTTTGTGGTATATGCTGATTTTTAATGTCTCTTGCTACCCGTTCAGGATAGTCAGTCTAATACTGCAGCGTTCCAGGAACACGATCCTTTCAGCGTAGGTTACTATCTGAAATGTAGTTACGATGATACGCTATCCTACTATCGTAGCTATCGAGGCTTGAAACCAGCCGAATGGTTCGTGCGAGAACTACTGCAGCTAGCCGAGGATATGGAAACGGTATTTTGGTGTCCAATACCAATGAATGAACTAACACCGGAACAAGAAGAGGCATTCGGGAATTCATCGGTATGTCACGTCTGCGAAAAGCCACTTCTACTCGGTAAGAAAGTTAGAGACCACTGTCATCTAACTGGAAATTATCGAGGTGCTGCTCATCAAAGCTGCAACCTCAGCTACCAAGATTGTTTGTTTGTACCTATTTCGATGGCCGCATTAGCCTTTCACCGCTGAACAAGGAGCGGTACATATCATTCACGAAGCACGTCAAGGGCAGCGATATCGCATTCAGATTCATTGACTCGTTTCGGTTTATGAATTCTTCGTTAGAGAAACTAGCGTCACACCTTCAAGAGCTCAAAATAGTGAGAAATGAATTTTCACACCTTAGCGAAGATAAATTCAAACTCCTAACGAGGAACGGCGTGTTTCCCTACGAATTTCTCGATTCGTGGGAGAAGCTCGATGAACCTAATTTACCAGATAAAGACAAATTTTACAGCATCTTGAACGACAGAGGTATTTCTGATGAAGTTGATGACTTTTTGGTGTCGTAGGTCGTGATAATAGAACTTCGTTAACGTTTCAGCCCATGGAGAGGGCCCTCCTCAGAACTATAATTTATTCATCGATCCAATTAGACTTGCAGAAGGGAAAATAATAAAAAAGACAAACAGAAAAGAGAGTTACTTACAAAATATAACTATAACAAAGAGAAGTCAGAGACGGATATCCATTTGGGAGCGCGGTCGTGTATCTGTGAACATTGAGGTTAGGAGGTCAGCAGATAGTCAGGAAAACGCCAACGCACCTTGATTGATAGATTGATTGAACAATAAAGGTGTAACAGTACTTGGTGTAACAACTCATAAGGGGTAAAAGACCGTGGTCTCATTGTTTATCAGGTGCTTTGCACTTCATGTTAGACCCAGAGGTAGAAGCGGGTAAAGGGGGATTTCCTCTTCAACATCATATATCGCATCCCTTGCAAAGGTTGTGATGGAGCTTATATAGGCCAGACTAAGAGATGGTTAAAGACTAGGGTCGCAGAACATAAATATAATATCAACAAAAAATCGTCTGGTCACACTGCGTTTACTAAACATACAATTGACAACGATCACCATTTCGATTATGAGGACACCAAGATTCTCAAAAAAGAATGTAACTTGAGGAAACGTTTGTTACATGAAATGTTTAATATTGCCAGTGATCCTAATGCGGTAAATCTAAGAACGGATATTGAGAATCTCAGTGCAACTTATTTTGGCTTAATTTAATCCCTACTTATAAGGCTACCCAGATAACAATCGTGCGACGCACGAAACCATCACAACGTGCGGCTCACGTCGTGCGGGCGGGAATGCACTATTCTCGCCAGCACGTAGTGACGCGAATACACGTGCGGGTGTTATGCGTCGCACCTAACCATCACGCGTGCGGATCAGGTGTGTCGCTCATGTGCGACGCACCGCGTGCGGGCATTGTGATGTCGGATTCAATATGAGATGATTGATTCGTAATATCTCATCAGATCAGAAGTTTCATACAATTCGTAAGAAATACACGATATATTCCAGAATTCGTGACAAATAGTTTCCGAAATGATAAATTTAGTCAAAATTACGAGCGAAATTTGCTAAACTTTTTTCCGAAATAACTATTTTTTTTATACCTTTTCCTTTTTCTTTTTAATATTCGTAACATTTGATTATAATGATAAGAGTGCTACAGAATTATCTATCTATATGATAGAAATTAAAAAAAAAAACAAAAAAAAAATAGTAACAGTACACGACTGTCGAACTGATAAATAAACAATAAATTGAAAAAAAAAATTATTCCAGAGAATAAAATTTCATCGAAGATAATTGTTGCTAGGAAAATCTCCACGCCGATTTTGACAATGATCGACCCTGAAAAATATGTGTTACTCGTTGTGGAATACTCGGTGTCTTTAGAAATATTCGAATTTGCGCGCGGTACGCAACGTACTATCGTAAACGTTGAACGTAGTAGATGAGTCGAGTCTCTCATTTGACTAGTGATGCCTCTATTCCGTATTCACGCCATTTTGCGCTAACAGGTTGTTCTGCGCGTGGCTCTGCGTATTTTTTTCCGCCATTACCTTAAAATTCGGTAATTGATCCAGAATCGAATAGTGCGTCTGTGTCTTAACGTAATCGAACTTCGAAATAGCTGCTAGCTCGCAATAAGATCTGCATCAAGTAAATAACGCGGTAAGTACATCATAACCTAACTTTTTCGTAAATTCATACATCTGCCGAAACCTAGAGCTATAATTGTTGTGATTCAACTTCGAATATATTTGCGATGATTCGTAGTTTATTTACCTCGATTTATATTGTAAAAAAATGTTATCAATGGTCCATTTTTCCAGAGGCGGCGAAGGATTGTTCCTTATTTCAAGGGCCAAACACGAAAGCAGAGTTCAAGGAAATGCTTGAAGTTTTGAGAGCTACTAAGCTAAGATATAGAAAGATTGTGAAGAAGTCGATGGTTGAAGAAAGTGTGCGAAGGGAAATATAGAGATTGCAGGGAATGATCGAGGATGAAGAAACAGAAAGTGACAGCGAGAGAGGAAGACGATGAGGAGTTTGGCGACGGCGAGCTGGAATAAGGATATAAGGATGGATTAGGATATATGTATACAAACTGTTTCGACGATTATGACAAATCATTCACTGAGTCGATCCCTGCCGAATTTGGGATGAAAATTTCCTTACACATTTTTTTTCCATTTTCAAGAAAATTGTCATTCTTTCATTCAAAATTTATCACTTCTCATTGAATGAATCGAGGACCATTATTCGTTTGGCTAAAAATGGCTACCGGAATTTCGATCCCAAATTCGACTGAGATTGACTCAGTGAATTATTCGTCATAAATAAGAAGAATTGACCGAACTCAATATTTACAAGTCCATTCACGTTACACGTACAAGTCCATTCATATTTTAAGTTAGAAGAGTTTGAATTTTTTCAATTTAAAGCCGTGAACTTCAAAAGGTTGTGATATTAGTTCATTTTAGTTCATCGATATCGTTTCGCCAGTTTCGATAGTTTAATTTGACCATGAACCGTACGAAATATATCTTTAACGGTAATTTCGTCACAGATATCCAAGGTCAGAAACAACTCCGAAATTTGACGTTTCGACTCTGAATAGGATCCTCTTCAGAACTTTAATGATTTTAATTCAGTGTACCGACTTTTGTTCACATTGAATAAAAACTTTTTTAGTTTTGAAGAGGGCCCTCTTCGGGATCCAAACATCGAATTTTGTCATTTTGTCGGAGTTGTCACCGAGCATGGATAGTTAATAAGAGCCTGCCGTACATTTGCTCACATTGAATGATCAGATGATAAGATCAAAGAAGCAGATTCTTCAAATTATTATAATCGTTTGACTAAGGTTATTATTTTTCGTAATAATTATATATATCTAAATGTTACAAGTCTCTATTTTGACCACGTTATTATTTTTTCGTAATAAAATTCTCTTCAATATTACAAATCTCCTATGTCGTTTTATTTTGAACGAAAATGTTTCATTCGTAAACAAATAGTTCCTATTATACATATATTCAACCCCCGATACAACCACAAAACGGGCAATCGCACAATGCCCGCACGCGTGCGTCCTCACGACATGCGAGCGATATGCGTCTCAATTGAGGACGCATCTGCCCGCACCCTGCGCGCACACTATGCGGACGAACGCGCACGCGCACGCGTGCGCGCATTATGCGCGCACTGTGCGGGCATTTTGTTATCTATATGTACGATGATATCCATTGTTGGGACCGCCGCCACACGCATGCGCCTATTGACGATTCCGTCGTCCTATCCATTAGTCGCTGTTTTCATTTCCAACGGTATAATTACAACGTACTGGTGGTTGCCTTCCCCTTTACTCGCTTCTACCTCTGGGTCTAACATGAAGTGCAAAGCACCTGATAAACAATGAGACCACGGTCTTTTAACCCTTGTGAGTTGTTACACCAAGTACTGTTACACCTTCATTGTTCAATCAATCTATCAATCAAGGTGCGTTAGCGTTTTCCTGACTATCTGCTGACCTCCTAACCTCAATGTTCACATATACACGACCGCGCTCCCAAATGGATATCCGTCTCTGACTTCTCTACGACACCAAAAAGTCATCAACGTCGTATGGATGAGGTCGAAAATTCAAAAAACACAAGGTTCTAATTTCTGACGAAGACTATAATCATGCTCAAAGAGTGTGGAATGAATTCGATATCGGAACTTTGGGTGAATATTCCGACCTCTATTTGAAAACAGATGTACTACTTTTGGCTGATATATTCGAAAATTTTCGGGAGGGTTGTCTCAAAGCGTATGGCTTGGATCCCGCACACTATTACACGAATCCAGGCCTTACGTTGGATGCCATGCTGAAGTACACGAAAATTGAACTAGAGCTCCTAACCGATATAGATATGGTTATGTTTATCGAGCGTGGTATCAGAGGCAATGTGAGTCAATGCTGTAATCGATATGCGAAAGCCGATAATAAGTATGTTAAAGATTACAACCCAGACGAAGAATCAAAGTATCTCATGTATTATGACGTTAATAATTTGTACGGATGGGCAATGACTCACAAGGGGAAGCTAGATGCGAGGGGTGACCGATTCGGAACATCTTTCGCCCACATGTAGGGTGCACCTAGGGGTGTACCAGGTCCAAGTAATATGGCGCGCTTCTCAGCCGTTTTCGAGATAGAAAAAATCGAGAATTTTCGAGCAGTCATATACTATTTGCGTACGACCGAGTACCACGAGCGCGTAGCGTAGTCAGCAACGTCTCCGCTTCGTAAACGCTGGATCGCCGGATCGAATCCCGGTGTCGACACTTTTTTTTCTTTTTTTTTTTTCAAATATTTCATTTCTACGGCAGCTGCTATGCGAATAACTTATTATTTCGATGAATTAATGTATATATTTTTTTTATTGTGGATTATTATGTAGGAATAAGGAATAACGAGGTGCTGGTATTGAGGTGGAAGGTAGGCAAAGAATCGTGACGAATAAATCCATGTGTTACCAAAGAAAAATCAAACTTTTTATTGGCGTTTCATTCATTATCAATAGTGCAAGAACTAGGGTGGTACTTATCGTAGAAACACGGAAAGCAATAATTATTTCGGCATCGAGCGCACGCAATAAACGCCGAGTTTCCACATCCGCAAGATTTTTTCAAAACTTCAATTGCGAAACAAACCTCGTTAACGTTCAGAAAAGATGTCCTGTCGTCACATAATTTTGCTGCAAACCAAGCGTACTGTAACATATCGCGGAATATTGGAGAAGATAGCTGATGGTGTACGAGCGATTGAATTTTGATACAATCTTCCCTAGAAGTAATTTCCCTATCCTGTTCGATAAGATGGGAACAATTTTGGAGTCTCTTGATGAAATTTTTCACTTGGCGATAAAAATATACATCGCAAGGCTGTACTAATGGTGTACACTTCGGTGGAATTACTTTGATAGTACAGGTTGGTAGGCCGTCTTCGTCGGTGAAAATCTCGTCGTACAAAACTGGATTGGTTTGCCCTCCCCAAGAATCGATGAGCAACAGGAAATTTTCCTCCTTCACATATGGCTTCATGACATCCGTCAAAAAATCCCTGTACAGTGGTGTAGTCAGTTTGCCGGACTTCGAAGAGGTGATAACCACGTTCGTGTATTTTTCCGCATATTCATCAACAGATTTTTGGACCCTCGGGCCAAATTTGCCGGTGGACTCTTGCAAACAAACGTACACGGTCGGAAGTAATTTACCCGACAAGCTGATAGCATACTGCGCCGTGTATGAATGCGTCACCTTATTCATGTCCTTCCGTTTCACAAATACGACTTTTGACCCACGTTCGGCAAGGGTTCTGTTGTACGTCGACTGATATTGGCACCCTGAAAAAAAAGGAATAAATACAGTATTACGTACATGGAATTTTTGTATCAAATCAATGAGAGTTTTTGGTAAATACCTGTTTGGTCAGTGTTTATTACAAAATCCTTGTCAAAATTAGGAATGAGGGCTCGTGTCTGCTTTCTAAAGCTTTAGGCCGCAGCTTCAGTTTCCTCCATTGTAATGGTTTCTCGCTCCGAAACAAATTTGGTGATTTTCCGTTGGCGAATCCTATGTCTTGATTTGAAGATTTTTACCCAGGCATCGGAAGCTTTGAATTCCAAGTCGGGAAATTGGCTCGCAGCAGCTAGAGCCCATTGTTGTAAATTTCTCGTTGTGACCTGCTGGTTCGATTTTCGAGCTTCTACGAAGCGATCGTATGTCCACGAGTCAATTGTATGATATTTGTCTACCTTGGTTCCACCACATCTGATATGTTCTTCCCATAATTTTACCTTATCCATCCTCTTGAGGCGAGATCCTCCTTTCTTTTGAATATTTTTCAGGCTCCAATTGGGATGCATTTTTACCATATTCACAACCTTTATTTTATAATCCAGGGGAATATACTCGGTTTCGCCTTTCATCATTTTTTCTGGTGGCTCGTAATCGTCGTCTGATTTTGTTGGGGAACCTTCGATCTCACCCCTTGCTTCTTCTTCAGGAACTTCTTCACACTCTTCCCATTCGCCTTCTTCAGGAACCTCTTCGAACATTATCACTTCTTCTTCTGACACGAGTCTATTTTGAGACATCGTTTCCACTATACTGTCGTACATTTTTTTCCCAATCTCCTTGTGTTCTTCCATAATGACCGAAGCTGATTCCGTCCCCATGTGATTATTTTGGACGAGAAGTTCTCCGCAATATCCAAACGCAGTTTTGAATTGCACCTTCGAGTCTTCAATATCTTGGCCCTTTGCATCATCTTCACTTTCTTGGGCCGTCGAAGGACCGGGCACTTCACTTTTATCACACTCGCCGGACATTTTAAAAAAATAACGATGTTGATACTTCGAGAGCTAACAACCGAATGCGTTTCACACGGCTCCCGAGACCCGGCTCGCCCCTGCTTCGTCCTTTCTGGGAACCCAAGTTCTTTTGTTCGCATGCAGCTGTCTTCGGCAGGTCAAGAACTGCTGGCGGAACGGGTCAAAACCAGTCGCAGCTTGAATAGTAAAAGGAAAATTAGCTGACAATGAAAACTACCTACATCCTTCATGGAATACAAGACCTGGGAATCACGAACTATGCACCTTTTTCATACTTGAATATTTCTTCATTGATTTACAGAGATATTTTATATGAATGGAATAGAATAAGAGAAAAGATAATAAGTTATTCGCATAGCAGCTGCCGTAGAAATGAAATATTTGAAAAAAAAAAAGAAAAAAAAAGTGTCGACAACGGGATTCGATCCGGCGATCCAGCGTTTACGAAGCGGAGACGTTGCTGACTACGCTACGCGCTCGTGGTACTCGGTCGTACGCAAATAGTATATGACTGCTCGAAAATTCTCGATTTTTTCTATCTCGAAAACGGCTGAGAAGCGCGCCATATTACTTGGACCTGGTACACCCCTAGGTGCACCCTACATGTGGTCGAAAGATGTTCCGAATCGGTCACCCCTCGCATCTAGCTTCCCCTTGTCAGTATCTACCGACGGTAGTAGCGCAGTGCTAGCACTCAAGACTACCGAGCGGGAGGCTTGGGTTCAAATCCCCAGTGTGCCAGTGTTGACCTGAACGTCAATCCGCAAAATGTAAGACGGGTCACGCCGTTTAGGCGCACTGGCAAGCTGGGGGTATGGGCTCAGTCCGGCTACACTCGGACAAGGTTTTTCGGCAGTTTTCCTTGTCCCTCGTGCGAATGCGGGTGTTTCTATCTCAACTGCCACTGCTAACTCTCCCCTCCCTCCTACGTTTTCAAATGTATTTGAAATAAATAAAGTTATTTACATTTTTTTTTTATCTTCCTCATGGTGGTTTCGAATGGATGCGTAACGTAGATGGATTCAATTTCGACGTACCCGATGACTCACCGGTTGGGTATATATACTGGAAGTGGACTTGGAGTATCCGGAAACGATTCACGATATCCATAGCGATCTACCACTATGCGCAGAGCACATGAAGCCTCCCGGTTCCAAACAAGAAAAGTTATTAACAACGTTATATCCAAAAAATCGATATATCATACATTACCGCAACTTAAAACAGGCATTGAGATACGGTCTTCAGCTTGAAAAGATTCACAGAGTTTTGAAATTCAACCAATCGCCTTGGTTGAAAGAATATATCGATCTCAATAGTAATATGCGCAAACAGGCTAAGAATGAGTTTGAGAAAGATCTGTTCAAACTACCCAATAAACACACAGTGATTGATGTTTTGCATAATAAACGTGTCTCAACACGGCGATAGAACGTTGAAAAGAAACTAGATACATTGAATCCACGGGAAATATACGTGTTTTATATTATAAATTTTTAGGTACGAAGTCCGCCGGTTAAACTAGATTTTTGCACCCCATCCAAAATTCGTACGTACACGTGAATTATACGCTGATTTCACCCTAATTCTACGCTTGTAATACGTATAGTTTCTATCTCGGATACGTTTATTTTACGTAACTCACTCTTTTTAACCCAATTATGCCTGCTAGTTGTAAGCGTGTATATATTTAGGAATTAAACGTATAATATGCGATCAACTTGTCGTTACATTAGGCCATCGATTCTGCATATAGGGGGGGTTCCATGGCATTTCACCTAATCGGTGAAGGTCACCGACGCCGATCTTGATGTCAATTTTTTTCTCAATTCGTGCATCGAAAAGAGTGAACACGTGTTTGGCCGTTTTTCGATTCAGCCATGTTTTCTATTTTTTTGAATTTTCCAATTTTTCATCCTTTTCGCAAACGGACTTTTTTCAACTGGCTCTAACTTCAAGAGCTTTGACTTTTTTCGAAAAATGGTAAGGACATAAAATGTGCCAAAAAGACCGAGATTTTCGAAAAAAAAATTGCACAATCTTTTCCAACTACACCGTTCTGGGATATTTTTGATAATAGAGAAAAAATCAATATATTATTTATTTGGACACCTTCGATTTTCCTGAAACTTTTTACCTGAAATCGTCCACTTATAATCAAGTCATCCTCCAAAGGAAATTATGGGCCTCGGATTCGTTCGGAAGTTATACGATCATAGGTGCCAAAAAATCGGACAAATCGCAATATATCTCAGGGAAATCAGTTTTATCAATTTTAATTTCGACAAGAAAAGCGTACTTGATGAAAAATTGAATATTGATGATTGAAATGATTGAATTTGAACTATTAAACTATTTCAATATTATACTATCATTAGTTAAACTATTGTAGTCGCTCTTTTATCGGATGCTTCATCGAAATTTCGAGATCTCAGCATTTTTTTTTCAACAATTTATACGGTTGAATTTTTCAGTATACAAGATAATTTGTTTTGTTGCGAGCTTGAGTTCTGATTGAGTACTACCCCAGCTCGCTCTTCTGTTCGCTGCAACCGTCGATAATGTCAACGTTGACGTACACTTGAAGTTTTATTTCGAATTTCGCGAATCTAGAACTTATTTTATGATCGGAACCACGTGAAAACTTAGTATCTACATTCATAAATGTACGTGAAAATATACCTGGCAAGGTAAAAAAATTATAATCTCGTTTTTTTTCACGACGTCCGAGGCCCATAATTTCCTGTGGAGGATAACCTGATTGTGGGTGGTTGATTTCAGGTACAAAGTTTCAGGAAAATCGAAGGTGTCCAAATGAATGATATAACGATTTTTTCTCTATTATAAAAAATATCCCAGAACTGTGTAGTTGGAAAAGATTGTGCAATTTTTTTTCGAAAAGCTCAGTCTTTTTGGCACATTTTATGTCCTTATCATCTTTCGAAAAAAGTCAAAGCTTTCGAAGTTAGAGCCAGTTGAAAAAAGTCTGTTCGCGAAAAGCATGAAAAATTGGAAAATTAAAAAAAATTGAAAACGTGGCTGAATCGAAAAACGGCGGAACACGTGTTCACTTTTTTCGATAGACGAATTCAGAAAAAAATTGACATCAAGATCGGCGTCGATGACCTTCACCGATTAGGTGAAATGCCATGGAACCCCCCATATTCGTCGAGCTATAATTATGTATCTTCTATAACGTCTCTATAACGATGTAAGGAAAACTTGTTATGCTTTACTAGTTTTATTGTTAGTCGTGTCGGAGATACGATAACGAAATAGTTTCTAATTTAACTCAAGTGTAAGTTCGCATCGTCCTCAAACAGACTATACTATTCTTATCAACTGATGGGTAGGAATGAACAATTTACAATAATTAGAGCACTAAATTTTGTTTATTTATATGAAGTACGGCATTCGATACATTGGTTTATTCACTTTTGAACTTGCCAATGTCATTATCGTTACATTGCTTAATTTTTTGTACCTAATATATCGGTATGATATTTAGATACGTATATTAAACACGTATATAGGTAATACTGAAGATTGCAAATCTTTGCTGAGTAATATGTTAGTTTCAACTTGCCAAAGTCATTATCGTTACATCGGTTAATTTTTTGTACTTAATATATCGGTATGATATTGAGATATAATATATATATATTAAACACATATATAAAACTTAAAATTGCAAATCTTTGCAGCGTAACATGCGTGAGACTATGCTCATTCAATAGTGTATCATAATCTCTCTATATATATATATCTCTATATATGGGGCATTCCATGCCATGTCGACCTGGATTTGACCCTTGACCTCTCGGATTTGGTCCGCGATTTTTTATGTGATTGTTCTCACTTTGAAAGGGACTCAGTATTTTTTTTATTTTTTTCGCCACGAGTTGTATTGTCTACAATTTTTGCAAATTGTCATATTGATAGATATAATTCAAAAATCTGAAAAAATTCTGAAAAATCGTCTGTCAGATATCAACATTTTTGAGCCTAGAGCCGAAGTGGGGACATTTTTCCTTCTCGATGTTTCAAGCTTTTCCTGTTTATTATTATTTTTTTTAATAGCAGCGGGAGTTATTTCACTATAAATGGTTGCTGAAACATTTTCCCATGTCACACCAATTGATTTGGATTGTTCAAAAAAATTTCAGATTTTTCGAAAAAAAAAAATAAATAAAAAAAAAATCTTGAAAAAAATCTGAAAATTTGAACAATCCAAATCAATCAGTGTGACATGGGAAAATGTTTCAGCAACCATTTATAGTGAAATAACTCCCGCTGCTATTAAAAAAATAATAATAAACAGGAAAAGCTTGAAAACATCGAAAAGGAAAAATGTCCCCACTTCTGCTCTAGGCTCAAAAACGTTGATATCTGACAGACGATTTTTCAGAATTTTTTCAGATTTTTGAATTATATCTATCAATATGACAATTTTCAAAAATTGTACACACTACGTCTCGTGGCGAAAAAAAAAAAAATAAAAAAAATACTGAGTCCCTTTCAAAGTGAGAACAATCGTATCAAAAATCGCGGATCAAATCCGAAACGTCAAGGGTCAAACCCAGGTCGATTTGGCATGGAATGCCCCATATATAATACTTTATAATATCGAGTTGAAACTCATCGAAAAAGCGGGTTCTATTGTCGGTTTATAGGTATTACTTCTTGCGTGAATCGTATCTTCTTTTGGCCTGTTTCAGCCAATCTTTAATGGCGTTTGTGTATGTTCTCGTCTGTAGCCCCATCTTTGATCTTGAATCTGCCACGAACTGCTTCTGGAATATCAAATATCCGTCAGCACATTATTGCCATCCGTATTTATTATCTAATTCTAGACTAGGTATCTACAATACACTGTTGAATTATAGATTATCGAAAAATAATACACTCTGAAGCATTTGCATATATACTATGTACTTCATGGGGTTATTCAATAATTTGCGAGTAGCAATAGGTGGCTGAGAAACACGATAAGAAATTCCTATGATCGAACAACTGTCTCGAAAAATCTGTCGCTTTCCCTATCTTACATCCCTAAAGAGAAATTCTTAACAGAATAATTTCAAAACGTAGATTACATAACATCTGTATGCTTATTGAATGTAGCATATATACAATGAGAAACGATAGAACGTTTTGTTTTTACTATAGTGATTAATGAAAAGCCATAGTAAATTTCGGATGCAAATCTGCCTAATTCCGTACTGGTAGTACGCCTACTATGATCTAATACGTGACTGGAGAGTCGTTTTTTACTTTCACCGCCGAAGTTTCAATTTTTCTCCTCGTCCTTTCATTTTCGTTCAACTGCAACCTAAAATAGTTTTAGATTTCGCATATTATACTCATATAGTTATGTAATGCAGGACCAAAGTTTTTTTATACCGTGACATTTCGTGGAAGGCGAACGCTTCGGGGGTGCCACCTGAAACTCGCTCGGCAAAAGTCCCTAGCCCTAAGTTGGTATCCCTAGCGTTCGGTGTTCGACGTGGTTCGACCATACCCTGTTCAAGCTAACTTGATTCGGTTCGAACTCGAGAAAAGCGCGCGTAAGATTTGAAGGTTAAACGCATTTTGTTAAACGGAGCGGAACGGAAGAACAAGAACAACGAATTCTGCTCGTGCAGAAATTATTCTGCGAATATTAACCAACAATTCAATTTTGATAGCACTGTTGAGTCAGCGTCAAGGTGTATCGTCGAGGCTCATCGAGGAACTTGACTCCGGAAGCCTGCTTCGCCGCGGCTGATTGTATCATCGAGGCTCATGGAGGGACTGGACTCCGAAAGCCTGCTTCGCTGCGGTTTGATTGTATCATCGAGGCTCTTCAAAGAACTTGACTCCGGAAGCCTGCTTCGCTGCGACTTGATTGTATCGTCGAGGCTCTTCGAAGAACTTGACTCCGGAAGCCTGCTTCGATGCAGCTGATTGTATCGTCGAGGCTCATCGAGGGACTGGACTCCGGAAGCCTGCTCCGCTGCGGCTTGATTGTATCGTCGAGGCTCTTCAAAGAACTTGACTCCGGAAGCCTGCTTCGCTGCGGCTTGATTGTATCGTCAAGTTCCTCAAAGAGCCTCGACGATACAATCACGCCGCAGCAAAGCAGGCTTGCGGAGTCAAGTTCTTTGAAGAGCCTCGACAATACAATCAAGCCGCAGCGAAGCAGGCTTCCGGAGTCAAGTTCTTTGAAGAGCCTCGACAATACACCTTGACGCTGACTCAACAGTGCTCTCAAAATTGAATTGTTGGTTAATATTCGCAGAATAATTCCTGCACGAGCAGAATTCGTTGTTCTTGTTCTTCCGTTCCGCTCCATTCAACAAAATGCGATTAACCTTCAAATTTTACGCGCGCTATTCTCTAGTTCGAACCGAATCAAGTTAGCTTGAACAGGGTATGGTCGAACCACGTCGAACCCCGAACGCTAGGGATACCAACTTAGGGCTAGGGACTTTTGCCGAGCGAGTTTCAGGTGGCACCCCCGAAGCGTTCGCCTTCCACGAAATGTCACGGTATATGAGGCTGTCTACGTCAATTCACCTAGCCTCCAGACCGCAACATTTTTTATTTCCTTCGTGATTTTTCCTGTTGTCCTTGCTCTAAAATATGTTTCTGAATTTTTCAGATTTTTCGGACAAACCCTTTCTGAGTTATGATTTTTTTTCGATCGAAATTGGACCATTTTTTGAAATCTTAAAAAATTCACAAAAAACGTACGATTAACGTAGAACAGTCTCCCGCTCACGAGAATGTGGGCCGAATTTTTCTTAAAATTTTTTCACCCGATAAAAACTTTTTTTGTTAAGAATACACTAAAACCACGACTTTTATCCAGCCATAGATACATCAATACTATTTTTGACCTGGAAGAATGAAAAAAAAATTAAATTCAAGTGGCCGGTTACAAAGAATATTAATTCGATCAAATATTCAGTATACCAAAAATAGGAAGTGTTAAAAACGGATTGTTTCAGTGAGTGATAATTCGTTCTTGGGATGTACACTCTGAGTCAAGTAATTTTTTGCACATGTCATTCTTGTCACATTGAATATTTGATCGAATTCATATTCCTTGTAACCGACCAGTTGAATTTAATTTTTCTATTTTTCATTCTTCCAGTTCAAAAATAGAATTGATATATCTACTCTTAACAGAAAAAAAGTTTTGATCGGGTAAAAATAATATAAGAAAAATTCGGCTCACATTCTCGCGAGCGGGAGACTGTTCTACGTTAATCGTACAATTTTTGTGATTTTTTTTAGATTTTGAAGAGGATGTTACGTCTGGACCTTCAGTCCATACTCACCCTATCTCTATCTATTAGTAATACTTATTAGTTATTAGCTTATAGTAACTAGATACTCTTCTTCCCGCTCTCTTATTTCTTTCCGCTCTAACTCTGGATTCCCAGACTTAATCTGAGACAATGAATCCGGTGATGCTTATTGAACTTCGCATCACCTCATGCATCGTCAGCCACACGTGGCCCTCTTCCTGAACTTTTTCGCGCCTCTTCCCTAGCTTTCCTGTTTCCTATCGTAACACCCGCTCTTCACTTCTTAACTTGATCTTAACTGGTAAACAGCTTTTAGTAGATATTAGTAGATAAGCTTCTTGTTACTTACGTTTCGAAAATTCGTTAACCTCTCCTTTAGGTTTTATTATTTCCTCTTTAATTTCACTCATTTCTTTTTTAATCTGTTTCATTTCTTCCTTGATGGGTTTTGTGTCCTCTGAAATATCTATTAATTTATGCAGTGGGCATACCACGGGTTTGAAGACATCGTTCACCGTTTGTTCAACAGCTTCCTTTCCGGATTTTATCATACGATGCTTCCGTCGAATCGCTGCGCTAGCTTGAGCGATTTGACGCAGGATTTCTTTTTGCTTCTGAATTTTATGCATGTTGACGTGTCCGAGTCTACAGCGTTACTGTTGTAGGTTCCGTGAAGACACTACTTTTTAATACTCCCAAACAGTCGAACCCTTTTCTATATCTACCCCCATTCAGCTCGCTGTCCTTGTCAATCACAACGAACCCGTACTTATCGCTATTCCAACAAGCGGAACACAGGTCTTGAAACTGAGCGTACGTCATATCAGTGTTGGTGTGATCATCGTACACATGTCTCAAATTCATATCGTCTTGTTTGAATAACACTATCAAGTTGGTGTTGTCACGTACGAGGTGCTTAGGAATACGGGCGTACGTCTGACAGAGATAGAAACTATCGACACTGTGATGCCTTCCCATACAGAAGTACGCTCTGATGTTATCCTGCTTCTCACATGCCACGTCATCGAACACGAACATAGAGTTAGGTCGTGCTTCGCTTGGTGCAACAACCTGCTCGTGCTCATTAAAGGGAAAATACTCGACGCCGTCTACAGCCTTGAGTAATTGTTCCAGCAACTCGTATTTAGGCTGATTCAGAGATTTTTAGTAGACATAAACGTTCTCGAATCTGAGTCCATTGGGATGCGTTATGAGTGTGAGTAGCGTATTGGTTTTGACGCAGTTCGATGTACCACAGAATACCGCGCGTACGCTGTTCGGTAGTAATGCACCATGTCGCTTCTCCTGTTTTTTGGTCTGTGGTGAAAAACTATCGAAATTCATGATCGGTAGTTTGATAGGTTGTGTCTTGAAGTTCATCTCGGACGTGACTGATCTCATAAGCTATGAATAACGCCTTTATATAGTTTTCGCGTCATATCAGTCGAAGCGTGGACATGATCGTACACAGAGCAAAAAAGGTACTCCCAAGCGAAACTCTAAAAAGCGAGGCAAAGGTTTGGTGAACAGGATCATCAATAGCCTCCCGGTAGAATTGCATGTACCTGGCTACCAATATTGTGGACCTGGTACAAAATTGACGAAAAGACTCGCTCGAGGTGATCCAGGAATCAATCCCCTGGACGCTGCACAGTGGTTCCAAATGCGAAATGGCTGGCCAAATAAAGAAGGTATTCTTCAATCGCTACGAAATTTGGTCCTCGGGAATTTTTGGGGTAGCTGAACACGAATCTGAAGTCAGATTTTAAAAAAACAAAATGGCTGCTCAAAAATGGCGGACAATTTTCTCCAATTTTGAATCAATCGCTACAAAATTTGGTACTCGGAGGTTTTTGGGGTCACTGAACACGAATCTGAAGTCAGATTTCCAAAAAACAGAATGGCTGCCCAAAAATAGCGGACCATTTTCTCCAATTTTGAATCAATCGCTACAAAATTTGGTACTCGGGGGTTTTTGGGGTCACTGAACACGAATCTGAAGTCAGATTTCCAAAAAACAGAATGGCTGCCCAAAAATAGCTGACGATTTTCTTCAATTTCGAATCAATCGCTACGAAATTTGGTACTCGGGAGCTTTTGAGGTCGCTAACACGAATATATTATGAAAGAACGAAATATTGTATAAATACATACATGTTTGTGGGATATAGTGGATTAGGAAGGTATGTAAATACGGAAAAAATTACGATAATAATACTTATTAGGGTGGTCCTTAAAAAGGTCATTTTTGAAGTTGAAAATGCACACCCCCCAGATCGATTCCAAATAAATAAATAAAAATCCTCACCAAATTTCAGCCTTCTAGCTCAACTAGAAGTCGTGCCTGTGACCACGAACTTTTTCCCATTTGAATAACATGGGTTTTTGTCATACTTTCGGTCACTTTTTTATTGCAACTGTAATAAGCCTACAAAAAATCTGAAATTCACAGGACGTAATCTCAGCTGTTACTGCGACCTGTAAAAAAATCAACAGACCTCCAACATCATTTTCCAGATTGCTGTAGGGTGATGAACTTGATGTTCAAATTGTTTTTCATGAGTATTGCATCTTATGGGCCAATTCGGACTTTTACTTACTATAAGCTATGGTTCGAATGAATTTCACTGCATTCAGGTGAAATTCATAGAAAAACTCGTATTCTCCTGAATATATGGGGTATTCCATGCGAAGCGGGACAGATTTCGGCCGAGGTACGGCGAATTCGACGTTCGTCCAGAATATAGTTCCTAATTACTACCTTGCAACGAGATTTCCGGAGTTTTACCCCCTGATTGATTTTCGGTTTTCCGCGTTAGAAAAGTATGGCGCAATTTTCAGCCAACCACTTTTTTTCGTTCGCCGGCAATTATTTATCGAATTTTGTTTTGGAAACTATAAAATTATTCTGTATCATAATGGCTGTTTATGAACTGTTTTGTATTGGTATTTGGCATACGTACTTCATTTTAATAAAGTCCAGGTAACGAAAATCGTTAAGGTTACTATAATTTTTGTTTCTATAATTTATTGCCGGCGAACAAAAAAAAGGGGTGGCTGAAATTTTCACCATACTTTCGTAATACCTTTAACTACGTTCAGTAAAATTTTCAAGTGAATCCAGTAGACCCTAAGATAATTCCTTCAATCGCGCCTCACGGAAAACCGAAAATCAACTGGGGGCTGAAACTCAGGATATCTCGTTGCAAGGTAGTAATTAGGAACTAGATTCTGAACGAACGTCGAATTCGCCGTACCTCGGCCAAAATCTGTCCCGCTTCGCATGGAATACCCCATATATTCAGGAGAATACGAGTTTTTGTATGAATTTCACCTGAATGCAGTGAAATTCATTCGAACCACAGCTTATAGTAAGTAAAAGTCCGAATTGGCCCATAAGCTGCAATACTCATGAAAAACAATTTGAACATCAAGTTCATCACCCTACAGCAATCTGGGAAATGATGTTGGAGGTCTGTTGATTTTTTTACAGGTCGCAGTAACAGCTGAGATTACGTCCTGTGAATTTCAGATTTTTTGAAGGCTTATTACAGTTGCAATAAAAAAGTGACCGAAAGTATGACAAAAACCAATGTTATTCAAATGGGAAAAAGTTCGTGCTCACAGGCACGACTTCTAGTTGAGCTAGAAGGCTGAAATTTGGTGACGATTTTTATTTATTTATTTGGAATCGATCTGGGGGGTGTGCATTTTCAATTTCAAAAATGACCTTTTTAAGGACCACCCTAATACTTATTTATTCAAAAATACAAATTAATATTATTTTTCTATAAAAACAAAAAATAGCTACTGACGCTAAAACCTAGAGGCTCCAGTTGCTGTCTGAATCGCTATCATTATTATCGCTAGAGTCACTCTCAGTATTTCGAAAAAAATGTTCGTTGTTCACAGTTGGCGAGGTCAACGCCATTGCTTCACGCGATAATGATTTACCCGGCTTTGCTGGCAACTTACGCAAACTTGAGATCACGGGGTCAGACACAATCAAGAGCCGCGCAAAAATATCCTCCATATTGTGCTTCCTACTAAATTTTCGGCCAAAGTCTAGCCTAAATGATTTTATAAATTTGTTGCAAGATTCCTGAGCTTCCTCTGACATCTGTCCTATAGGCAGCATCGAAGACCCTATTACTTTTGCACCGTGGATTAAAATTTTGTGCACAGTAGTGGGCATGTAATACCAAGGATAGAGTCGCACGTATTCACGGGCTGTTTCTACAGCGTATTTTTCTAATTCATCCACGTTTATTTCGAAACCACACGCTATTACTTGTAAGATCACGTGAAATCTGTTAATTAGTTCTTCATTTAGTCCCGTTATAGATGCTGAAACCTCGGAATCTTGAAAAAAAACGACGAGCAGTATTACCGTCATTCGTGCTAACATATCCTTGTTTCGGTCGATCAATTAACAGTCTCAATTTCTCACGGAAACCTTGTTGTATAATTTTTTTACGGCTTTCGATGCTTTTTTTATCTGCTTGCCATTTCTTTATTTCCAATCAGTAGATAGGCTAGGGGGCTTCTACGCCACCCGAAAATTTCTAAGTCCCGAAATCGACCTACTGCGCATGCGCGAGGGTGGGAGATTTGAAATTGCGGTTCCCTGCGCGCGTGTCGGGGTGGGGATTTTAAAAGCAAGGACGATGAATAATTTCCTGGAACATATCGACGAATAACGGGATTCCGAACTAGTGACCTAAAAGTACCCAGCTTTCCATATCGACGAATAACGGGATTCCGGACTAGTGACCTAAAAGTACCCAGCTTTCACGCGTCAAAAATGTGTCTTACTGGATGACGTCGTCGTAGGTTGACAACGGGAACTCTCCGGCTGGAGAGTGGGGACATCCGTCGATGACCTCGCGTCATCGAGCGTCCGTCGGGTATATCGACGAATAACGGGATTCCAGACTAGTGACCTAAAAGTACCCAGCTTTCACGCGTCAAAAATGTGTCTTACTGGATGACATCGTCGTAGGTTGACAACGGGAACTCTCCGGCTGGAGAGTGGGGACATCCGTCGATGACCTCGCGTCATCGAGCGTCCGTCGGGTATCCTCGTTATGATTTACCCTGTCTTCGATCTGATCGATGATCTACCCTTTCTCCCATCTGATATCATCCTGTCGACGATCTGATCGCCCTTGTTCACGGTCTGTGATTAAGTGCTAATGAGTAGAGTAGGTATACTATTGAACGTACGCAGAGATCACCAAGCCAGTCAGTGCTCCACATTAATTCACAGTTAGACTATTCGGAATAGAGAGTTACAGAGATTCATGCGTCAATCCTCTTTTGAAGCGTGAAACTGTAACAATCGCCTATGGTAGGATGACGAAACTGCAGTAGAGCTTGCCAACGCGGAGCCCTCCGATTTCCAAAGAACTGTTAAGAGAAATTGGAGAATTGTCAACTCATTAGACTCCACATAAGAAGAATCGTGGTAGGGATGGGGCTATAAAAAGATGGAGTATTTTTCAGTTAAGTATTATTTCACAATCATTCTCCAAGTAATGCGAATCACTCGCAAGCATCGTGAGTTAAAAGTACGAATTGAGTTGCTCCTCAAGAATATTAAAGAAGTTCAACACTTGATTCAATTTAAATCAGATCTCGATAGAGTGACAAAGAAGTTGAAAATCATCAATTTGCTTTAGACGTACATCATCATGGACTTCACAAAAATCAATAAAATTGGACGACTGGAGGAGTTCCTTCCAACCAAGAAATTAGCTGAGCTCGAAGTCTATAAAAATTACCAAATCACCGAATTGCGAAAAGTTAAAACTAAATTTGGAAACCGAATAATTGCCGAAGTGGAAGGTACGTTCGTAGTGTTCCTACCAGCTCGAATGGCGAAGGTTCTCGGTGAGGATGAAGATCTCCTTCGGAAGATGATGTCTGCGTGCGAAGACACCAAGCTGCACATGAAATATTTCGGTGGAAAATACAACGAAATTGAATTCGATTGTGTTTAACGACCTCATGTCAACCATTGAAGATTGTTCACATTGTAAATTATTTCTGTAGATTAGGATTTCTCACTCTATGTATACGCTTTGAACGAATAAAACGAAACAGCTGCTCTGGAAATTATCTTCTTCATTCAGTGTATCCCTTGCATGAATAATCTTAGATAAAATTCAAACACACATCGAAGGATGAATGATTCCTGGAATTCGTTGTGAATTTCTTGAACAGTGAATTCCCTCCCATGGATAGTGGCGGTGGAGGTGGAGGATTATAAAAGCAGAGCATTCATTTATTAGCTTCAGTACGATTCTTGAAAGTCAGTTGACCAGCCATCCTCTTCCGCATACGATGTCCGACATTAAATTAATTCCGTGCAAACCATATCCTCGATTTGATTCGAGAGTAAATAGTCGCGATGAATGGACACGTACCCAAAGATTCATCGAAACATCCAAGTTAGAGTATTCGGAGAAAAGACCCATTTCGGTTTTGGAAAACGAATTGAAACGAATTGGCTACGATCGTGAACATCATTACTCGTACACGTTCAAATTTAGAAAAAGTTCTCCGGGATATTCCGCTGACGTTCGTCATATTTACATCGTTGAGCTTGACAATTGGTTCTCCTACATATAAGTATCCTCGCACGTCATTTACCTTCCGATCACCGTCAACGTGCTGCAACACGAAAGATTTTCAAAGTTCAGAAGAATAGTGGCGGGGAGGACAGAGGACTATAAAAGACGAAGCATTTTTTCAATCAGACGTTATTCAACAATCGTTCTTCAGGCTGCTACTCGAGAGTTTCGAACAAGTGAAATTATGGAGATAATTCTAGATGTGCAAGGTTTCACCCGAGGCAACAATAAATTCGTACCGAAGGAACTAGCGACAATCTCGGTTCAACGAGACGAAGAAGGTATACAAAGTTTAGCCTGCATTCTCTTCGGACCACCCTGCGCGTGGGTAGCGTTACCAGTTAAAAACAGAGCTACCAATACTTGGTTAACAAGAAATTATCATGGTATACCGTGGGATGTTGGAAATATAGCTTACACCGATGTGCAGAAAGTGTTAAAGAAAATTGTTCAGGACGCGAGTTACCTGTACGTGAAGGGGCTGGAGAAGAAAGAGTGGGTGCAAAGAATGATCAACTATTCGAAACCTGTCATCGACTTGACTGAGCTGGGATGTCCGACATTCCGACAGCGACAACACATCGGTATATGCCATTGCATGTATCATGAACATCATGAGCCCCTTCCAAGATACCACTGTGCTTTCGAAAACGTTCAGCTTCTGAAAAACTGGTACGTGAAGGATTGTCCGAGTTCCCTCAGCAAATCTTTGCACCTGTACCTACAACTGGGTAGTCTGAAGCAGATGAAGGCGGAAGATATTGCCTTCTTGACGAAAGATTTCATTCTCATCTATGGATCGAACATCATCGACGAGGTGTGGGAGAAACTATCTGAGAATATGAAGGTGGACCAAGACATTGCCGATTGTCGGAGATGCCAGGAACATTATAAGTCATGCGGAGATGAGTTTGACGGACCGATACCAATGATTAAAAATTGTCCACAGTGTAAATTATCTCTGTAGATAATTATTATTATTATTATTATTTTTGCTTCAGGTAAAGCTACTATGATAGATCCTAAAGACTCTATGTATTCGTTTCAGATGAATAAAAAGATCTGCTTTGAAAATTATCTCCTCTTTGATATCCCTCACACGATTAATCTTAGTTCATAGTTATCTTCTGTTTATACAAGGCTAAGGTAGAAAGAGATAAACGAGATGATTCTACAATTGATTTTTTATTTCGAAACAGATACAGTCATACACTAATACATGAATGGTTTCACACCAATTTTTTAACTCCACCACTTATCGGATTATATTCCACAATACGATCATGAAGGACGACGAGGTCCCGACAGGAAAATTATCCTTAGACTCAAACTCCAGTTGAGCTTGACAATTGGTTCTCGTACATATAAGTGCCCTCGTTATTCGAAACAGTTCCTGGAATAACCGTCAACGTGCTGCAACACGAAAGATTTTCAAAGTTGAGAACGATAGTGGTGGGGAGGACAGAGGATTATAAAAGACGAAGCATTTTTTCAATCAGACGTAATTGGATACGATCGTGAACATCATTACTCGTACACCTTCAAATTTAATAAAACTCCGGGATATTCCGCTGACGTTCGTCATATTTACATCGTCGAGCTCGGAAAATGGTTCTCGTATATATAAGTGTCCTCAAAAGAAAGATTGTCCGTGCTTCAATCCGATTCCAGAGGCTGTGTTGACCATAAAATCGGCGGTGAAGAATATCAGATCTGATGAGATATCGGTTTCGGTGCGCCTAATGAATTGTTAAAATCACCTCCGCTAAGTTTTACAAGTGTCGAGTCGATAATGCAAAAAACTATGATTCCATCCCAGAGTTCGGTTGGCTCAGCGAGTGATAACGTGACAATTATGGCAGATTCCTTAGAATACATCAAGAGCTATCCAGCAAAGGATGCGGAAGCCATTGATTCGGAAGTGAGAAGATTTCTCCACGCAACTTACGAAGTTTGCACATCAAACGTGGAGCTTACGGAAGGAGAGCAGCGATGGATAGGACCTCTGATAAAAAATGTGATACCGGACATAGATGATTGTCTGATGGATATAGGAAACTATTTCGATGGTGATTATGGTCCCGACGCACTCGTCCTCAGATCTGCTTACCAGTTCATGGTTGACAATTTCAAGAATTTCCCAGACGGAAAAGGGAGTACGCTAGAAAATAGTTTCAAATATTTTGAGGACACACAAAGCATCAAAACACTCGACGAAAGGCTGGATAGATGGAAGAAGAGGCCATACACTTGTACGGACGACATTCACCATACAGCTGAAGAATTGGATAGACCAGCGGAAGTGCCTGTATCTCATCACTGGTGGTTTCGATCGTTTTCTGATTCCGGAACATTGCCGATTGTCGCAGATGCTAGGAACCTTATAAGTCGTGCGGAGATGAGTTTGACGGACCGATTCCAATGATTAAAAATTGTCCACATTGTAAATTATCTCTATAGAGTATTTTCTGCTTCAGATAAACCTACTATGATGAATCATAAAGACTCCATGTACTCGTTTCAGATGAATAAAACAGATCTGCTTTAAATTATCTTGAAAATTATCTTCTCCTTGATATCCCTCACTCGATTAATCTTAGTTGACGGTCCGAATCTATAGTTCCAGGGCTGCTTGTGCACAGCTGTGTCTGATGATATCAGACGGATCATATATTACCTTACTACATTCACTGCATATAGAGAAACCTGAAAATAGATGTATGTTTCCAATATACTTATTATGAATCAATATTTTAGAATGGTTTGCAGAATTTTCCGAGATTTTTCGTAATTTTTTTTTTTTTTGTAAATTTTTTTTTTTTTTTCCGTAAAATGAATTTACATCAAGTGTGTAAGCGTTCATTTCGCTCAGCATGAGCTATCAGTGATCATTTCCACGATGAGCGTTGACGTGTTTGGACGACAATTGGAGAAGAGCGGGACTGTTAGTAACCGCGGTCTTCCCGGAGTAGGATTCAAAATCACCGTGGAAGGACACTATGATATGGATAACAAGCGACTGGTGAATTTATCCGATCCTGTAAATCAAAACGATGCAGCTACCGTAAAAGTCATGCAAAATGCTATACAGCAAGGAGTCCGTCTCGTATATCAAGTAACAGCGGCCTTGCGTAGCGACGTGGACGATACAACTATAATGATTCAGTCTCTCGAGGCTCGGTTCCGAGAAGATTCGAAGAATTATCTTATCAACATGGAGACGGTACAAGACCTCGCGACACGCAACGCACAGCTCATTTCACACATAGACGAGAGACTGAGAACATTAGAGAGAGCAGTTGAGTGAACGATTGAGTGTACTTGAAAATGAACGATAAAAAGCTAGAACTGGTAGCGGAGTTGCATACACCGGCGAGAAGAAATTACCAACGCCGACGTGTAGAAGTTCGTGGTATCGACGAGACCTGGCAAGCTGATCTTGTTGATATGATTGCTTACGCTAGGCAAAATAAAGGCTACAAGTACTTGCTCACGGTCATTGATATCTTTTCAAAGTATGCGTGGGCTGTACCGATTAAAAGTAAGACTGGTGATGATGTTACCAATGCCATGGAATCTATATTCCTCCAGGGACGTATACCTAAAAAATTACACGTGGATCAAGGGAAGGAATTTTACAATACGAAATTCGAATCTTTCATGAAGCGTCGCGGTATCGTGTTGTACTCGACGTACAGTAATTTGAAGGCATCGATCTGTGAACGCTTCAATCGTACACTGAAAAGTAAAATGTGGATGCAGTTCAGTCTCCGAGGTAGCTATAAGTGGACCGATATCTTGAATGAGTTGGTATCCGCTTACAATAACACCAAACACCAAACTATACGCATGAAGCCTAAGGATGTGTCAGCCGCGGACGAACAGCTATTGCTACGCAATGTGTACCAGAAAGTTCGCGCTAGATCTACGAAGCCACCGAAATTCAAAGTTGGAGATAAAGTTCGAGTCAGCAAATTCAAAAACGTTTTTGAAAAAGGATATACACCCAATTGGACAACCGAAATATTCACTATCATACAGGTTGTGAACACGCATCCTGTAACGTATAAGCTGAAAGATTATCGAGATGAACCCATCGCTGGCGGTTTTTACGGAAAAGAGCTCCTCGCAGTCAAGAATCCTGACATCTACCTTGTGGAAAAAGTGCTGAAGAGACAAGGAAATAAAGAATACGTCAAGTGGTTAGGTTTCGATGATACGCATAACAGTTGGATAAATAGGAATGATCTGTAAGGTATTTGAATGAATAAATGAAAAATTGGTTTTATTAATGCAGTTTTTATTTCGTTACACACCCGACGTACATCCATCCTTTAGAGTGGTAAAGAAAAATTACAGAAATTTAACACAAATTTTACAAAGTTTTACAAAATTACAAAATGATACAAAAAATTCCCTAAATTTTACAAAAAAATGTACTAAATTTCACAAAAATGTACTAAATTTTACAAAAAATGTACTAAATTTTACAAAAATGTACTAAATTTTGCAAAAAATTCACTAAATTTTACGAAAAATGTACTAAATTTTACAAAAAATTTACTAATTTTTCATTCATACAAGCTATGTTTGCAAAATACCTTCTGGTTACTCTTGTAGCGTTAAGTGTTAGGTAATATGATCCCTCCGATAACACTCAGTACAGCTGAACGTGTCTCAATACACAATCAACCTTCTTTAATTTTATAGTGTCCCCAGGGTAACGTATCTGTACTTTGAGGTAATAAGTACCTCTTATCATCGTGTGGGTTGAGAGCTAATTTGACTTGTCTGACAGTTTGAACTACGTGGCATTTTGTACGGAAAGTACATTGACTTCTCTTTTGTGTGCTTCTGTTCTGCAAACAGTCTTTAAAGTCATCGAAACAAATATTATTTTGCACAACATTCATCTTTACACCTTTAGATTTTTTTATGCAATCTTTATTCTCAATACGAACGCTGTACACTTTACTACGTAAGCTAACAAACTCTGTCATAATCCGTCCATTACATTCGTCTTTCATCAGGCCTACGATTTTCTTGTTACAGAGTGGCATGCCGAATAAATTTTCTGAAGGGTAGTCAGAGGTATCGAATTTATGAATATCGCGTTTCATCACTTCATAAATATCTTCACATCGTACTTCATAAATAAGACTGTCAGTGTCGGTGTATAACAGTTTACAATCATTATCGAACACACGTTTCATGTAATCATAGTGGAAATCGTATACGCAAATTTTCGAGAGGTCTAAGACGGAGAATCCGACATAGATTGGTTTATTTAGCACGACCTCTAATTTGTTCAATTCAATAGCTACCAGGTTTTCACTGAAAATTGAACGGCTATGGAAGTTAGGCTTTGCGATCAGAGCTTCCGCACCGTACCTTCCAGCCCATTTCGTTACAAGTTTGACATCAACTCGTTTACGTACGTTTTCCATGGTCTTGCCGAAAACAGCATTGTTCATTAGTTTGAACAGATCTTTTTCAAACTCATTCTTAGCCTGTTTACGCATATTACTATTAAGATCGATATATTCTTTCATCCAAGGTGATTGGTTGAATTTCAAAACTCTGTGAATCTTTTTAAGCTGGAGACCGTATCTCAATGCCTGTTTTAAGCTGCGGTAATGTATGATATATCGATTTTTTGGATATAACGTTGTTAATAACTTTTCTTGTTTGGAACCGGGAGGCTTCATATGTTCTGGACATAGGGGTAGATCGCTATGGATGTCGTGAATGCCTACCGGATACTCCAAGTCTACTTCCAGTATATACCCAACCAGTGAGTCATCGGGTACATCAAAATTAAATCTATCCACGTTACGCACCCATTCGAAACCACCATGAGGAAGATACTGAGTCATTGCCCATCCGTACAAATTGTTGACGTCATAATACATGAGATACTTTGATTCTTCGTTCGGGTTGTAATCTTTAACATACATATTATTAGCTTTCGCATATCGATTAGAGCATTGACTCACACCACCTCTGATGCCACGCTCGATAAACATAACCATATCTATATCGGTTAGGAGTTCTAGTTCAATGTTCGTATATTTTAGCAGGGCATCCCACGAAAGACCTGGAGTCGTGTAATAGTATGCAGGATCCAAACCATACGCTTTGAGACAACCATCCCGAAAATTTTCGAATACATCAGCCAGAAGCAGTACATCTGTTTTCAAATAGAGATCAGAATATTCACCCAAGGTTCCGATATCGAATTCATTCCACACTCTTTGAGCATGATTATAGTCTTCGTCAGAAATGCCTCTATCATTCAGGATGCTATAAAATTTGTCTTTAGTTGGTAAATTAGGTTCATCGAGCTTCTCCCACGAATCGAGAAATTCGTAGGGAAAAACGCCTTTTCGCGTTAGGAGTTTGAATTTATCTTCGCTAAGGTGTGAATATTCATTTCTCACTATTTTGAGCTCTTGAAGGTGCGACGCTAGTTTCTCTAACGACGAATTCATGAACCGAAATGAGTCAATGAATCTGAATGCGATATCGCTACCCTTGACGTGCTTCGTGAATGATATGTACCGCTCCTTGTTCAGCGGTAAAAGGCTAATGCGGCCATCGAAATAGGTACAAACGTCTTTAATGAGGAAGTGACTATCGTATCCACTCAGGTTGTGAAAGATAACTGGAACAGTTCGCGAATCTTGGTAGTTGAGGTTGCAGCTTTCATGAGCAGGTCCTCGATAATTTCCAGTGAGATGACAGTGGTCTCTAACTTTCTTACCGAGTAGAATTGGCTTTTCGCAGACGTGACATACCGATGGATTTCTGAATGCCTCTTCTTGTTTCGGTGTTAGTTCGTTCATTGGTATTGAACACCAAAATACCGTTTCTATATCCTCAGATAGCTGCAGTAGTTCTCGCACCAACCATTCGGCTGGTTTCAAGCCTCGATAGCTACGATAGTAGGATAGCGTATCATCGTAACTACATTTCAGATAGTAACCTACACTGAAAGGTTCGTGTTCCTGGAACGCTGCAGTATTAGACTGAGTATTCTGAATGGGTAGCAAGAGACATTCGAAATCAGCATATACCACAAAAGGAACTCTTTCCTTGTTGTTAAAATTCTTAAATGCTAATGTATTGTTTTTCGCTGAAGGTAACACAACCTTACACTTATTCACTTGTGCACAATCCAGTTCATGGGTATTCAGTTTTACTACACTTCCAAAGTAGTGAAGACAGCGGTCGCAAATATATTTTTTAATTTTCTTTTTTGAAAGTTGTTTGCTAACTAAACGAGACAGGTTTTTTATCCAGACGTAATGGAATCTGATTGACGTCTCCTCTTCACTACCACTATCTTCATAGTCTATTTCCGCTCCATCGACGTAGTAATTTTGCAACATAAGTAAATTCACATGCTCATTCTTCTTTAGAGACGTGACGTGGATGGGAGCAGTTCTGAATTTCCCATTACGTTTTTCCAAAATGTATATATTCACGGAAATATCATTTTGTTTCTCAAATTTTCGAATTTGTTTCGGTATAACTGGAAACTCAATACCATCGAAATTCAATTCGTCTTCGTATGGTTTGTATTTTGAAACCCGTTCTGGGTGATCCCACCACTCGACTGGATGTAACGCAGACAGCAGCGCCCATTTAAAACACTGATCATCATCATTACGTACATTGACACATGCATGCTTTTTCTTGATGGGTGCAGGTATTTCAATGTACGAGCTCCCACGCATAGGATTGTATTTGTTAATGTTAATCGTTAGGTTAACGATTGAGTGTAATGACCAACCGGAATCCCTATCCTGAAATTCTTCTATATCCTTGAGGATCAGATCACGCACATTCTCTATGAACCATTCCTTCAAATCAGTCGTCTGGAGAATTGGAACATTTTTCGTGTTGAAATATTTGATCTCTATAACCTTTTCAGCATTTTTCATGACGCTGTATTCAGCTGCAAACACACTGTTCACTTTTAACGCGTTCTCTTTCTTGAGTGCGTTTTTGATTCGAGTCTTGAAAAGAGTTGACGCGTCTGTCATAAACGCGATCGTGTCCACGTGTTTCAAGTTCACTATCACCCCCGATCGAATCCGGTTCTCGAAAGCTGACTCTAAATCACACCATCTCACTCTATCACTCCGAATATTACGCTTTCGTAATCCACTACCCGTTACCAGTAGATCTTTGAGAAGAAGATTTGCACCCTTCAATTGTCCAAGTGTAGCGAGATACTTCTGCTTCTCTGGTACAGTAGTACCCTCCCTGCGTAACAGCTGTCCCAGAATTCGTATGCTCTTTGTAACACATTTCATCCACTTGCCTACTTCGTGAGAATTTATTTTACTGTTAGCTAAAAGAGTATAAGCTCGTTTCACAAGTTGAACTGTTTTTTCACATTCTTCCACAGACATAGTGCCTATTATATTTCACATTAGAAATTGTATCAAGCTGCAGTAGTTTTCATGCACTCTTCTTAAAGGTTAGATCAAGACTGGTAAATGAATGATAAATGAATCTCTTATGTAGAGTTTAATACGTTGATAATCCTTCGAATCATATACATTTCTCTTAACGGTTCTTTGGAAATCGAAGGGGTCCGCGTTAGCAAACTCATATTACTGCAGTTTCGTCATACACGATTGTAATAGTTTCACGCTTCAACAGAGGATTGACGCATGAATCTCTGTCACTCTCTATTCCAAATAGTCCAACTGTAAATTAATGTGGAGCGCTGACTTGGTGGTCCCTGCGAACGTTCAATAATATATATCTACTTTACTTATTAGCACTACACTTTAGCTATACCATTTTTTAAGAAACGCTCTTACTCTCGCTTGAGGTGTTGACAAACACTTTCGATGAAACTCTTTGATCTTCTTTTGTACTAGGAACAGTTGAAGTCGATGTATTATTATGTTTATGTCATCAAACCTCAGCTGCAGCGACGTTGTTTGTTTTGACAGAAGTTTTAATTAGATGGGGATCCTTGGATATTATATATGCCAGATAAGTATACATTTCATTCTCTGAACCTCTTTCGTTTAGACTCGATACGTTATTGTGTTTATGTATAGTTTCCAAGTGTAAACTGCAGCGGCGTTATCTGAGCGTAGACCGTTTAGGGTAAGATGAGATCCTAGGATATTGTATATAGAGAAGTATATATTTATTTCTCTGCATATGATCATCGAGGGTTGACAGAGTTCATTCGTACTGAAGTCTTCGTTGTGAGCGGGTTTAATTATTGAATAATCAAAAAAAATGGATCGAGGTTAGTTTTGTGTCTATTCGAGTGATCAAGTGAAAAAAGTTTCTGTGAATAACATATAATTGGTTTATTTTTTATCCGTTTCACGTTCTTTGTTTTAGCGTTATTACCCAATATATTTTTAACTGACGCGATGAAGATGCTCATTGACGTCATGAGAATCTGGAACGTACAACCGTCAGCCACCTGGGTAGAGCAGAAAATACGAATGAGGGAGACCTTCTATACGAGGGCTCGTTGTTACGTTGTCATGAAATGCACAGTTTCGGGGGAAATCCTTCCGAAAATCTACTGCCATCCATGTGTGATTCGTGTGAAGGGGCCATGGGAGATTGATATACAACATTTTCTATGCACCGACAATACCGTCCCTTTCGTGTGGTTCTGCGAGGAATGCGGAATGGCTATTCTCAAAATGATCTGGGAAAAGTGCGATCGATGCCAGAAGACATTTGAGCTGTACCTAGAAGCTGAAAGGGTACACCGATATCCACACGGAGAACTGATTCAAGAGGTACCTCCCATGGTCCCTAACATGTCGGTAGAACCGCTGGTAGAACCGCTGGTAGAACCGATGGCATCTATAGTAGAGTCCACCCTTGTGGAACCTAGGGTTGAATCTGCAGAGACTCAACCTGAGATCCAACCTGAGATTCAACCTGAGGAGCTGAGCAAACCTACTGAAATCCTCAGAGAAAAAAAGAAAAAAAGAAAAAGGTAAGAATAATCTAATGGAACATATTACGTTTTTTGAATATGGATACAGAAAAAAATATTCCTACGTAACTAGATATATATTATATATTGACTCATTTGTATTCATTCTTTGTTTTCTCTTTAGATCGGCCAAGTAGATGGAGAAAAAAATGAAGCTCAATGAAAATTTAAAAACTAAAAATTTAATAAACAATCATGGTGATAATCAAACCAAATAAAAATTGATGTATAATGAATAATAAGGATAATAATTAAACCAAATAAAAATTGATAGTAATTATTTTATCTCATTCATCATGATACTTACTATTGTATACTTAATTGATTAGTTTTTAATATCGATTTAATGCATTTGTCTAAATATTAATGTTACTTCGAATAAATATGATATACGATCGATTTAATGCGTTTTTCGAAATATTAATGTTACTTCGAATAAATATGATATACGTTGCTACTTTCTCATTTAATCATTTATTTAATCTATCTCTCCATGTTGAATCGTGGAGGTCTTACATTACGTACAGCTTACCCGAGTCGAAATTAAGCGCCCAGTTTAATACTCCCAGCATCCAACTCAACCTCCTAGACCCCATTTGAACCTCAAACTCCTATTATGAACCTCCAAGTCCTCCACAGTTAAACATTAGCATCCATTTAAAGACTGTTTTCAAGTGTTCGAACTCGAGCTCCCATTCAGGGCTTCCAAGTCCTCTGGTTTCGCGATTTAGTGCCTATTTTGATACTCATAACGTCCGGCCCACCTTCGAGCTCCTATTTTGAACCTCGAAATCCACCGGAATCATAGATCATCACAGGCGGCTGGGTGTGGCGAGGGTTTAGTGAGGTTCTCGTAAGATCCTCATTTCAGCCTAAAAGTCTACATTTTGTCCGGTATCTGCACGTTTTAGGCGTTGTAGAGGCTTTGATTTTCTATACCAAATGAACCTCTCTAGACCCTCCAAAAGCTCCGTCAAAGTTCCAAACGGTAAAAGTTGGAGGTTCTAAGCGGACGTTAAATTTCGACTCGGGTATTAACAGACAGTGCCGCGTTGGCAAGCTCATATTACTGCAGTTTCGTCATCCTACCATAGGCGATTGTTACAGTTTCACGCTTCAAAAGAGGATTGACGCATGAATCTCTGTAACTCTCTATTCCGAATAGTCTAACTGTGAATTAATGTGGAGCACTGACTGGCTTGGTGATCTCTGCGTACGTTCAATAGTATACCTACTCTACTCATTAGCACTTAATCACAGACCGTGAACAAGGGCGATCAGATCGTCGACAGGATGATATCAGATGGGAGAAAGGGTAGATCATCGATCAGATCGAAGACAGGGTAAATCATAACGAGGATACCCGACGGACGCTCGATGACGCGAGGTCATCGACGGATGTCCCCACTCTCCAGCCGGAGAGTTCCCGTTGTCAACCTACGACGACGTCATCCAGTAAGACACATTTTTGACGCGTGAAAGCTGGGTACTTTTAGGTCACTAGTCTGGAATCCCGTTATTCGTCGATATACCCGACGGACGCTCGATGACGCGAGGTCATCGACGGATGTCCCCACTCTCCAGCCGGAGAGTTCCCGTTGTCAACCTACGACGACGTCATCCAGTAAGACACATTTTTGACGCGTGAAAGCTGGGTACTTTTAGGTCACTAGTCCGGAATCCCGTTATTCGTCGATATGGAAAGCTGGGTACTTTTAGGTCACTAGTTCGGAATCCCGTTATTCGTCGATATGTTCCAGGAAATTACTCATCGTCCTTGCTTTTAAAATCCCCACCCCGACACGCGCGCAGGGAACCGCAATTTCAAATCTCCCACCCTCGCGCATGCGCAGTAGGTCGATTTCGGGACTTAGAAATTTTCGGGTGGCGTAGAAGCCCCCTAGCCTATCTACTCCAATCTGTATGCAATATGTATAAGGCACTCGAACAAACGAATCCACGCATGCAAGGATGATATCCCATATTGTAAGTGTTCTTCGTTAATTTTCCTCTGCAACATCTTGTCGATGTCATTGAATTCTTTCGATGTGGCCCCGCAAAGATAGTATCGTTGACTTGAGGCCATAGACGTTAGGGAATTGCAAACCTTTCCATCAACCATTGTTAATGCTAACTTGTAGTTTACACTGACTTCTTTCCCGTTCTCAAACCCATGGAAGGGTTGACGCTGCTTTTCCTGCTATTTGATGTCATCCACTTCCTGTCGCGTTCCTGTCGCGTTCCTTGTGCAGTCTCTTTTAAAAACACGATTTTTATGGGCCTACAAAATCGAGGGGAGGAGGGTCGTGGATTTTGCCACACGGTTATTTCTCCCTTATGGTCTTTGAGGCTTCCGCGGGTAGATTCTGGATGAGTCTTGGCTTCCGGGTTGGAGCCGCGTTGATGAACGGTGTGTTGCCGACGTTTCGTAAACATTGCAGTTTACTTCATCAGGGCGAGAGGTAACCTGATACTGGTTACCTCCAGACAGGGTGTCCCTATTTATCCGGAGCTGGAGTCATCGGAGCGTGACGTTCCAGTTGGGTGGAGTTGACCAATCAGGTGCTTTTAATTGATTGGCCAATCAATTAAAAAACCGGGAGGATGGCGTCCCAAATTGGGTGGGTCTGATATCCTTTATCCCTATTGATGTTGTTGGGATGTTTCCGAATTTCAAGTGCTTCTCTGTATTTTCGAGGGAAGTACTGTTTCGAGTTTGCCAGAGATGTGGTCTGGTCAAACAGGATTTCATGACCCGTTTCCATTTTGTGTTCCGCCAGAGCTGAGATGGTGTGGTGTTTTAGCTTGACGCATCTTTCATGTTCTTTAAGGCGAGTGCTGATCTTCCTCCCGGTTTCTCCGATATAGACTTTTCCACAGGAACAAGGGATCCTGTATACCCCTGATGAGCTGAGTGGAGGGCGATTGTCTTTGTCGAAATTCCTACGCATCAAAGATCCCCTCGGCACGGAAAAATCCAAACGCATACTCAAGCGCACTAGTTTAGCTCTCCTACGGGAACGCATTACACACACTAAACTCCAACTACACCTCATTTCCGAACGGACAATGCACCTTCACCTTACTCTCGCATCCACTCTGCGACCAGACATCTGGGAAACAGTCGATCGCATCTCAGCGGAACAAGCTGAACGCATCCACCAGCAAAGTTCGGAACAGCTAATAAAGAAATTCGAGAAACTCGACCCACAGTCCAAAACCCCTACACCACCTAAAGACACTGTCAAGAACCTAAGTAACGCCACCCTGTCCCACGAAGCTATATCGGCTCTATCCAAAGGTCCAAACTTCGCGATCGCTCCATCCAGAATCCCCAAAGAAGAAATTATTTCCCAAATCGAAGACGCCATCTTCGGTCTCCCAACAGAAGCAGCGAACAACATCCGGAGACAAACAACAAACATCCTACGGAACGCCAAAGTCCCCAAATCCAACCTCACCAGACCCGAACGCTTAGCCCTACGAGAACTAAACGATAACCCGGACATAATTGTACTACCAGCAGACAAAGGGAATGCCACAGTAGTCCTCAACAGAACTGATTACCACACCAAAATCCATGCACTCCTAGATGACGCCACCTATCGCAAAATCCGTAAAGATCCCACATCAAAATTAGAAAAGCACACCACCACACTCATAAAGAAAAGCAACCTCACTGACTCCACCAAAAAAGCAATCACACCTAAAGAATCACACCCCCCGAGATTATACGGTCTACCAAAAATCCACAAAACCAACATACCCCTAAGACCAATAGTCAGCGCAATAAACTCACCCACATACCGCCTCTCACGTTACCTAGCATCCGAACTCAAACCACTCCTACAGAACTCTGGCTCACGCATCCTGAACTCAAAAGACTTCGTTGAGAAAATCCAGCAGCTCCGATTACACCCGGATGACATACTAGTCAGTTTTGATGTCGAATCATTGTTTACGAAGGTTCCCATCCAGGACACCTTAGAAATCATAAAATTCTCCAAGAAGATACCCGAACACCTACTTCCCCTAATCGAACACTGCCTCACTTCCACCTACTTTCTTTACCAAGGAGAGTACTATGAACAAGTCACCGGGGCCGCTATGGGATCCCCGATATCCCCCATCATCGCGGACATTTTTATGGAACACTTCGAGAAGCAAGTCCTCTCAAAACCCCAACATAAACCAGAACTTTGGCTCAGATATGTCGATGACACCTTCGTCATTTGGCGTCATGGTAAAGAAAACCTCCCAGCTTTCCTCGCCTTCCTAAATAGCCAACACCCCAACATACGCTTCACCATGGAAACGGAACAGAACAACCAACTTCCATTCCTGGATGTACTGGTCACCAAAAAACCCAATGGACATCTAGGCCACGGGGTGTATCGCAAGCCTACTCACACCAATAGGTACCTACATGCAGCGTCACATCACCACCCCTCACAAAAAGAATCCGTCATCAGCTCTCTCGCACACAGGGCTCTCGTAGTCTCAGACCCCAGCAGCCTCAACCAAGAACTGAATCACTTACACAAAACTCTCCAGTCCAACGGCTACCCTCTTCATCAAATCAAGCGTACCATCAGAAAACTCCGAAACCCCGCTAACCCCGAGACGGACACAACAACTGAAAATACAAGAAAATGTGCCGTCCTCCCCTACGTTCAAGGAGTAACTGACTCCATAGGGAGAATTCTGAGAAAGAACAACATCAAACCGATTTTTAAACCACCTCAAAAAATCGGACAAATCCTAACCTCTCCAAAAGACAATCGCCCTCCACTCAGCTCATCAGGGGTATACAGGATCCCTTGTTCCTGTGGAAAAGTCTATATCGGAGAAACCGGGAGGAAGATCAGCACTCGCCTTAAAGAACATGAAAGATGCGTCAAGCTAAAACACCACACCATCTCAGCTCTGGCGGAACACAAAATGGAAACGGGTCATGAAATCCTGTTTGACCAGACCACATCTCTGGCAAACTCGAAACAGTACTTCCCTCGAAAATACAGAGAAGCACTTGAAATTCGGAAACATCCCAACAACATCAATAGGGATAAAGGATATCAGACCCACCCAATTTGGGACGCCATCCTCCCGGTTTTTTAATTGATTGGCCAATCAATTAAAAGCACCTGATTGGTCAACTCCACCCAACTGGAACGTCACGCTCCGATGACTCCAGCTCCGGATAAATAGGGACACCCTGTCTGGAGGTAACCAGTATCAGGTTACCTCTCGCCCTGATGAAGTAAACTGCAATGTTTACGAAACGTCGGCAACACACCGTTCATCAACGCGGCTCCAACCCGGAAGCCAAGACTCATCCATATTTCTCCCTTATTTACTTCGTCGACGACCACGAGCTGCAGTGGCACAAGTGCAGTGAAGAAGATAGTCGCATCTATTTTGTCTCCGTCGTCATTCTCGAATTTTTGTTGAAAAGTACTTTGCCCAGATGTACCGTCGCATCCCCATTTGGAAATTAAATTCATACTAGAAGGCGTTGTTCCTCATTTGCTCGCTTCGCTCGCTCACTCGGTTGGAAGAGAGTGTTGTTCCTCACTCGCTTCGCTCGCTCGGTTGTCAGTGGTATTTCAAATATTTTGGGAGTGTATACTATCACGCTGTGCGATTGAAATCGGTAGAGAATTGAATAACGATACTGCCCACTTTTAGCGTTCGGTTATTAGGTGAAAGACCATTGGGTGTCAATGAATTCATGAATTCCATCGGGAGAATATTACTCATATCAGTATTATCTTCGTCTTCGCCTGTATCGATACAAATCAAGAGACTCGGTAGAGTCTCGAGCCAAGTACATTAAAAAAAAAATTTTTTTACGCGCGAGAGACTCAACGGCTCTATATACCCGAGCGACCACTGTTTCGGCCGAACGGCAATTTTTAAGTCGTGTTTATTCCGTCTTCGTGACAAATATGGCTTTTCGTATACACGGGTTTGAATGTAGGCTTAAAAAGCTCTCATTTAAGCCAAATTTCACCATGATCGGTTTGCTAAGAGCTTAGATATGATTAATTATAGATTTCTGATAGCCCGTTTCAACGCCAATTTCATTTCCTCCGTCTTCGCACGTCGTTTCCAAATTCTGAATATATAATACTATAGAAAGTCGTTCGAAGTCGCTCGAGTAATAGGCAAGTTACATGGCGCTGAAATATCACAGAGTTTCCGATCTATCTAGTATAATACATGTAAACAGACAAAACAACATTGTCTATGGCCGTCAAGTTACCGATCGTACTGTCGTTCCGTGTCGGCTGCTAGTGCGACTGCTAGATTGAGTGAGGTTGGGTTCTGCTAGGTTGACGAAGCGGTCAACAAGAGTTTTTATCAGGAAGTAAGAGGGAAGGAGACCGATCCCCATGCTACAAAACCTGCGATGATATTTACGTTATTTACGACTTATTTATGATAGGATGAGAAACAATGAAATTTATGATTCTCCACTGTAGTGGATATACGATTTCCAAGTGAATGAGATAAAGTCATTGAAATTTGGTAATACATAACCTATGGGATTGATCGTGCTTGATCGTGCTACGTTGTAATTGAAATGAAATAATACTCTACGATGTTGAACGTTCGCATCGTGCTCTGTCTTGTGTAAAAATATTCATTCGTACGAGGGATTTATTAATATGCGACGAGTCCTAAGGAATAACAGACATATATCTCGGCGGACAGTCTAGAGCAGACCTAACTCAGAATTTACGGCGATTATAGAGCTCCGTACATATTTTCAACGGGGTTTCATGAGTTACGTTTCAGTTCTAAACTGTCCACCGAATACGTCTGTTTCCTAAGGACTTGTCGATATGAACAACCGTTCAATTGTTTTGGTTATATTTTCGCACGCCTACTTCTAGTCCGACGAAGAAAATGTGTATGCTGCAGTATGCTCCGGAGGTTTTCTTTGATGACTTAGCTTACAATTTTCACGTTGCGGAACAGCTCTTGGAGCACTCGAGTAACACGACGTCAAATCATCGGATTCTGACGATAAGAGTACCTTGGTAGACCGGAGGGAACGGACGAATCTTGCCATGCAATCTACTAACAGAAGTACTATCTCGGAAGACTTTATTGAATGTTTATCGACAGTTATTCATTGATTTCGATATATTTCCATACTGTTATTATTTTTGTAGGAAATCATAAAAACATTATACTGGAGCATCGCAGGATACGGATTTCCACTTATGCTGCTGAAGTTCAT
The DNA here is from genome assembly GCA_018257835.1 of Euura lappo. Classification (NCBI taxonomy): domain Eukaryota; kingdom Metazoa; phylum Arthropoda; class Insecta; order Hymenoptera; family Tenthredinidae; genus Euura; species Euura lappo. The sequence continues at coordinate 198,782 of JAEUYN010001643.1, forward strand.
TGTCAGACAATTTTAAATGTATTCATCCGGCCAACGTATTCCCTTGAGGGGAGACTTCGGTGAAATTTTGAAAATCTCTATAAGATGTCAAATAATAAAATTGTTCCAGCAGTTTCTGAGTAATAGTAGTATAGACTGTAAAAAAAAAATTCAGCCTTCTCCGATGAAGGTGTAAGCGCAAGAAACCTTGCGCAGAAGATTTTGCCCACCGCCGCCAAAATTCCTTGCTTCTACACTCTCACTGCAGGAGGGTTACAGTTTTTTCCCGCACCCCGCATACCGTATACAAAAGTACTGGACGGACTTTTTATACACCTCTTTTCAATATTTCAAGAATTAAAAAATCTATTTTTGCCCAAAATCTGATCATAGTCTCCCCTCAAAAACGGGAACCTTCAGTTTTACCCGAGGTTTTACCTCAATTATTATCGCATTCTCAGTACATGTTTTCTATAGTACACCCAAAATCAAACACTGATACAAGTATACGTTATATTACGATACGATACAACGTTATTATAGTAAAGTACAGCGCTTGTGTTTCGGTAGAATGGTTCTACGTACTAAATGATATTCATAGAAATGAATGTGAAAATATTGAAACAAAATTGGTGTGGCTAGCGAGGAACATTAAAAATCCTATCGAGTGATCGTAGCGTACGAGACCAATAACAGTTAGTGAATCGAAATTCCGCAAAAAGTAGTGATATCCCCCTAAAAAGCACCTCTGGTGCAAAAAGCTTTCGCCAAGTACATTAATGTGATCTATCTACAAAAAATCTATGAAGAAAAATTTGCCTTCAACAAAAAAAATTTCTTCAAAAATACCTACGAACAAAAATTCGACTTCAACAAAACTCGACCTTCAAAAATGTTTTCTAAAAAAAGAATTGATATCAGATACAACTGCCAAGCACAACACATGAAAATTAAATTAGAGTAAACGGCATTGTGCTCGTTCGCTCGCTACGCTCGCTCACTCGGTTGGTTTCTCATAATGATTGTGAAACGAAATTGGAGAAAAAAAAATTGGAGAAAAAAGTTTGGGGAGTGGTACTTGGCGGGCCATCATAGCAATGTATAAAAATGGCACATGGGGACCTGAATGAATACTCCTGCATTTACCCACACCCGGCCCGCCAAGTACCACTCCCCAAACTTTTTTCTCCAATTTTTTTTTCTCCAATTTCGTTTCACAATCATTATGAGAAACCAACCGAGTGAGCGAGCGTAGCGAGCGAACGAGCACGATGCCGTTTACTCTAATTTAATTTTCATGTGTTGTGCTTGGCAGTTGTATCTGATATCAATTCTTTTTTTAGAAAATTTCTTCTACTCAAACACTTTTAATTTTCTGACAATATTTCGTTGTTGATGGCAATGACATCCACACCGGTTGGAGCTAATATAACCTTTCCATCATTTGAGGTATCTTGAGGACCGACGCTTTCTCCAAATATTTCTCGCACAATTTTGCCATTCGAGCAGAATTCCGTAGGAAATCGTTGAGAACTTCGTTGTTACGTTTGAAAGAATCGCCAAATGCACCATCCCCAACTCGCAGAAGCCATTGCTTGTTATCTGTCCATCATTGTCCATCAGAGATGCGAATATTGCCCTTCAATGACAAGTATACAAATTGATTCCATACGCTGCTTCTTGTCACACAGGCCTCTAAAATTTGTGTTCTACTACCACGTCTCACAACTGGTAAAGTTTGCCGAAAATCCCCAGAAATTATGACTATTTTACCATCGAATGGTTCATTAAATTCGCATACATCTCTTAACATACGGTCAACAGCCTCCAGTGCATACTTCGTGGATTCCAACTTTCACATCTCGAATGTGCAACCCTTGTGCAGAATTCGATTTCATATTACACGTTGAGCATTTATTTTATTGTAACGGTTGTTTTAAAGTGGAGTGTGCAGTTCTTCCTCCTTTTGATAAATTCGTTGCGATTCCAGTCCATGGTACAGGGAGCACTATCAAACCCATACTTCTCGATAAAAAACGTGAATAACTTTTTTCGCTGCCACCTGGACCATCCAAATGAATGCACTTATGCCTACGCGACCTACAGCACGCATAACTGCGTCATATACAATACGTTGACGTTTCGTTGACGTTTCGTTGACGTTTCGTTGAACTATTAACGAATGTTCTCACCATCTGTGCGATAGCAGTGATGTCTTCAACATTGTCTGTGACACACGTAAATACGTAACCTTCTTTTAAGTCCGGTAAATTGAAATTTTGCCACGTGAATCCATGAAATATGAGTATTTCATTGATCACCTGCAAGGCCTTTCGTTCGATTGTTTCATTCTATTCATTTCGATCGACCAACTCGTATTTCTATTTTACGCAAACAGCCTACACATCTCCTTCGGAAATTTAATACACGATCCAGCTTCAGCCAAACATTCGTCGCATTCTTCGACATCAGTAACTAACTCTCGCGCTACAGCTGCCACAAAAAAGGATATGTATATCGTACCTCCATAAGTTCGCAAATCATCGTATGATTGTGCTCCCGGAAAACGTTATAACAACAATCTTAAATAAAAATTCTTTTTTTTTCTGGGACTCACGAAATATATTCTACTCAATACAGGTTCCACAAATTTCTTTCGATTCGTCTACTCCGTATTCCTCTCATTAAACACACAATGATTCGGAATTTAGCAGTACAAATAATTACGTGTTTCCACGTCGGTCTTGTTGAGAATTAGCCACGCGAGCAACGTTTATTCTTCATTTCTGTCCAGAGCTACATGCCCACGCCCCTCTTCAGAATATGACGTATTTTCATTTTCAATGTGAACAGCTAACCTATATACAGCGTGCGATTGCTAAATTATCGGAAATTGATACAACCGATGCATTGCCTCGGCTGGACACACATATCACGTCGATCTATATTATTTTCCTTGTCGTATCTCATACTCATTATCTATTACTATGACTATCTCATACTATTTTCTTCCTGTGCATCCTTCATTTCGACGACCGCGCAATCATACTCTTCATAACAGTACTTAAATACGTATTTTATACATTGCACCGTTGTACTACGAGTTGTTTATAATAATATAAAAAAGTATAAGTAAAGTAACGAAACATTGGGATTTATAATTGGGATAATAATATCGAAAAATATCAGTGAAGTGACGCATGTCGAAACATCGGGATTTATAATTACGATAATCATATTAAGAAATATCAGCCCAGTAACGAAACATCGGGATTGATAGTAGGCATAACAAATTGTTCATAACGTTTTCGGAAAATATCAGCAAAGTAACGAAACATGGGGATTTATAGCCGGAATGGCGAATTGTTTATAATCATATCGGAAAATATTAGTAAAGTAACGAAACATCGGGATTTATAGCCGGAATGACGAATTGTTCATAATAATATCGGAAAATATCAGTAAAGTAACGAAACATCGGGATTTATAGCCGGAATGACGAATTGTTCATAATAATATCGGAAAATATCAGTAAAGTAACGAAACATCGGGATTTATAGCCGGCATGTGGAATTGTTTATAATAATATCGGAAAATATCAGTCAAGTAACGAAGCATCGAGATTTATAGCTGGCATGTCGAATTGTTTATAATAATATCAAAAAATATCAGTCAAGTAACGAAACATCGGGATTTATAATTGGGATGATAATATCGGAAAATATAAGCAAAGTAACGAAACACGGGGATTTATAGCCGGCATTACGAATTGTGTATAATAATATCGGAAAATATCAGTAAAATAACGAAACATGGGGATTTATAGCCGGCATGATGAATTGTTTATAATCATATCGGAAAATGTCAGTAAAGTAACGAAACATCGGGATTCATAGCCGGAATGGCGAATTGTTCATAATAATGTTGGCAAATATCAGTAAAGTAACGAAACATTGGGATTTATAGCCGGCATGACGAATTTTTATCGGACAAATCGAATAATAACAATGTTAATAATGATAATATTAATAATGAAAATAATAATGATGATATAATAATATAGTAATAATATGCTGAAAATAAAGATAGAGACTTTGCTGTATGATCAGAATTGAGAAATTTTCTGGACATCTGGATGTCCGGATGTCCGGATGAAAAACAGTGGAGCAACAAAACAAAGAAACTCGCACGGAGGTGTCGACCTGGGGCGCGTAACCACGCGGCGCAACCTCCGGGGGTCGGGAATTCGCGGAGGAGTCGAGCTGGGGCGCGTGGACCGCGTATCGCGACCTCCAGGGGTCAAGACATCGCGGAGGAGTCGACCTGGGGCGCGTAACCATGCAGCGCAACCTCCGGGGGTCGGGAATTCGCGGAGGACTCGAGCTGGGGCGCGTGGACCGCGTATCGCGACCTCCAGGGGTCAAAACATCGCGGAGGAGTCGACCCGGGGCGCGTAACCACGCGGCGCAACCTCCGGGGGTCGGGAATTCGCGGAGGAGTCGAGCTGGGGCGCGTGGACCGCGTATCGCGACCTCCAGGGGTCAAGACATCGCGGAGGAGTCGACCTGGGGCGCGTAACCACGCGGCGCAACCTCCTGGGGTCGGGAATTCGCGGAGGAGTCGAGCTGGGGCGCGTGGACCGCGTATCGTGACCTCCAGGGGTCAAGACATCGCGGAGAAGTCGACCTGGGGCGCGTAACAACGCGGCGCAACCTCCGGGGGTCGGGAATTCGCGGAGGAGTCGGGCTGGGGGACGTGGACCGCGTATCGCGACCTCCAGGGGTCAAGACATCGCAGAGGAGTCGACCTGGGGCGCGTAACCACGCGGCGCAACCTCCGGGGGTCGGGAATTCGCGGAGGAGTCGAGCTGGGGCGCGTGGACCGCGTATCGCGACTTCCAGGGGTCAAGACATCGCGGAGGAGTCGACCTGAGGCGCGTGAACAGCGTGGCACGACCTAATGCACGTAAACCGGATGTGGCGGCCCCTGGCGGTAGAAATGGAAACGGCAGACATCCATTTCTGTACTTTAGTACATAAGAGTGAAAATCCCTTGGGATGGGAGAGAATTTAAAACTTCACTTTGAACTGCCAAAATGCGCTTTACTGTATGATCTAACAGTGCACCGCAGCTTTACTCTCAGTTATAGTAATGTCATCTTTGGGCGGATAACATTTTTTTTCGCCCCCAGCACAGATTTCTACGATGGATACATTTTTGAATTAAGTTCCAGCGCGCCAGAGCGTATTCCCTGATACACATGTTTGGACATGCGGTATTCAACTATTAAAGAAAGCGCAGCATCAGCGGTATAACAAGCGGGTGTGCTACTTTTAACAGTTCGTAAAGCTTCCTTGTACTTTGATGCTTTTGTAGGACTGCCCAGAGCAACGTCTTTCACTATTTTTGCGGCCTCGAATTTACCTGCTGCTCGAAGACTCATGTGGGTGGCAAAGGCAAGCTCTTCGGTACTGGACTGGTTACGAATACCTTCAGTTTTTCGCCGATTCGACCGTTCGCTGGAGTCCTCAAAGCTCTGCGAATGGCGACCACGCGTCTGAACTGCATCTGAATCTCTGTTTACGGTGGAGATATCCTTATTGTTATCAAAGGCGACCACTGTGCTTAGCCAATCCACATTTTGATCCAGAAAAAATGCCTTCGTTCGTTTAACTTTTTGCCATCTGTCTCGGAATTAATGTAATAAATGGCGAATCTTCGTTTTTTCATCTGCAGATAGCGTGTAAGTGGAATGGAATTTTCCGACAGTGCCATCTCCACAATTTCGTACGCTTTACTCGCACCATCGTTCAAATAAGGCAATAATAAATCGAACAAATCCTGTCGCGTAACAACGACCGCTTCCTTACTCTTCCGAGAACCTGAAAAAATTATTTTAACAGTGAGACAATAAATAATACATGACTCCAAAAATCAATAATAATTTTTTTTGATAAAAATTATATTCGCATCCGGTAGACTAATACTGATATTCATCAGAAACAAATCAATCGACTTGGTCGCCTAGTGCGCGTTGCAATGCACCGCCTAGTTTATGTGCCGCACCGCACGTGCTGAGCGCGTCTATTTACAGAAAAATTCATTGTAACGAACTTGGCAGTTTTTGGCATCTAATTTTTGGTGATATATTTACTCAAGAGTGTAAAGAATCATATGGCACCTCTTCGACCGCTTAACAGCGTTTAACAACTAACTTTTACTCTATGTGAACAAAACTTTTCTTCACCACGGGCACGAGAATTTACAGTAGATGTTTACAGTTTTCTTTGCTCAGTGTGTACTTTAAATAAAAAATCACGATGATATAATAAAAGTACTTACTATCAGGCGGAGATTCCATTTTGAAAATTTAAAATTGCTCAATTCCACTCGAAGATATTGCGATTTTAAGCGGTAGTAATTTTAACGGACTAGCTCACGGGCGAGGCTACCTGCTCGAGCTCTTCGTTACGATTGAGATCCCAACGGCTAAACGTACCACCTGCCACTCCTCTACCCCTGAAAGGGACGCCAGGGGTATCCTTCTACCTGACCCCACAGTTAAATTTCTTCGAATTTAAACTTCATTTTTTTATTTCTGGCCAGCCATTTCGCATTTGGAACCACTGTGCGCTGCATGCAAGGAACACGATATAGCATACTCGGAGAATCAAGACAATCTTAAAGCTAGGCATACGGCGGATAAGGTATTAGCTGAGCGAGCTTGGAAACGGGTGTTAGCTGGTGACGCGAATCTCGGTGAGAAGACAGTTGCGTGGGCTGTAATGAACGCTATGAAAGCTAAAACCAAATTCGGAATGGGAATGGGGAAGAAGAAAACAACGACATTGAGAAAGGTTATCGATGCAGCTGAACGGTCGATGATTCCAAGCAATGATGCACGGGTTGCCATTAAATCGGCGCTTGAAGGCGCACGCACCCATGCAGAAATTGACAACAGACCCTGTATTGTGCCAGTACTGCTGCCAACGGTGCAAGGTTGGCCGAGTGCTTGCTGCCAACGGTTGGCCGATGAATGGCAGTACGTTGGGATGATAACACTGGCCCAAGGGTTGACAGTCAACGCTTGGCCAGTGCTGGCAAGCTACGTTGGCCCAGTACTGACAGAACGACGGGTCGGAGCTGAACCGTCGCTTATTTCGGCGAATGTTTAATGAATGTTGTAGATGAAAATAAGCTACTACCTTAAAAATTCAAGTACGTCGACTTAATTATTCATTGAATCGAGATGGATTAATCAACTTGACGTTCAATTTAATTTGGCGGATTCTAATTAATCAGAATCACACATGCTGGAAGTATGTTGTAATCCATAATCATGAAAAATAATCGAACAATATTAATTACGGTTGACAAAGTAGAAACGAAAAAGATGAGAAAGTACCCGAGAAAAAAATGTTTGTATCTAATTATATATGATCATATTCGATCAGATATGATCAATCTGCCACTCTAAAAATTAGTATCAAAAATAATTATGGGCAGAATTTGAATAATTTGTTAAACGTTTCTTTATTGTGTGATAAGACCGTGAAATTTTACAACAGTATTATCAGTACGAAGATACGTGATGATGCGTTGGAACAAACCGTACCTGTAAGAGAGAAGATGGCAAATAGCTCGAAGAAATATAAATACATCGATCTGTAACTATTCAAGTCAAAGTCAAAGTTAGCACAAAGAACTATTGGCTACAGAACACGTAAAATGCATATATATGCATTGAAATTACTATACTATACTATATATTTTATGTTTAGATACAAAATTATAGACCTAAATAAGTGTGTAAATATATATAATCAAGATTTGACTTATTAAATTCAATAACTATTTTGATAATTCAAAAAGTATTAAAATTAGTTTGATTGATATTTACCAGGTTCTGGAGACAAAATTATTACTAATTTATGTCAATTGATAAGATATATCGAGAAAAACCTCCTACGTGGTAGAAGGAAGGCCCTGGTTTTACAGTGAAAAGTGAACAATCATGCGATGAAAATTGAAGTGCAAGAACCTTACGCCGAACCTCTCCGAAGGACTTCGAAAGGGTTCAGCGGAAGGGTATAATTTCCTTGCGTCTCAACTCCATTGTAGGGGACTGGAAATTAATACCGAGCCCAATACTAGCATAATCCAGACAATCACACGTGCTTTTGGAGATTTGAGCTTTCATACGTCAACTTTATACCATGAAAACTAACCTACTTTTTGGTTTTCCTAGGATCTATCACTTACATGGAATTACAGACTCTTTCTTCAGATTACATAATATAGAACAGTTCCATCTCCAGCTATACAAAGAACATATCGCTATCTGATATAAAATAAAGTCATCATATGAAAACAAACTACCCAAACTACGAATCATTACCCGACTCCGCTGTACCCTATTGAAAATTCCTACGACGGTTCCTACAGCGTAAACGAATTCGGATACTACGTCGTAAACCATGTCGTAAACTATGGCGTAAGCGATGTCGGAAACTACGACGGAAACTATATCGGAATTTGGGATGGTAGTTTACTATGTAGTATACGACGTAGTTTACGACATGGTTTACTATATAGTTTACGACATGGTTTACTATATAGTTTACGATATGGTTTACTATATAGTTTACGATATGGTTTACTATATAGTTTACGATATGGTTTACTATATAGTTTACGATATGGTTTACTATATCGTTTACGATATGGTTTACTATATCGTTTACGATATGGTTTACGACGTGGTTTACGACGTAGTCGACCACGTAATTTGCTACGTAGCTTACGCCGTAGTTTACGCCGTAGTTTGCGATATTACGGATATAATGATAACATGAGTATGCATAATAGTTTTACAATTAAATTCGTCATTGATTATTAGGGTTATCACATCAAATTAAACAGACAATATTTTGCAACGAAAAATGATACTAACTAGCATATATAATTAAAAAAGGGCATTATAAAATTCTTCGTAGATCCAAAAAAATGACTGCGATACAACACATATCGGGTGAGCAATAAAAAGTTTATTCACGCATGTATCGTAATTCTTGGAGCCTTAAATAGTACGAAAATAAAATCAACAACTTTTTTTTATGACAGCAAAATTAATCTGAAAACAATAAGACATGTTCTTATTAGTGACTCAATAAGTTGAATGTTTTTTATTCCTCAAGTTTAGAGTTATGTGCTTTTTTCAAGTATGATTGTGGATAAGTCGACATGTATAAGAAACATGTGGATATTGGAATATTTTGTGAAAAGTATACAAACTCAGAGATGAAGAATCACCAACGACTTAATGCGAATAAAGACATGAATTACGTAGATCGAAGGTTTTTCTCGACTTACTTCGGAGTTCTACATTAAACTTAAAAAGGAGATGATCTTGATAGAAAGAACACAATGCATTATATATTGCATGACTTATGCATTCGCTACCTTAGCCACTCAATTCTTACGGCTAATAGTGACTTTGACGACGCAGTTCGAAGTTATTTACACTCAGTTTTGAGTTTTTACAAGGTTGAAGGAGCATGAACTCGATAAAAAAATATATCCCATTATTTATGCATTGGGTATCTCGGTGACTGAATCCCTACTACTTGGACTTATTTAAACGACTCAGTTCGAATTAATCTTACATGTTTGACAAGTTTCGGTGAAACCGCTTCTTACCATAGTAACCCCTGTTCCAACTACCTGTGGTTAATAATAGTGCAAATTGGGAACAACGCAAAGATATGCAACGTCTTTCAACGCCATATGCACACAGACTTTTTTAATATCGTTGGTCAATACAGCTGATTGTTGGTCAGATATTTTTACAATTTTTTGCAACATTCCACATACGTTGTTGTACGCATTCATCGTAGAAACTTCGTGAACTATTGTATCTTCTAGGTGGTTTTCGCAGTCAACTATGAAATGATCAATTTTTACGTATAAATTGTTTTCTAATTGAGCAAAAGAGTTATTGGAACGTTTATTGTTTTTCACTGAAGACATGTACACGCAACCGTCTTTGACTATTTTTCTATATGAAAATGTTCGCTCTCGCAGGTTCAATTTTTCCAACCATAGTGCGCTTACGCTGGATGCACAACCAAAATATCTAATGCTATTGACTTGAAGGGTTTTTTTTAGCCATTGTTGTTCCAATTGTATCGCAATAATTCTTGACAGCGAATGACGAAAAAGGATAAACGTAGTCTTTCAAAGCTAGAAAACTGTATTTCAAACTAATTCTTCGACATGTTTGGTGATGTACACCTTTAGCTGCATGAATAACTTTCAATAAATCCCCGTTTCCAGACTCGAACGCATAAGCATTGTGAGACTATAGTGGACCCCAATCCAAAACACTTCTTGCTGAATGTAGAAGCAAATGCATATTGAATGTCATTGACACCTTAGAATACAAAACTTCTGAACGACCAACGAACTCGTATAGGAGCTTATCAGCCAAATCCACTTCGTGGGTTTTAATATCTTCTTTTGTTAATATGTAAAAAGCCTCTACGAACAAAGCCCAATGCATCAAAAAGTCATGTGGTAATATGTTTTGAAGAACTAGCATACTATAAAAAATGGTCCAATTCTCCCACTCACGCGCTTTCCAAAATTCCTTCTCTGAAAACGACCGAGTTAGTCTGACAACCTGATGAGGTGCCTTGATATTAGTCATGAGTGAATCAATTTTTGAAGTATTTGTTTTGGATAGCAATCCAGATTTTTTCTTATTGCCAAACCACGTAGTGGCGAATTGTTTCGCAATTCCAGCGCCACAGTGCATGGAATCGACCACACATCCATAAATGATGTCGTAATGTAATAAATTTATTAACTGAGACGGACATTTTACTCCAAAAATAGTTTTTTTAGAACTAGTAGATTGCTTCATGTGCTCTACGGTATCCCTAACATTTCTTTCCACGGGAACAGTATCCATTAACGGATATTTAATACTTCCAGATCTCGGATTACCAGGATTATTTCTAACCCATTCACCGGGGTGCAGGCAGTGGCTGCAACCGTACGCACCATTAAATTGTGTAAATCCTTGTACTGGTGCACGAGCGACTGAATCAACACAGCAAATCAAAGTGAAAATTTTTATACAAATTTTCATTCCGCTCATGACACATTCGACTCCTTTGCTTGAAAGCTCATTCATATGTTCAACAAATGGCTCAAGAAATATATTCATGTCAGGCTTATCTTCTCCAAACCAGAGACCAGCTAGAATCAACTCTTTACTTCTCACATGAAACGGTATTTCGTTCACCATCAGAAATATGGGCCAAATGGAATAAGTCGAACTTTCGAACAATAGCGCGCCATCAGTATTGAAAATGACTGTAGCGTAGCGATGTCTGTCAGCTTCATTCAAATTTTGTACAAATTCACGATATCGTTTGCCGTCATAAACGTCGCGTATGTGACCTTTCTCATGAACTCGTGCATTTACAATATAATTGTAATATTCACTATTCGACTCAATTAATTTTGAGATAGGACCGGCGACATCCAACATGACGAAGAAGTCCTTGTACGCGTAATCCTTGACATCGATTTTTGCTGTACAAATTTTACACTTTAGATACCGATCCTTTTGTTCAAATCTACCAATGCCGGCACCACACTTCGTACACGTGGCATAGAGTTTCATGCAATTCTTAGGATAAAACAATTTATCTATAAGATACCGGGTATTTGGTAATATCGATTCAGCGAATATGCAATTTATCATGACGAATAAGTCGGTAGTTTCAGTCAACGAAAGCGTGTGTGCAAGAACGAACTTCAAGATCATAAATATTACTTCTCCCACAGTTTTGTTGACAGGTGTATTAATAGGCTTATTGAAGGCTTCGCTGTCTATCGCGTCTTGAAGAGAAGTGATTCCTTGTTTGAATATATTCTCTCTGTTATTTTCTTCACTTGGTGGATTTTCAATGTCAAGGGCGTCCATGAAGCAACCGTCACCATCGCTTACGTCCATAAGATAATCGTCAACCTCTTCATTTTCTCCCTGCAAAGAAAATTCACACCGAAATAATGAATCTTCTACTCAACAAATTGACAGTGTTTCTTCAAATATGATCAAATATGATCAAATATGATATCTACTGAAAAAGTATGTCTTCACTGAATATACTATTTGATATATTTTTCATGTATTAATCATGCCAAATTCATCAAATGGTTGAAGGTTCGAATATTTTATTTGACAATAGTCAACAAGTAACATATCCACTCTTCATAAGATTATTCAAATAAAAATATTGTAAGGAGAGAAACATAGTCCCGGTGCTGGCAGTGTTGTTACCGCTGTACGGAGCCCTTTGTTTACCTCATTGCAGACAGCAGAGATTAGGACAGTTGGCTTCGGACTGTCGTACGGGATAGACGTGTTATAGAGATAGAGTCCTGTATTTCTGTATCAGTTCTCTCACCTTACAATATTTTAAGGTTTTTAGGTTTGATAGTATCTGAATAATCGTTAAACAACTGCAAAGAATATTTAAATCTAATAAAATTTCTAAGACACAATAATACTTCTAATATTTCCCAGTATGAAAATTGATATTCTATAACCTAATAGAGACATAATATTTTTCTGAGCGTATATTATTTTCATATTATTCGAGTTTGATATCCTGATGAATCATAATTTAAATGAAAAGTGAAATAAATGTTCATATCATAATTACCACTGCAGGGTGCATTATCTCATTCCCAATAATATCAATATCCTCTGCCAATGATTGAATGACATTGAAGGCCATATTATTCTGATTCACAGTGGTATTTTCATCACATGCGAATGTCTGCGAGAACTGTAGAATTTTTATCAGATTTTCGTCTTCAAAACAATTCCTAAATCTCAATAGGTCTTTCATAAAAATGACCTTACCTCAAATTCAGCAATTGGCTTCTCATCGGTAGCGTGTGGTTGTAGAAGAGTTTCTACATTTTCGAAATTCCCATCAATTTTTGTCACGTATTGTCCACTGCCTTCGATATCGACAGGTGGATCGACTACCTCCTAAAATAAAGTTAAAATTGTTATTGATCATTTTGTTACGTTACATTTCTCACTGGTATCAAACTTCCTGAATGAAAATGTGGGAGTTTCATAGTCTACTATTCAAGTTAGTCTAAGTCAGGTGTCTAGATTCAAACTCGACTTGGTCTTGCGTGTGTTGCTATCAAGTATCTGAGACGTTTTGGTCTCACAACGCTCTACTAGCTGTCTCGATATGATCTCATTTAGTCGTCTTACTGAGACTTTCCTATACTCGATCAAGGTCTCATAGCAATGTGCCTCAATAAAGACTTAGATTTTTCTGAACGTAACTCGAAAAAGGCTAGTCTTGTTTGGATCTCTTTCTCTCTCTTTCAATTAGACTTGAAAGAAATTGATCTTGCTCAGATCGCTAATAATATGAAGCTAAATGTTGAAACTACAATGGTGGTTTTTTTTATCGTTGTCGTGCTATAGTGCCCCAGCCAGCGGTCCCTGATTGTCAATGTTAGGCTGAATACTGGTTGACGCCAGGCGCTATGCTACGATAAAAGGAATGGAATCTTAGCTCTGAAATGCGAAATTGGGTTTAGCGAATCATCACCAATACAAGACCTGATACTGAAACTTCTAGTCATCGAGAATCTTCATTAGACTTGAGCGATCCTTAGGATACTTCATAGCGATTGCTTCGATGTCATCTAGACTAACAATATTTACTTGTGTTCACATTTCTACTTAATTACAATATTCACCTCTTCTTCACGTAGTTTTTTGTATCTGTACAGAGTGGATGATGGAATGGGATCATCCGAGTCAGGTTCTAAATATTTTTTATACCTCTTTGGCATACTGGAACTCATGATTATCTGCAAAAAAATGTAACCAGAACTGAGTTCACAATGAATTTAGAAAATAATAATTCTAAATAATGATTTTTTATACAAGACTAAAATTATACTTCAATACATTGATTCACAATTCATAATCTGTAAGCACGGATTTGTTGTCAAAGATTGACAATTACTCTTTAAAAATGTAAAATTGTGGAAACTTTATATGAAAAACATCACAATTTCATCGAAATGATTTGGATAATTTCTAAACCTGCAAAGAAAATAATTCCAGCTAGATACAATATCAGGAAAATCCTCGTATCCAAGTAACCTTGTACATGGTTGAGAAAAAATTACGATGTCGCTATTCGCACGGTTCCGTGACTCTATTCGAGTCACACACAAATTTTCGTGTCCCGTTCAAAGTCCTAGAACACCTTCTGTATTGTATCATGTGTGTGTGTGTGTGTGTGTGTGTTTGTGTGTGTTGTATGCGTTTGGCTGAATTAAAATTTTCATTTTCTGGAAAATACTTGAGAGAAATCCGCTTCTTTCAAGGGACACGTATTTTTTTCGTGCCTCTTATAGAGACACGAAAATTTTTGCGTGACTCCTGCGTGCCTCTAATAGAGTAACGGAACCGTGCGAATAGCTACTTCGAAAAAATTATCATAAAAACACACACACTTAGTTGGAGACGCAGATTTAATTCCAAACAGCACAAATCATTTTTTCCAAGCAGCGTGTGTCGTGTGTATTGTCTAACCTATACGGTAAATATCGAGCGTAGTAACCAAAAGAATATGATATCTCGAATCGTAACCAAAATATTATAGCTTTCTCAATAAATATTGCACTATGTACTTACGTTTTTATAGGACTCTTGAGGAAATCAAAGTAGGTATACGTCACGAAGGTAAAAACGGTAGATCTTCACTGCGTAAACAATTTTGATATTGAAAGTCGAAGCGGATCGGTTAGCCACTGTTTCCCTTTTAACGGCTAGAATCACGTGTACCCTAAGCTGAGGCAAGCGCCCACGGGTAACCTAACCTAACACATCACACGTTTCACTGTTGGTCGTATTATATCCACATGACAATTGAGAAAATTATATTGATATATTCGGAACCAAGACGTTTGAATGATAATAAATAGCCTGATGATAAAAATGACCGATAATCGACTTTGTGGACGAATCTTCTACGTCGAACTACAAGCGCGCATGCGCGGTAGAAATTTGAATATTCTTACTGAGCGCGTTCGTAAAGTCTACTCAGTCCGCGGACCGTAGCTTGATAACCAATTGTGACATTGAGTTCAAAAGAATGGACCAATTGCCAATGCGAACCGCGGACTGAGTAGACTTTACGAACGCACCCACTGATTCTCAGATGTAAACAAACGTTGGAGGGTGGGGAGGTTTGAACCAGCCAATCAGGCGTTCAGCACACGTGAGAATGCAGGTAGTACAACGGATATTTTTGTTTCGACAAGTTTCATGCGTCATGGCGTGAAGTGCACGAAAACGTTATAAGACAATGCCGAACGAATCTATTTCGCACGCGTACGTGAAATACACCAATGGGCTACAGACTGTTGTGCCTATCACATCAATCCCACAGTTTGTGCCCAAAAATAAAAAAGACTTTGTGAAAAACAAAAAGTATAAAGTGTGGTTCGATGGTGGCAAAAACAAAGAAAATCTCTTACTGAACGGCCACATCCTATTGTTGGGTAGTAAGTATATATACATAATCTGTCTGGTATACCATAATACAAGTTTCGAATAAAGATTCCTTCAGCCCCTCGGTGGTCTAATTGGACAAGGCGTCGCAGTACGAATTCGAAGGTCCCGGTTCAAACCCGGGTCGAGGGAATTTTTACTCGAAGAATTAAAAATAAAAATTTGATTTTTCTATAGGTTTTTTTCGGTCCCACCAAGGTTTGCACGCTCGAATAGAGGAAGAATCTCTCCTTGGTGGGTACCAATAATTAATTTAATTTGGTTCGCCTCGTGCGAACGATAGAGTCTACCAAAACATATATAATATACATATAAAATACATAATCATCTGTCATTTGTCAATATTGTGTACACAGTGTTGACTGAAGATTCCTTAAATACACCTGTGTAGTTTTGAATATTTTCAAAAATTATTCAAAACTTCCTCAATTGCAGCTTGTGAGACTGATGTGCTAGATCAACGGACTGCGACCCGTTTGAAATTTCCAAATAAACGGAATATAAGTTTTTCATCTACAGAGGCTGGACCTTCTGGACTAAAGCTACGGGGTCAAAATAAAAAATCAAGCGCTGCAGTGAAGCAGACAATGGTAAGAGAAAGACAAAATGCTGAAACCTGCTGAGGTCCACCGTGTTTTAAAGTCCTATCATTCAACATGTAGTAGGTGGCTGGACACTCTGAAAGCCCCCCAGAGGGTTAAGTACTCTGATGAACCCAATTGACTATAGTACATTTTAATACAAGTGCACGAAAGTGGCAACGCCCTTACCATGAATGTGACGGCACAGCAGTAGCATGACACTTCCCTATACTGCTTACCAGTGACCCCCTTACTGTTGCCGACCGATACGCGGCGCTGGAGGAATGTGCCCTGTCATGTGATCAGGGAGTAATCTCGAAGTAGTCTGAGTCGTGGAAGTATCTATAGAATTTGACCACATGGCAGGGCAGAGTACCCCCAGCACCGCTGCAGTCGGTGACAATAAGAAGCCAACTGAATTTGTGGAGTGTCACCGGCCTGCAGCGCAGGAAAAGCCTGAAGCCGAGTCAGTGGTGTGCAGTGAATGAGCTGAAGGCGAGTCGAAGTTGAGCCTTAGACGAGACATAAAGTGACTGCTGCGGCTTCATACGAGTTGGGTATTGCTGCCTTTGGCACGTGTATCGAACACTATTTTGTGCCAGGACTGTATGAAAGTCCTCTTCACGTATGCGCAAACCTCGACGGACAGGCTATAGAAGAAAGCTATTTTACAATTAGCCAATTTGATACGGTGGTTATAGAGCTCTGTATTATACATTTTTATTGAGGGGATTATATACAACTTTAAATGGGTTTCAATTCTTATGAAGAAATAATTATTTTTTCGGTTTGGAGAATTGGACAAAATCCAAAATAATCATCATGTTTGAGGAGGATTTATCCCTCATTATCCATATTTTACATTGAGTATTACTTCCAACTAATAGGAGTTATGCCAAGTATAGAAAAATGAAAAATTAGTCGGTTGTCGTAGGAATCAGCAGCACCGTTGGACCGATCCACGTCATTTTGGTCTCAAATTGTTCATTAAAGATGCCTCCATCAATTGAACATACAAGTCAAAATATTGAATCTTCATCCTAAGCTTTAAAGTGGAAATGGTTCATTGCAACGACACAGTCGGCTTTTCGGAAATGCTCTTATTATGAACAGTCGGCCCGCTCAATTTTGCATCATACAAAAGTGCATACAAATATATGAAGTTGAACCTAGCAGCTAAGCATTTCAAAGTTCTCCTGAATAAAGTCACACAGTAAAGATTCATGTCCACAATTTTATCGAAGTTCCTTCACATAATATTTCACAAAATTCAAATTCTATGATCCTCGTTGCCTCATTTTTTACAATTTCATTCAATTATGAAATTCACAATAGGCTAGGAGACCACAAAAATGCGTGAAATTCGTCCTCAGTTTTTTTGATTTGGGTATAGCCGAATAAGAGGGCAAAAAGTGCCCTTTCACCAAATAGACGACGGACTTCAGTTTCAGTTGGGCCTTGGTAAAAAAGGTATTCATGCCAAATTTTACCCTTCTACCCCTCCTGTCGCGGTAGTTATGGCGAAAAAACGTCATTTTCCCGTTTTTTTTCTATCTTTGCTAATTCATCGTATAGACCTTCACCAAAATTCATGGCCATATATTTACATGTAAGAAATGTAGAGAAAAATGTTCAGAGGTTCGGCACTGCGGATCCGATCTTTAAAAAATTCCTAAAGATTTAAATACGGTGTTCTCAGTGGACTTTCGCGAGGCACTAAGTTCCAATAATTTTTTTTACAAATGTCGATCACTTCCGTCGAATTTCTCATATTAGCCTTCGCTTCACTTCTGGTGCGTCATGCTGAAAAAAAATGAAGAAACCTTTGGGAATTTTTTAAAAATCTGATTTCGTACCCAAGGAAGTGTAAAACATCTTTTCGCATGTATTTTGATCACCTTCTTCTGTACGAATTTTTTCAAGCCAGTAGTTAGGGATTTATGGGCTATACCTTTCGCGTAAAGAGTGAGGAAGAGCAAGAAACTGTTGAAAAAAATTTGGAAAACCTCAAAAACTAGAAGAAAAATGAATGGTACCCATACAGCAAAGCAATGTTGCAGCAATGTTGCATATGGCCCATTACCATTAGCAACATTGCTGCAACATTGCTTTGCTGTATGGGTAGTGAATATGCACGTGAAGGGATATTCCTCTACTTTATTGAAATTAAGAGGGTACATACACCTCAAAATGTCGAGAAAGTCAAAACTGCCAAGTCATTTTTAATATTTTAGAATGTTTTTCACACAATTTTGGGAGCACATTTCTTTTTGTCTACGATGCACGAAATAAAATCTATCGGTGGATCGATTCAAGTTTTTCTGGACTTAAACTATTCAGTAAAGACGCCTTTTCAAAATGAACAGAAAACTTTTTGATCCGATCAAAATTGTACCAGAGGCCCTATTCTACAAATTCTTTCACGCGTATCACTGGTGAAAGAGCCGAATTTCCGATTAAATCTGCTCTCTGATTGGCCCAAATGCCTCTATCACGATTTGTCACCGGGTGATACGTGTGAAAGGATTTTCAGAATAAGGCCCCAGATACTCATAATTTTTTTAGATGAAAATAGTGTTTTTCTGTCTTCATACGTTACTTTTCATTATAACTCGAATAAAAATAAAGTTATGAAAAAGTTCTTCGTTCAAATTGAAAAGGCTTCTTTACTGAACGGTTTGAGACCAGAAAAACTAAAATCGGTCCACCGGTATATTTTATTCTTTACATCATAGATAGAGATAAATTTTTTTCTAAAGTCTTGAGAAAGCCATTCCAATAGTCTCAAGAATGACTTTCGGTGGTTTTGACTTTTCTTAAATGTTAAGGTGTATGTTCCCTCTTAAGGGCAGGCGCGTAATTTTTGGGGAGGGCCAGGATGCAGAAATGTGTACAATAGAAACGTAAAAAAAGGACGGACGATGATTTTGAATATCCCCCTTTATCAGAGTATAGGTCATTCGGTTCCTCGGTTGGGGGGGGCCCGGGCCCCCTGGGCCCCCTGGTCACGCCACTGCTTAAGGGGTCTGGCCACCCTGGCCGCACAGAAAATGGGCTTATTTTAAGAAAATTTGTAAGCTCGATAATATTCAACGGAATTTTTGCACACATGCTAGTTTATAGCTTGATGAACATATCATAATTTTCGTAAAAAAATATTCAGAAATGGCGGCTTCGCAGTAGTTGCCGTGAAGGTACACGCGCGTAGCTTGCAGCCAATAAATCTCCGGAACGGGTCATCTACTGTGGGGAATATCCCTAGTCAGACGTACTAGTTAGACCCAATTTAGGTTGGTACACAGGGTACGCGAGAAGAGTAAAGAGTGATATACGTTACCCACGCTTCTCCGCCCGGCACTCCAAATCCAGAATCTGTAACAAACAATAAATAAATATTAACTCAGCCAATTCATCCATCTGTGAATATTCTATCAAGTGAGGTACAACAATTCCCCACAATTTTTTTTTCCGATCACTACAAAAAAAATTATGAAGAAAAAAAAATTTTGTGAGCTTTTTCTTATTAATCATAAAATTTTTGTGCAATTTTATGTGCTGACTCTGAAAAGACTGCCGTGATGATAAACTCCGACGGCTACTACGATAAGTACTGAAAGTATTGGCTTGAAAAAATTCGTACAGAAGAAGGTGATCAAAATACATGCGAAAAGATGTTTTACACTTCCTTGGGTACGAAATCAGATTTTTTAAAAAATTCCCAAAGGTTTCTTCATTTTTTTTCAGCATGACGCACCAGAAGTGAAGCGAAGGCTAATATGAGAAATTGGACGGAAGTGATCGACATTTGTAAAAAAAAATTATTGGAACTTAGTGCCTCGCGAAAATCCACTGAGAACACCGTATTTAAATCTTCAGGAATTTTTTAAAGATCGGATCCGCAGTGCCGGACCTCTGAACATTTTTCTCTACATTTCTTACATGTTAATACATGGCCATGAATTTTGGTGAAGGTCTATACGATGAATTAGCAAAGATAGAAAAAAAACGGGAAAATCACGTTTTTTCGCCATAACTACCGCGACAGGAGGGGTAGAAGGCTAAAATTTGGCATGAATACCTTTTTTACCAAGGCCCAACTGAAACTGAAGTCCGTCGTCTATTTGGTGAAAGGGCACTTTTTGCCCTCTTATTCGGCTATACCCTTTAAAGTTGTATGTACCCCCTTAAATAGCCTTGTTTTACTAGGCCTGGCGATATACTCGTTTCATTAGGCACCAATGACTTGTGTCATTAGGGCCTATTAATATAATAAGTAATTTGCATTGTGATTGGGTTCTTCACGAGTATGTGATATTATTCAAGAACGATCCTAGTCTCATAGGAACAATCACGAACATGAAGAATATGTTATGAAGATAAACAATTTTTATATTATTCTTAAATTTTTGTAGAAGGCCAAAAAGAAACTAAACTTTGATCAGGAAGCAGCAAAACAACAGCAGAATAAAAATATTTTGAAGAAGTATTCGAAGCTATTGAAGACCCGTAAAGTACTTGATGATCCACTATCTGAGGACACTGAATCTGATAGAGAATCAGAAGATTTCGGAGAAAATGAAATTGATATCTCGAGGCAAAATGAATTTTTCGAATCACAAAAAGATGTTGACGACAACGATGATACAAACGACGGTTCTGGTAAAAGTTTTGAATAGTAGTAGTAGCACTTGGGAAACGCCCAGATTTGGATGTTTATTTTGCAAATCCACACAAGTACTCCAATAGATGATTCAGAACTTGTCCAATTTCCGCTGCCTTGTGAAATTCAAAGAAATCTTTTAAATTCTGTGTTTAATCTAGAATGTATTGGCTCATATGCCATGATCAGACGAGATATTTTCCAGCAAGCTTTTCATTCACTTAAAATGTATATATGATCCAATCAAACCATGTGAATTTGAACATATGAAAGTTAAAATTTTAACACGCAATTCTTAATTGTCATCTCAAGGATCAGAATCAAGACCTGAACTTCCAAACGGACTACCTTCACCGCCTCAACAATTGGAACAAGAGGTTGTACAACATCCTCGCCGGCACAGATCACCGTCACCGCCTCAACAATTGGAACGAGAGGTTGTACAACATCCTCGCCGACACAGACCACCGTCACCGCCTCAACAATTGGAACAAGAGGTTGTACACCATCCTCGCCGGCACAGATCACCGTCACCGCCTCAACAATTGGAACGAGAGGTTGTACAACATCCTCGCCGACACAGACCACCGTCACCGCCTCAACAATTGGAACAAGAGGTTGTACAACATCCTCGCCGAATCAGACCACCGTCACCGCCTCAAAGATTGGTACAAGAGGCTGTACATCTTCACCCAAATCGTGTAGAAGCACGCCATGCAGGTGCACGCTACATTAAAAGACTTCGTGATCAACCGCAAGATTTGGTATGCATTATATATCATGAGCATTTTTTACTGAGTCTAAACCTCATTTAATAATCGACTCACATTTTTTATCCCCAACAGGTATATCTTAACGCTGATACGCCGATAAATTCGGATACTTGGGAACTCATGAAGATGAAGTCGGACTCTACATTTGTGAGGGAAATTGCTGTGACGTTGTGGGGAACGGAGACCCTTCAATGCAGGTGTATAAACACAGAGAAAGCTAACAAGGGCAACGAAGGAGTTCTGAGAGAACAACTAAGCCCCAGAAAGTATGAAACTGTGAAATGTAAGATACTGTTTTCCTTTTTTTTTTTATAATTTCTCCATTTCCAATTTTTTTCATATGAGCCCATTTTTCGAAAGTCTTGAACGTTTTCTCAATCAAATAGAGTTCCCATCCGAACTTTGGCCATCAATCGTTTCGAGTCGGAATGTAATCAATTTTTTATTTCAGACTTTGAACAATATAAAGAAAATGTGCATATATCGTTTACAGAAAAGCTTTGATTGTTATGTAAAGTACTGCAAAGAACATTTTTTTGGCAGATTTTTACTAAGGTATACTAATAGAGTATTTCCAACCACTTTTCAATAAAAAAAAAATAGAAACACTAATGTATTTCCATTAACAGAAGGTTATTTTCAAGTGAACATTAGTCGACTTTACTCAAATCTTTGTCGGTATTCCTCCTCTTTGAGATGTGACCAATTAACATCTAATTACTTATTTTTGCATACTAAAAATAATGGAATGTCACAGCCTCTTTCATTTTACCCATTTCCGTTTATCCTTTTTTTTTGTAGCTTGTCTCTACGCAAAATTGACTGAAACTGGTATAACTGGAATAAAAAGAGCGATGAGAATGACGAAAGTTTCGAAGTACATGACTGCGAAACTTTATGACGTCCGAAGAAAGCTACCGAAACCATGAAAACCGTATATTTTTCATACTTACAAAAGCTCTCGAGTGAGTGCAAAAACTTGGACTGCCTCGTTAAGGTCACTATTGAGAGTAGGGTTCAAGTTACTGATCAACCAAATACATAAATCCTCCTAATTATTTTCTAATTACTAATATTTATATTTATTTTTATGGATATATATATATATATAGATATATATATATATAGTAGTAGTAGTATAGTAGTATAGTAATATAGATATATATATATATATATTGAATATTGGATACATACATATACATATTGAAATAATTCAAAAATATTCTTAATAGTTTTGATAGTCCTAATAGACCTAATAGTCTTAATAATCTTGATAGTTTTATATATTTTATAGCCTACAGCCTATAGCCTATAGTCGAAAGCCTACAGTCTACAACCAAGTAATGTGATATATTCGTTCATTAAGTAACAAAAAACTGGTGCACGCTGTCAAAGTCTGTAGTATTAGTAGTGTTAGTAATACGTCACTTACCTAGAAACATAAAAAATGCAATATATTATTTATATTTACAAAAGCTCTCGATTGAGTGTAAAAACTTGAACCGTCTATTTAGAGTTGATATGACGAGTAGAATAGTACATTGTGTATCAAGGGCGCAAAACACTATTTTTCGAGTGTGAAATTTGCAGTACGAGCCGAAGGCGAGTGTACTGCAATCACACTCGTCAAAATAGCCTTACGCCCGTGTTGCACACGATTTTTTTCTCAACACCTGGTCTGCAAAAATGCCTCTTTTCAGACCGAGTGAGCGGGCGCAAAACGGAACTTTGCGCCCGAGGGCAGGAAAAGAGTCGTTTGCGCCCGCTTTAGGCGGGCGCAAAGCACATTTCCGCCCGAGGGCCGAAAAGATCTGTTTTGCGCCCGCTCAAGAGGTATGAAAAGTGGCATTTTGCGACCGGGTGTGAGAAAATTAAGTTAGTGATCTACCAAGTGCATAAAAAACGTGATATATTCGGTAATTAAGAGTTAAAAAAAAAAAAAAAAAAACTGGTGCACGGTGTCAAAGTCTGTAGTGTTAGTAATACGTCACTTAACTAGAAACATAAAAAATGCAATATATTATTTATATTTACAAAAGCTCTCGATTGAGTGTAAAAACTTGAACCGTCTATTTAGAGTTGATATGACGAGTAGAAATTAAGTTAGTGATCTACCAAGTGCATAAAAAACGTGATATATTCGGTAATTAAGAGTTAAAAAAAAACAAAAAAAACTGGTGCACGGTGTCAAAGTCTGTAGTGTTAGTAATACGTCACTTAACTACAAACATGAAAAAAATGCAATATATTCTTTATATCAAGTTGATGTTCCTCTTAAGCTCATAAAAAGTTTGGATTGGGTGTAAAAAACTTCGAACTGAGTCGTTTAAATAAGTCCAAGTAGTAGGGATTCAGTCACCGAGATACCCAATGCATAAATAATGGGATATATTTTTTTATCGAGTTCATGCTCGTTCAACCTTGTAAAAACTCAAAACTGAGTGTAAATAACTTCGAACTGCGTCGTCAAAGTCACTATTAGCCGTAAGAATTGAGTGGCTAAGGTAGCGAATGCATAAGTCATGCAATATATGTATAATGCATTGTGTTCTTTCTATCAAGATCATCTCCTTTTTAAGTTTAATGTAGAACTCCGAAGTAAGTCGAGAAAAACCTTCGATCTACGTAATTCATGTCTTTATTCGCATTAATTCGTTGGTGATTCTTCATCTCTGAGTTTGTATACTTTTCACAAAATATTCCAATATCCACATGTTTCTTATACATGTCGACTTATCCACAATCATACTTGAAAAAAGCACACAACTCTAAACTTGAGGAATAAAAAACATTCAACTTATTGAGTCACTAATAAGAACATGTCTTATTGTTTTCAGATTAATTTTGCTGTCATAAAAAAAAGTTGTTGATTTTATTTTCGTACTATTTAAGGCTCCAAGAATTACGATACATGCGTGAATAAACTTTTTATTGCTCACCCGATATGTGTTGTATCGCAGTCATTTTTTTGGATCTACGAAGAATTTTATAATGCCCTTTTTTAATTATATATGCTAGTTGATATTATAAATATTGGTGTATCATCAACTAATCGAAATATAGTATCATTTTTCGTTGCAAAATATTGTCTGTTTAATTTGATGTGATAACCCTAATAATCAATGACGAATTTAATTGTAAAACTATTATGCATACTCATGTTATCATTATATCCGTAATATCGCAAACTACGGCGTAAACTACAACGTAAGCTACGTAGCAAATTACGTGGTCGACTACGTCGTAAACCACGTCGTAAACCATATCGTAAACGATATAGTAAACCATATCGTAAACGATATAGTAAACCATATCGTAAACTATATAGTAAACCATATCGTAAACTATATAGTAAACCATATCGTAAACTATATAGTAAACCATATCGTAAACTATATAGTAAACCATGTCGTAAACTATATAGTAAACCATGTCGTAAACTACGTCGTATACTACATAGTAAACTACCATCCCAAATTCCGATATAGTTTCCGTCGTAGTTTCCGACATCGCTTACGCCATAGTTTACGACATGGTTTACGACGTAGTATCCGAATTCGTTTACGCTGTAGGAACCGTCGTAGGAATTTTCAATAGGGTAGTAGTGTCAAGAATATTTTTCTCACTGAGCCAGTCAGCCGCTGGCCTTTCCTTATGTTGTCTTGTGCTGATACAAGAAACGATAAATTGGTGAAAATATGAGATTCACGAGTCGTGAAAACTTTAATTTCAAGTAAATACATACGCTGACCAAAGTCCTCATACCCTCATCCGATAAGATGCCAGCCGGTCGCCGACAGACTCTATGATTCTTTCATCTTCGGAAAATATATGGCGTCACAATGTATCACAGCTGAAAATATAACACACATCCTTCTGGAAGGATATTTTTAACTGGGTGTGCATTTGGCTGTGAACGATCAAATTAATTAAAGAGCAAGATTACATATTGTGAATAACTACATGACTATTTTTTAGTGACGGATCTTCTATACTCTGACATTGTGCTACTTGTTTCATACTTAAAGAGTGAATTTTGGGCAGATAGTCTTAGGTCGCTTTGAGATAGTGCGAAAGAGTAGCGTCAGACTGAAGTTAGGTTAGGTAGCGTGTTACGGGATGCCTGGACGTAGAAATATCTCTTTTTTAACGATATTCCTTACATAAATGTGTAGATGATAGATTATCACTCACCTGATAACCAGTTAGAATTCGAATCTGTTGAAGGAGTGAAACCATGAAGCAAAATTGTTTAAACCAGTGTCCGAGTCGTACGTATACGACGCATTCACAGCCGTTGACATATTAAAACAATATGGCGGCGTTTGGTGATGTCGCGCCATAGAAACCCATTGTCTCTGATATAAATGATACATGTTTATTTACGCAATCGTATATTTAAGTCGAATATAATTACGTATTATTAGATCAGATTAGATATACATACGCTTTTTTTCTCGGGATATTTACCAAAATATTAATATTGACTAATGAATAAAACAATGTCATTGATAGCGATAGTATTTTTTTCTTTTACAATAATAATTTTGTTTTGTTAGATAAGTATAAAATTATTCCGAAAATTCTGTTTTTCCAAAAAGTGTTCAAAAGTGAAGTTTTTTTTTTTTTATCGAACATCGATAGATCGGCCCGCGAAAACATTGATGAAAACAATCGATTATTTGAGAAAAAAAATCGACGATACTGGTCAATCAGAAAACAATTATCATCCCTAGCCAATACTGGCAGTACTTTGGCCCGACGCTGAGTTGACAGCGTTGGCTTTTACCATCGGCCCGGTACTGGCATAGCTGTATTTTGAGATTCGTTCCAATGTTGGGCCAACGCTTAAAACGAGGCTCGGCCGCCAGAGTCGTCCCAATACTGGGCCGTTCGTTAACATCGGCGGGCTACCGAAATTTCTGCATAGAAGGCAGGTGGTAAACGGGATGTACGGTCCCCGCGCATTCTACCTGTACCAGCTAAAGTCGGCGGCTTTCTACCTTTCCTCATACCTATCTTCGCTGGGCTCAGTGCTGCTGGTGCTATAGCCGGTGGAGCTTCTGGAATTGCGAAAGCAGTGAATGATGCAAACTCGGCCAAGCGTCAACTTGACGAAAGTCAGCGTCATAATAAAACAATGGAAGCCATAAGTAGATAGGCAACAGGGCTTCTACGCCACCCGAAAATTTCTAAGTCCCGAAATCGACCTACTGCGCATGCGCGAGGGCGGGAGATTTGAAATGCAGGTTTACTGCGCATGTGTCAGGGAAATTTAAAATCAAGGACGATGAGTCATCTTCTGGAACATTCGGGTGTGACGTCATTTCCTGTAGCGTCAGGGTGGGAAATTCAAGGACGATGAGGGTGGGAGATTTGAAATGCAGGTTTACTGCGCATGTGTCGAGGCGGGAAATACACAACGAGTTCTGGAACGGCTATGACGTCATTTCCTGTGGTCGGGGAGCCGTTCCTAGCGCCACGCGGCAGACCGTGCGATTCCCGAAGCTTTTTCTGAATTGATTGGACTACAAAATTCCTGGAATATGACCTGTTGCGCCACGCGGCACACCGTGAGATTCTGGAAGTTTCAAGGTGGCTTTCTCGGAATTTATCGGACTTACATTATAAATTCCTGGAACATGACCTGCTGCGCTGTACGCAGTGAGAATCTTCGCGATACGCAATTTACAGCTTCAAAAGACACCGCAATTCAAGTATCAAATTACATCCCTCGTTAATTTTTTGAACAATAGTGTTGGATTGCTTCTCATTAATTAACTGCAAATTAATAATGCTCGAGTCAAGGAAGGATTCCTGGAATTATCTTGAACCCGTTTCGACATGCAGCACTTCGCGAAATGCACTTTCCAACTGTAAAGATACCGCGATTCCAATATCAAATTACATTCAATGCTATATTCCAAACAATAGTATCAAATTGCTCATCATTAATCAACTGCAGATAAACAATTTTTCGAGCGAACGCTTGATTCCTGGAATTCATGTGTGTCAACCGGCTCAATCGATCTTTCCAGACTGCATATTCCTTAGACGAATAATCTTAGTTGATATAGTATTAAATACTTCAAGCAACGTCATACATGAACGCAGATGCAGTTATCTTCTGTTTATGTAAGACTTTAGGTTAAGGTAGAACGAGATGAACAAGTCTTTTTATGATCAATTTTTCTTTATTTCAAAATCAGTTATACAATAATACATGAATGGTTTTACACCAATTTTTTAACTCCACCACTTATCGGATTATATTCCACAATACGATCATGAAGGATGACGCAATACGCTGAGGTTCCGACAGGAAAATTATTCTTTGACTCAAACTCCAGACGAATATCAACGGGTCCAAATTTGAGAGACTCGTTCTGCTTTGAACAGTCGATGATGAACAGAGGAGCGTATTCCAGAAATTGATTTTTCTGCAACCACGGTTCAGGATCTTTTCCATAGTAGGTTGCTTGAAAGTTAGCGTACATATCGTAGAGAACGGCGTACTGGTTCTGACTCATATCGAGGTTCAGGTTACCGTAGGGATAGCATTGCGAATTCAAGAACAGCTTGACGTCGGTGATGCTGCAGTGATCGAAGTGGCTAGCATTTTTATTCGTTTTATTCTTACGGTTGGTCTGAAAGCCGAGCATAACGTATCGAGGTTTTTCTAGTTGAGACGAGGTTTTCACAGTCCAAACGTGTTTGGAAGTGAGGGGGAGTAGAGGGTACTCGTACAATTCCCAAGAACGGAAACTCATGGAGACGGATGGATCCTTCTCGATGTAACTCAGTAGCTCAATTTTTCGCTGATCCGAGAGTTTAACGTACGGCATTAGCCATTCTATGTTATTGATTGCGATCTTGAATTCTTCTTTATCGGTTACAACAAGTACAGCGTTCATGTCAGTTTTCGCTCTTGTTAGGATCAACTCGTGTTTAGCATTGACGATAATCTTACGATAATCCTCAGCAAAACCAAGAATCATATTTAGCGGTATGCACACATCGAAATAACCGTTGATATCGGCCAATTTTCGGCTCTCCTCGACATCAGTCCAACCCGCGTTCTCGAGCAACGAATTCTGACCAGGGGTGAGGGAGGCGTAACCCTTCATGAGACTCGTTAGACCGACATTCTTGTTTCTATCGATCTCAATTGCATTGATCTCATATCGAATTTCTTCAAACAGATGACAGATGGCGTTGTTGACCAGAACCGTGGTTGCTGGAGTTCCATCAGCCTTGGTCAGTCTCCCAGATACGTGGATTGAGCTCTTGCTCGGCAAAAGACATAGGTCTTGATGTTGGACCGTAATGCGAATTTCATCACTATTATTGAAAGTTGAGGATGCATAAGGCTTGTGTGCATGAATCTCGTAGTGCGCTATAGATTCATCGAAGGCAACCGGAGTCTGAATATTCAATATTTCTTCCTCCATGGTATATAGCAGACGATACAGATGCAGAAAAATCGATATTTTACTTTCTTCCAAAAGGTCTGACTTTGAGACCTAGACTTGTCAGAAACAGCACGTTTTGATGTGTTAGCTCCTTGAGAACTGGTTGACGACTGACTTCCCCGAGGCATGTCGGTCTACTAATATAACTGTTGCTGAGTTTTCGATTATAAACAATTCCCATTATTGAGTCTTAAGATGCAGTCTGATGGTTATAACTTCTCCTCGGAAATTAACCAGGTCTCCGTCTTGATCAACGATGCGAAGTTGAAGGTGATCTATAGTCTTGACGGTGATCGGAAGGTAAATGACGTGCGAGGGTACTTCTATGATCTTATATTCTGGTGGAACGACCGGAAAGAACTCGTGAATGGTGTGAACCTTGAGCTCATTGACGTAGGCACCTGTTGTGATGTTGCATTCGATTCGTAACGCGTTGACTTTCAGAATAGTTACAGAGAGATCAGATTTATGAGTTTGATCAGGCGGTAATACGCGGGGCGTAAATCCAAGCAAATGTCCAATGGAATCCTCTGGTTCAAAATTGACCGGACGATTGCACTTGATTTCGCTGCGCAATGTATTATTGTTCGGTTTGATTTCAATAATAATACCCTTATCCGTCAGCGCACTCTGTAGATATTTTTCGATGTCTTCTATTTCATAGCTACCGGTAGGAATGGTTATCACTTGATCACCCACGTAAATCTTATTGTGGCCGACGTCTACGTTAGGGATCGAGTTGAAGGTTAGCAATTCAACCAGACCCAAGACATATTGCTTGTGAGGGGAAAGTTCGATAGGTGGAAAGTACTGAGCCTCTAAAACGGAGGAGGTCCCCGAAATGGTTAACGTCAACGAATCATCCATGATGGCTAATGCTGAACTGATTTTGATTGATTATTTTTCAAGTTTATATAGGTTCAACTGTCCGCAGAGGAACTTGAGGCATAAATGTCCACACTCGAACGTGTCATAGTCTTGATATCTTTCATGATTATAGTTTACGCTACCAACACCGAGATATTTGACGAGGTCCGATGGCGGCCGAAGGTTACCGAAACTATCAAAGTAATCGACTTTATTATCGATTTTTCTGTACGCAACCCAATGAGTTCCCGGACCATCTTTGTCATCTAAATTTACGATTGCTGCTTCACGCCTGCGCGGTCCGCTCTTCGGCAAGTCATTTCTCATAAAGACACCGCGAAAGTATGGAATTTCAAATTTTTTCGCATACTTCGACAGATCCACATCGGTTAACGCTCGTCGAGGTAGCTTCATAATTAGTTTTTTGACTGTTTTTTCAGATGCAGACCGAAACCCTTCCTGTACGGTTTCAAATGAAGTCCTTTGCCAAGGGCTATGGCTTCCATTGTTTTATTATGACGCTGACTTTCGTCAAGTTGACGCTTGGCCGAGCTTGCATCATTCACTGCTTTCGCAATTCCAGAAGCTCCGCCGGCTATGGCACCAGCAGCACTGAGCCCAGCAAAGATAGGTATGAGAAAAGGTAGAAAGCCACCGACTTTAGCTGGTACAGGTAGAATGCGCGGGGAGCGTACGTTCCGTTTACCACCTGCCTTCTTGACAGCACCGCGTGCGCCTTCGAGCGCCGATTTAATGGCAACCCGTGCATCATTGCTTGGAATCATCGACCGTTTAGCTGCATCGATAACCTTTCTCAATGCCGTCGTCTTCTTCTTCCCCATTCCCATTCCGAATTTGGTTTTAGCTTTCATAGCGTTCGTTACAGCCCACGCGGCTGCCTTTTCACCGAGATTCGCGTCACCAGCTAACACCCGTTTCCAAGCTCGCTCAGCTAATACATTATCCGCTGTATGCCTAGCTTCAAGATTATCTTGATTCTTCGAGTATGCTATATCGTGTTCCTTGCATGCAGCGTCCAGGGGATTGATTCCTGGATCACCTCGAGCGAGTCTTTTCGTCAATTTTGTACCAGGTCCACAATATTGGTAGCCAGGTATATGCAATTCTATCGGGAGGCTATTGATGATTCTGTTCACCAAACCTTTGCCTCGCTTTTTACAGTTTCGCTTGGGAGTACCTTTTTTTGCTCTGTGTACGATCATGTCCACGCTTCGACTGACGCGAAAACTATATGAAGGCGTTATTTATAGCTTATGAGATCAGTCACGTTCGAGATGAACTTCAAGGCACAACCTATCAAACTACCGATCATGAATTTCGATAGTTTTTCATCGCAGACCAAAAAACAGGAGAAGCGACATGGTGCATTACTACCGAACAGCGTACGCGCGGTATTCTGTGGTCCATCGAACTGCGGCAAAACCAATGCGCTACTCACACTCATAACGCATCCCAATGGACTCAGATTTGAGAACGTTTATGTCTATTCGAAATCTCTGAATCAACCTAAATACGAGTTGCTGGAACAATTACTCAAGGCTGTAGACGGCGTCGAGTATTTTCCCTTTAATGAGCACGAGCAGGTTGTTGCACCAAGTGAAGCACGACCTAACTCTATTTTCGTGTTCGATGACGTAGCATGTGAGAAGCAGGACAACATCAGAGCGTACTTCTGTATGGGAAGGCATCACAGTGTCGATAGTTTCTATCTCTGTCAGACGTACGCCCGTATTCCTAAGCACCTTGTGCGTGACAACACCAACTTGATAGTTCTATTCAAACAAGACGATATGAACCTGAGGCATGTGTACGATGATCACGTAAACACCGATATGACGTACGTGCAGTTTAAAGACCTGTGCTCCGCCTGCTGGGATAGCGATAAGTACGGGTTCGTTGTAATTGACAAGGACAGTGAGCTGAATGAGGGTAGATATAGAAAAGGGTTCGACTGTTTTGTGAGTATTAAAAAGTAGCGTCTTCACGGAAATTGCGACAGTAACGCTGTAGACTCGGATACGTCAACATGCATAAAATTCAGAAGCAAAAAGAAATCCTGCGTCAAATCGCTCAAGCTAGCGCAGCGATTCGACGGAAACATCGTATGATAAAATCAGGAAAGGAAGCTGTTGAACAAACTATGAACGATGTCTTCAAACCCGTGGTAGCCCCACTGCATAAATTAATAGATATTTCAGAGGACACGAAACCCATCAAGGAAGAAATGAAACAGATTAAAAAAGAAATGAGTCAAATTAAAGAGGAAATAATAAAACCTAAAGAAGAGGTTAACGAATTTTCGAAACGTAAAGAAGAAGAGGAAGATGATGCATCGTTTTTAACAGCAAATGATGATGACAAAGAAGAGGAAGACGAAGGAGGAGAGGGAGAAGGACAAGAAGAAGGAATGAGAGATCAGTCAATGATTGAGACACGTTCCGAGGAAGCAAAGTATCTCGAAATGATGAAGGATAAAACGAGAAAAAGTGAACTGGATAGCGTGTGTGGTGTACGCAAACTTGCACACGATAATCTCATGGTTGGTGATTCAACGATAAGTTTTGAACCGCACCACGTCCGCATAGGCGATACGCTATACCCAAAGACCAAGGGGTTGTTGGAACTGTTGTTCAAGAGGGTACCCGATGATAGTTTTGTAACGTCAGCGGACCAAAAGATCTATCAAGACATTATTCTCAAAACTAATGCGCACAGAAACTACTACGAGTCTGACCAGCCCGTCCGGATTCAAAAAAGTAACAAATTGAGAAATATAATGGGTGAATTACTAAAAACTAGCCCTGCAATGAAAAAACGTAATGGCGAATTACTCAAAACTAGTCTTGCGATGAGAAAACGTAAGGGCGAATTACCAACAACTGGTTCTGTAATGAAAAAACGTAAGGGTGAAGGTCTACTACCACAGTCTATGGTTGCACAGCCAGGAGTTAGACAGGAATACGTTTTTTGGGACGATCCGAATGAGCTGGTTGAACGTCTTCGATTACTCTTGGCGTCTCAGGCAGCAGGCAACTCAAGTCATTCAAACGAAATAATGTCCGTCATCGAAGAATTACGTGAAGCGGGAATCATTTATTAATCAATAATCTTCGGTTGTGCGATCATTTCCACGATGAGCGTTGACGTGTTTGGACGACAACTGGAAAAGAGTGGGACCGTTAGTAACCGCGGTCCTCCTGGAGTGGGATTCAAAATTACCCCGGACGGACAGTATGATATGGATAACAAGCGACTGGTGAATTTATCCGATCCTGTAAATCAAAACGATGCAGCTACCGTAAAAGTCATGCAAAATGCTATACAGCAAGAAGTCCGTCTCGTATATCAAGTTACAGCAGCCTTGCGTAGCGACGTGGACGATACAACTATAATGATTCAGTCTCTCGAGGCTCGGTTCCGGGAAGATTCGAAGAATTATCTCATCAACACCGAGACAGTACAAGACCTCGCGACACGCAACGCACAGCTCATTTCACACATAGACGAGAGACTGAGAACATTAGAGAGAGCCGGAGAGCAGTTGAGCGAGCGGATACTTGCACTTGAAAATGAACGATAAAAAGCTAGAACTCGTAACGGAGCTGCATAAACCAGCGAGAAAAAATTACCAACGTCGACGTGTAGAAGTTCGTGGTATCGATGAGACCTGGCAAGCTGATCTCGTTGATATGATTGCTTACGCTGGGCAAAATAAAGGCTACAAACATTTGCTCACGGTCATTGACATTTTTTCAAAGTATGCGTGGGCTGTACCGATTAAGAGTAAGACTGGTGATGATGTTACCAATGCCATGGAGTCTATATTTCTCCAGGGACGTGTACCTAAAAAATTACACGTGGATCAAGGAAAGGAATTCTACAATACGAAATTCGAATCCCTCATGAAGCGTCACGGTATCGTGTTGTACTCTACGTACAGTAATTTAAAGGTATCAATCTGTGAACGCTTCAATCGTACACTGAAAAGTAAAATGTGGATGCAGTTTAGTCTCCGAGGTAGCTACAAGTGGACCGATATCTTGAATGAGTTGGTATCCGCTTACAATAACACCAAACACCGAACTATACGCATGAAGCCTAAGGATGTGTCAGCTGCGAACGAACAGCTGTTGCTACGCACCGTGTACCAAAAAGTTCGAGCTAGACCTGCGAAACCGCCGAAATTCAAAGTTGGAGATAAAGTTCGAGTCAGCAAATTCAAAAACGTTTTCGAAAAAGGATATACACCCAATTGGACAACCGAAATATTCACTATCATACAGGTTGTGAATACGGACCCTGTGACGTACAAGCTGAAAGATTATCGAAATGAACCTATCGCTGGAGGTTTTTACGAAAAAGAGCTCCTCGCTGTCAAGAATCCTGACATCTAACTTGTGGAAAAAGTGCTGAAGAGACAAGGAAACAGACAATATGTTAAGTGGTTAGGTTTCGATGATACACATAACAGTTGGATAGATAAAAATGATCTGTAAGGTATTTGAATGAATAAATGAAAAATTGGTTTTATTAATGCAGTTTTTATTTCGTTACACACCCGACGTACATCCATCCTTTAGAGTGGTAAAGAAAAATTACAGAAATTTAACACAAATTTTACAAAGTTTTACAAAATTACAAAATGATACAAAAAATTCCCTAAATTTTACAAAAAATGTACTAAATTTCACAAAAATGTACTAAATTTTACAAAAAAATGTACTAAATTTTACAAAAATGTACTAAATTTTGCAAAAAATTTACTAATTTTTACAAGAAATGTACTAAATTTTACAAAAAAATCAAAAAATTTCGATTCATAAAAACTATTTTCGTAAAATACTTTCTGGTTACTCTTATAGCGTTGAGTGTGAGGTAATATGATCCCTCTGGATAACACTCGGTACAGCTGAACGTGTCTCAATACACAATCAACCTTCGTTAATTTTATAGTGACCCCACGGTAACCTGTCTGTACTCTGAGGTAACAAATACCTCTTATCATCGTGAGGATTGAGAGCTAATTTGACTTGTCTGACAGTTTGAACTACGTGACATTTGGTACGGAAAGTACATTGACTTCTCTTTTGTGTATTCCTGTTCTGCAAACAGTCAAGATAATCATCGAAACTAATAGTATTTTGCACAACATTCATCTTTACACCTTTAGATTTTTTAATCCAATCATCATTCTGAACACGAACGCTGTACACTTTACTACGTAAGCCAGCGAACTCTGTCATGATCCTTCCATTGCATTCATCTTTCATTAAGCCGACGATTTTTTTATTACAGAGCGGCATACCGAAAACATTTTCTGGAGGGTAGTCGGAGGTATCGAATTTGTGAATATCACGTTTCATCACTTGATAAATATCTTCACATTTGACTTCATAAATGAGACTGTCTGTGTCGGTATATAGAAGTTTAGAATCATTTTTGAAGACACGTTTCATATAATCATAATGAAAGTCGTAAACGCAAATTTTCGAGAGGTCTAAGACGGAGAATCCGACATAAATTGGTTTATTTAGCACGACCTCTAGTTTGTTCAATTCTACAGCCACCAGGTTTTCACTGAAAACTGAACGGCTATGGAAGTTAGGCTTTGCGATCAGAGCTTCCGCACCGTACCTTCCAGCCCATTTTGTGACAAGTTTGACATCAACTCGTTTACGTACGTTTTCCATAGTTTTACCAAAAACGGCATTGTTCATGAGTTTGAACAAATCTTTTTCAAACTCATTCTTAGCCTGTTTGCGCATATTACTATTGAGATCGATATATTCTTTCAACCAAGGTGATTGGTTGAATTTCAGGACCCTGTGAATCTTTTTAAGCCGAAGACCGTATCTCAATGCCTGTTTTAAGTTGCGGTAATGTATGATATATGGATTTTTTGGATATAACGTTGTTAATAACTTTTCTTGCTTGGAACCGGGAGGTTTCATGTGCTCTGCGCATAGTGGTAGATCGCTATGGATATCGTGAATAGCTTCCGGATACTCCAAGTCCACTTCCAGTATGTACCCAACCGGTGAGTCATCAGGTACGTCGAAATTGAATCCATCTACGTTACGCACCCATTCGAAACCATCGTGAGGAAGATACTGAGTCATCGCCCATCCGTACAAATTATTAACGTCATAATACATCAGATACTTTGATTCTTCGTCTGGGTTGTAATCTTTAACATACTTATTATTAGCTTTCGCATATCGATTACAGCATTGACTCACACCGCCTCTGATACCACGCTCGATAAACATAACCATATCTATATCGGTTAGGAGTTCTAGTTCAATTTTCGTGTACTTCAGCATGGCATCCCACGTAAGGCCTGGAGTCGTGTAATAGTGTGCGGGATCCAAGCCATACGCTTTGAGACAACCGTCCCGAAAATTTTCAAATATATCAGCCAAAAGTAGTACATCTGTTTTCAAATAGAGGTCAGAATATTCACCCAAGGTTCCGATATCGAATTCATTCCACACTCTTTGAGCATGATTATAGTCTTCGTCAGAAATACCTCTGTCGTTCAAGATGCTGTAAAATTTATCTTTAGCCGGTAAATTAGGTTCATCGAGCTTCTCCCACGAATCGAGAAATTCGTAGGGAAACACGCCTTTTCTCGTTAGGAGTTTGAATTTATCTTCGCTAAGGTGTGAAAATTCATTTCTCACTATTTTGAGCTCTTGAAGGTGTGACGCTAGTTTCTCTAACGAAGAATTCATAAACCGAAACGAGTCGATGAATTTGAATGCGATATCGCTACCCTTGACGTGCTTCGTGAATGATATGTACCGCTCCTTGTTCAGCAGTAAAAGGCTAATGCGGCCATCGAAATAGGTACAAACGTCTTTAATGAGGAAGTGACTATCATATCCACTAAGGTTGTGAAAGATAACTGGAACAGTCCGTGAATCTTGGTAGCTGAGGTTACAGCTTTGATGAGCAGGTCCTCGATAATTTCCAGTTAGATGACAGTGGTCTCTAACTTTCTTACCGAGTAGAAGTGGCTTTTCGCAGACGTGACATACCGATGAATTTCTGAATGCCTCTTCTTGTTCCGGTGTTAGTTCATTCATTGGTATTGGACACCAAAATACCGTTTCTATATCCTCGGCTAGCTGCAGTAGTTCTCGCACGAACCATTCGGCTGGTTTCAAGCCTCGGTAGCTACGATAGTAGGATAGCGTATCATCGTAACTACATTTCAGATAGTAACCTACGCTGAAAGGTTCGTGTTCCTGGAACGCTGCAGTCTGGCTATCCTGAACGGGTAGCAAGAGACATTCGAAATCAGCATATACCACAAAAGGGACTCTTTCCTTGTTGCTAAAATTCCTAAATGCTAATGTATTGTTCTTTGGGGAAGGTAGCACAACCTTACAGTTATTCACTTGCGCACAGTCCAGTTCATGGGTATTCAGTTTTTGTGAACTCCGGAAGTAGTGAAGACAGCGATCGCAGATGAATTTTTTCGTTTTTTCTTTCGAAAGTTGCTTGCAAACCAAACGAGACAGGTCTTTTATCCAGACGTAATGGAATCTGATTGGCGTCTCCTCTTCACTGCTACTATCTTCATGGTCTATTTCCGTTCCATCGACGTAGTAATTTTGCAACATGAGTAAATTCACATGCTGATTCTTCTTCAGAGGTGTGACGTAGATGGGAGCAGTCTTGAATTTTCCATTACGTTTTTCCAAAATGTATATATTCACGGAAATATCATTTTGTTTCTCAAATTTTGCTACTTGTTTCGGCGTTACAGGAAAATCTATACCGTCGAAATTCAATTCGTCTTCGTATGGCTTATATTTTGAAACTCGTTCCGAATGATCCCACCACTCGACTGGATGTAACGCAGATAGCAGCGCCCATTTAAAACACTGATCATCATCGTTACGTACATTGACACATGCATGCTTTTTCTTGATGGGTGCAGGTATTTCAATGTACGAGCTCCCGCGCATAGGATTATATTTGTTAATGTTTATCGTTAGGTTCACGATTGAGTGTAATGACCAACCGGAATCCTTATCCTGAAATTCTTCCATATCCTTGAGGATTGGATCCCGCACATTTTGTGTGAACCATTCTTTCAAATCAGTCGTTTGGATGATCGGAGCATTTTTCGTGTTGAAATATTTGATCTCGATGACTTTTTCCTCATTTTTTTCATGATGCTGTATTCAGCTGCAAACACACTATTCACTTTCAAAGCGTTCTCTTTCTTGAGTGCGTTTTTAATCCGAGATTTAAAGAGAGATGACGCATCTGTCATGAACGCGATCGTGTCCACGTGTTTCAAGTTCACTATCACTCCCGAACGTATACGCTTCTCGAAAGCAGACTCCAAATCACACCATCTCACTCTATCGCTCCTATTTTTACGCTTTCGCAATCCGCTACCCGTAACCAGTAGGCCTTTGAGAAGAAGATTCGCACCCTTCAATTGACCAATTGTCGCTAGGTACTTTTGCTTCTCCGGTACAGTTGTACCCTCCTTGCGCAACAGCTGTCCCAGAATTCGTATGCTCTTTGTACCACATTTCATCCACTTGTCTACTTCTTGAGCATTTACCTTACCGTTGGCTAAAAGAGTATAGGCTCGTTTCATAAGAGCAACTGTTTTTTCACATTGTTCCACCGACATCGTGTCTATTATGTTTTATATCAGAAACTAAGTCGCACTGCAGTAATTTCGATCCACTCCTTTCATGAGCAACATCAAAACTGATGAATAAGTGACGAATAAACTCCGTTATATAGGGTCTGATCAGCAGAAAATTCTTGGAAACGTTTATTCATCGGCTGTTAACTAATTAATGATGAGCAATTTGATACTATTGTCTGGAATGTAACATGGAATGTAATTTGATATTGGAATCGCGGTATCTTTACAGTTGGAAAGTGCATTTCGCGAAGTGCTGCATGTCGAAACGGGTTCAAGATAATTCCAGGAATCCTTCCTTGACTCGAGCATTATTAATTTGCAGTTAATTAATGAGAAGCAATCCAACACTATTGTTCAAAAAATTAACGAGGGATGTAATTTGATACTTGAATTGCGGTGTCTTTTGAAGCTGTAAATTGCGTATCGCGAAGATTCTCACTGCGTACAGCGCAGCAGGTCATGTTCCAGGAATTTATAAGTCCGATAAATTCCGAGAAAGCCACCTTGAAACTTCCAGAATCTCACGGTGTGCCGCGTGGCGCAACAGGTCATATTCCAGGAATTTTGTAGTCCAATCAATTCAGAAAAAGCTTCGGGAATCGCACCGTCTGCCGCGTGGCGCTAGGAACGGCTCCCCGACCACAGGAAATGACGTCATAGCCGTTCCAGAACTCGTTGTGTATTTCCCGCCTCGACACATGCGCAGTAAACCTGCATTTCAAATCTCCCACCCTCATCGTCCTTGAATTTTCCACCCTGACGCTACAGGAAATGACGTCACACCCGAATGTTCCAGAAGATGACTCATCGTCCTTGATTTTAAATTTCCCTGACACATGCGCAGTAAACCTGCATTTCAAATCTCCCGCCCTCGCGCATGCGCAGTAGGTCGATTTCGGGACTTAGAAATTTTCGGGTGGCGTAGAAGCCCTGTTGCCTATCTACTGCCATAGCCCTTCGCAAAGGACTTCATTTGAAACCGTACAGGAAGGGTTTCGGTCTGTATCTGAAGAAACAGTCAAAAAACTAATTATGAAGCTACCTCGACGAGCGTTAACCGATGTGGATCTGTCGAAGTATGCGAAAAAATTTGAAATTCCATACTTTCGCGGTGTCTTTATGAGAAATGACTTGCCGAAGAGCGGACCGCGCAGGCGTGAAGCAGCAATCGTAAATTTAGATGATAAAGATGGTCCGGGAACTCATTGGGTTGCGTACAGAAAAATCGATACTAAAGTCGATTACTTTGATAGTTTCGGTAACCTTCGGCCGCCGTCGGACCTCGTCAAATATCTCGGTGTTGGTAGCGTAAACTATAATCATGAAAGATATCAAGACTATGACACGAGTAGATAGGATACACGGGTTCTGGGCCAAGATCCCTGTTACCGACATGTTACCGACCGAGGGTTCGCATCCGTGCTAATTACCGACAGTTGGTAAGTTACCGACAGGGTCGGCCGCTTACCGACAGTGGGTAAATTAGGGTCGGCCGCCCGCCTGTTTTACCCTAGGAGTTTACCTGCCGCACACCTGTTTACCGACAGGTTCGGCCGCCCGCCTGTTTTACCCTAGGAGTTTACCTGCCGCACACCTGGTTACCGACAGGGTCGGCCGCCTTCCTTACCGACAGTGGGTAAGTTAGGGTCGCTTACTGATTTTCCGACGGTCTGTTTTACCCCGGAAGTTTACCGACCGTGCACCTGTCTTACCATAGGAGTTTACCGACCGAGTCCCACTGTTTCATCCAGGTTTTCACTGTGATTATCAAGACTTCCGGTGAAAAACAAGCGGTATCCGGACTTCCTGCGGAAAACGGGTGGTATCCGGTCTGATTATAAGCAGGTAAGATTAATACGTGCGACAATTTTTTCCTCCCACGGGGTATCGCTTATCGCGGGCTGCAGCCAGAGTCCCACTGTTTCATCCGGGCTCTCACTGTGATTATCAAGACTTCCGGTGAAAAACAGGCGGTATCTGAACTTCCTGTGAAAAACGGGTGGTATCCGAACTTCCTGCGAAAAACGGGTGGTATCCGGTCTGATTATAAGCAGGTAAGATTAACACGTGCGACAATATTTTCCTCCCACGGTGGAATCGCTTATCGCGGGCCACCTTCGCGGTGGGTTTCCGGGAACTTGATTATTGGGCCTTATCAACAATTTTCTCTCTCCATGGTCCGCGCTCTTCATATACATTCGATTACACAGAACGTGGTGATCATTAACCATTCGTAAAACAGTGAGTACTCTCGGGAAAAATGATTTACGAACTGTGTGTGGAACTCATCAAGGCGATGGAGGAGGCGTACAGCTTGCTGCTTACGCTGAAACAAGGACCGGCGAGTGACCAGCTTATCGCAAAATGGATCGAAGTCGGACGGAAAAATATTGACACAATTAGCGGTTATTTGGAGTCGTGCAATCTACCCCCTGGTCAGAAGCAGCAGATGCAGGCTTCAATCGCACTGCTGCAGTCATGGGCTACAAAATTCCAGCAACACCAGCGGGTTATCGTTGGCGGTGGGGTAGGTGCTCCAATACCGAACCGCATTAGATGGGACGAGATTGCGAGCGCCTTCAACAGACGAATCCGGACGGGGGTGATTACAAATCTGGAGCATCGCGATTTGCAGGGATTTCTCACCGATGCCGGGGCGCTAACTATCGAACATCTGCAGGATATCCAGCGGAATGAGGGTAATATTCGCGTCAACGTCAATCTCTCTTGTAAATTTGAGAACGTCAAAGGGGGAAACGTGGATGTGGATATTAAATCATTCACCACCAGTAATAAAATAATTCTACCCGCCACCGATCTCGCAAGCTGGTTCAAGAACGAGATCGTAAACCAATTGCTTGTTAAAGTCGAGGATTTTGAGCAGCGAGATTCGGGGTGGAGCATGCTTGAGATTATTAACTTGGTGGTGAACATTAACCGCTACCAACCCCTCGCTGGTGGTCTTTCAACATACGTTGCATTACCGTCGGATATCCTGCGAAAAAAAGCGGTCGTCAACGTGGAAAACAACGTGGCCGTTACAGCGGCGCGTCACCCTGCGAACAATCATCCCTACAGGAAACACAGCTACCGCGCCTATATCAACGAGTGGGATTGCACGGGTATAAAATTCCCCATGACCCTCCACGGTATGGAAAAATTCGAAAAGTTAAATAATATTAGGATAAATGTTTATGGAATAGAGTGCGAGGCTTTTCGCGATAGTGTCAAGGGTGCGAAAAGCGTAATTGTACCTCTGTATTTGAGTAAAAATTCGACAAATCCAGATGCTGCCGCAATTCATCTCCTCATGGTCGAGTGTGGCGATGATGAGGAGATCGATGATTTAAACAATTACACTCCACGATTCCACTTTGCTTGGATCAAAAATCTGTCCCGCTTAGTGAGCAGCCAACTATCATGTTATAATGGTCAACAATTTTTGTGTGATAGATGTCTGTGTCACTTCACGGTGCGGAGTAGCTACGACAGTCACCGACTCGATTGCGTGCGTTCGAACAAGGTGCGAATGCTTTTCTCGGAGAAAAAAAAGAGCTTGGAATTCAAAAATTTTCGAAATAAGGGGCGGGTACCGTTCGTCGTCTATGCGGATCTTGAGTGTATATTGAAACCCGGTGCAAACGAATCCCAAGAGCATATCCCGCATAGTGCGGCATTTTACGTGCATTGCTCGTATGATAATGCGTTATCGGGATATGCGAGTAAACGGGGGCCCGATTGCATCGAATGGTTCGTCAAGCAGCTTCGTGACTTGGCCGTTAACGTAGAATCTCGAATTAAAAATATCATTCCTATGAAACCACTGACTCAAGTGCAGCGTGATCGGCATGCACGCGCGAAAAATTGTTACATTTGCGAGAAACCGTTCTCACCGGGGGATAAAAAGTGTCACGATCACTGTCACTTTACGGGCGAATATCGCGGTCCCGCGCATAACGGGTGCAATTTAAATTTCAGGGAAACACAGACGATTCCCGTGGTGTTTCACAATTTTTCCGGATACGACTCACACTTTATCATAAAATCTCTAGCCACATCTTTTCCCGGGGAAATCACCCTTTTACCTGTCAACAAAGAGAGGTACATTTTTTTCACGAAGCGGGTTGACGGCACCTTTATACACTTGAGATTCCTCGATTCGCTCCGGTTTATGGCCAGTAGCCTCGACAAGCTGGCCTCGTATATCGATAATGGGGGTAAAAAGATAACTCACACTTTCTACAGCGACCGCGAGGAATTTGAATTAATGATCCGCAAAGGTGTTTTCCCCTACGAGTACATCGATAGTTGGGGAAAACTCGACGAGTTGAGCCTGCCCGATAGAGCAAGCTTCTATTCAAAACTCAGCGACTCGGGCGTCTCCGATGCGGATTATCAGCACGCAAAGAATGTCTGGAGTAAATTTAAATTGAACACCCTGGGCGAGTATTCGGATTTATATTTAAAAACCGATGTTCTCTTGCTTGCTGACGTTTTTCAAAATTTCCGCGACAGCTGTTTCCAAACGTACGATCTGGACCCCCTTCATTATTACACGGCACCCGGTCTAGCCTTCGATGCGATGCTAAAACATACGCGGGTAAATTTACAACTCCTGGACAACCCAGAGATGATTCTGTTTATTGAAAAAAGTATCCGAGGGGGCGTGGCTCAGTGCTCGAACCGTTACGCCGATGCCAACAATCGCTACATGCGTGATTTTGATCCGAGCAAAGAGGAATCCTACATCATGTATTTCGATGTGAATAATCTGTATGGCGCGGCTATGAGCGAATATCTACCGTGTGGCTCATTCGAGTGGGAGCACGAATCAATCGATGTGATGAGCATTCCGGATGATTCACCGATTGGTTACATGCTCGAGGTCGATTTGGACTAGAGTTACACGAAAATCATAAAGATTTACCGCTCTGCCCCGAGCATTTCATTCCACCCGGTAGTAAAACGGCCAAATTGTGCACCACACTTCTACCCAAAAATAAATACATACTTCACTATCGGAATTTGAAGCAGTGTTTAGGTTTAGGCATGAAGTTAGCCATGGTGCATAGGATTCTGAAGTTCGCACAATCTCCATGGTTGAAATCGTACATCGACTTGAACACCGACAAGAGGAAGCAATCTCGAAACGATTTCGAGAAAAACTTTTACAAGCTTATGAACAACGCGGTGTTCGGCAAGACTATGGAGAATGTGCGTAAACATAAAAATGTCAAGCTGGTCATGAAATGGGGTGGCCGGGGCGGTGCAAAGGCTCTGATTTCTCGACCAAATTTCCATAGCTGCACCATATACGATCGAGATATGGTGATAATAGAGATGAATCGTTTAAATGTCTATTTCGATAAACCGATATACATCGGTGCGGCAATTCTGGATTTATCGAAGATTATTCTATACAAGTTCCACTACAATTATATTAAAACTAATTTTAGCAATAAGCAGGCGAAATTGCTGTATACGGATACCGATAGCCTAATTTATCATTTCACTGTACCGGATATTTATGAGATCATCAAGCGTGATGTTGAATCATACTTTGATACCTCGGACTATCCACCCGATAACATCTACGGCATCCCCCTGCGGAACAAGAAGCGTCTCGGTTTCATGAAAGATGAAAATAACGGCAAAATCGTTACGAAGCAGAGGTCCATACGCGCAAAACTCCACGTGATGAAAACTCAGGAGGAGGGGGATGAGGAGGCGGGTGTGATGAAGCGTGCCAAAGGTATCAAAGGCTCCACACTGAGGACCATCACGCTCGATGACTTTAACGCGTGTCTTTTGAATCACATAAATCTGT
The DNA here is from genome assembly GCA_018257835.1 of Euura lappo. Classification (NCBI taxonomy): domain Eukaryota; kingdom Metazoa; phylum Arthropoda; class Insecta; order Hymenoptera; family Tenthredinidae; genus Euura; species Euura lappo. The sequence goes on from JAEUYN010001643.1 coordinate 243,276, forward strand.
ACAGGAAGCAGTGTCTGATTGTGAGTAAGAAGCACGAGGTTCGCGCCATTGTGCAGAACAAACTGGCCCTAAGCTGGTCTGATGATAAAAGAGTTTTAATACCCGGGCAAACAGACACTCTTCCTTGGGGTTTCCAGAAGGCGCCATAAATATCAGGCCTCGAGTTATCTAGCCACCGTTTTTTACCATTTTCGAAAAGTTTGAGAAAATTTCAGAAATTTCAACTTTTTTTCAACTTTTTTCAAGTTTTTTCAAGTTTTTTCAACTTTTTTCAAGTTTTTTCAACTTTTGAAAGACGAATCGTAGCATGCGTATTTACATGTAATAAGGTATAGGTAATTCTGGAAAAAGTTGAAAAACTTGAAAAAACTTGAAAAAAGTTGAAAAAAGTTGAAAAAACTTGAGAAAGTGTCTATTTGATCATGTGAATTTACACAAGGAGCAGTGTCTTATTGTCAGCAAGAAGCATGAGGTGCGCACCATTGTGCAAAACAAACTCGCCCTCAGCTGGCGTGACGACAAAAGAGTCCTAATGCCTGGCGAAACGGATACTCTCCCTTGGGGTTTTCAGACTGCATGATAACGAACACGAGGCCGGCCTCTACCCCCAAGACAACTCCCACATCTGAAATCTCAATTCTTAAATCTAAATTCTCAAATCTCAATTCTCAAATCTCAATTCTCAAATCTCAATTCTCAAATCTCAATTCTCAAATCTTAATTCTTATGTAACAAGCCTAAGCAAGTCAAGTATTTTATATGGGTTCAATCCCGTGTAAAATACATAAAAGTACACCGAAGGTGTGAAGCGGGCGATATTTCAATAAGAGTATCCAGCGTAGAACAGAAGTGATTATATATTCAACAGATTTATTCAGACAAGTGATTTAAAAGAGAGTACAACAGTTCTTATTCCTAAGAGAGTAGTTCCAGAAGTGAGTCCAGCTAATTCAGTCAAGACTGAAGAAGCCAGCGGGAAGGGTGAGGGGAGTGCATAAGACTGACCAAGCTATCCCACGGTACGCGAAGTATCGGGTGATGCGCCGTCAGGCTTATGCGAAAAGAGTAAGATAGCGGGGTGCAGATATTCTAAGATCTAGTTAACTAAGTCTAAGTCTAAGTCTAAGTCTAAGTCTAAGTGCGTGTGTGTGAGAGAGTGTGTGAGGGTAGGCGTCGTATGGACCGTGGGACCAGACGTGACACCCCCCCCGTTAGATGAAACATAGGGTGTTAAGCATGTGTTTCAAGTAAAGAAGGTATAAACTAAAAAAATAAGGTTCGATTACAATTATGATGTAACTTAAATTTAAATGTGCTTAAGGTTAGTTTACAATGTTTTCTTATGATTACTTAAATTTTGGAAATTATTTTAAAATGGTGATTCGATTTGAATGGTGTTTGTGTTGTTGTGAATTTGGTTTACAATGTGAATGTGTTTTTAATTTTTGTGTGACATATGAAGTTAACTATTGATTGAAATTTACTTATGGATATGAATTGATACAATTTGGTGCATTGATCTTAAGGGTAAATGCGCTTAGGGTTAGTGCGCGTTTAAGCGGGTTAGTGAACTTTGTTTTTGAAAATTGGTTTATTGGATATTGTTGGTCAAATACAAATGTCATCTATTGGCTATTCTTAATTCTAAAATGAATGCAATAAGGTTGTTGTAATTTTAATTTAATTGTTTTTATCGGTCTTATGTGGTAGATGTTGAAAGGAAAACAAATTATTTATTGGATGTTGGTGAATACAAATGTGTCTTAGTATTATACTTAATTTTTAATTGAAATGAAATGGTGGGTAATTGATATTTCGAAGTGGTGGGGGTTGTTTCTAAAGTTTCGAATAATTTTGATACAAATGTTCTTGGTTTTGTGGCTAATGGATAATAACAATATATTTCTTCGAGGGGTTTGTTTTAATAATTGTTAATTGTAAATATTGTAATACTAAGCTTATATTTAAAAAAATGTGTTGTTAAACTAAATTTCGAAGGATGATCAAGAATGCGTCGCAAGAATCTGTTTTATCTTGCAATCGGTTACTTTGGAAAAAAATGGCAAATCTTTAAGTTCGATTTAAACTGATATAATTTTATGCGAACGATTTTTGTAACATAAAAGGGAAAATAGGGTTGGATTCTGGAAATTGCTTGAAAATTAATTTGTCTGGTTTGATAAGTCGAAAGCGAGTCTGTCGGTTGATGTAAGTTTTTTTTTTTTGGAAAATCGTTGTCAATAGGGTAGTTGTAGTTTGAAACTATATTGAGGGGTCAGAGATTTCTGCGGGAGGAAGGACGGATATTACCATCGGTTAATCAAAAGTATCGCTGTTAAGGTCGCGTTCGTCAATCGCATGTTTGCTGTGTTGGTTTGAATGTGTGTGAGTCGTTGATAAGCGAACAGGAGTGTCAGGTGTTTGGTCTGAGTCTACAGCTGATGAAGGAGAGGAACGATGTGGAGGAGATCTGCGTTTTTGGTCGTATGAAGAGGTGGTGGGGCGTTGGAAGGTGGAATTTCTGCAATAGGGTCAGGGGGTCGAGGAGGAGGTAAAATTTGAAGTGACGGTCTTTTTATATTTGACTCTGGCGGTCGAGGAGGAGGTAGAATTTCGATGGTTTTTTCGGAGGTAGAATTTGATGGTCTTTTTGTATTTGACTCTGGAGGTCGAGAAGGAGGTAAAATTTGAAGTGACGGTCTTTTTATTTTTGACTCTGGCGGTCAAGGAGGAGGTAGAATTTCGGGTGACGGTCTTTTTGCTTTTGATGCTGAACGGTCAGAATCATCTGTGAGCTTGGGTTTGATTGCTTTGAATCTCTTATCGCGTATCTGTTCTCGTGTTACCTTGCGCTCTGCTACGCCAAGCGAGGCTGTGCAGTCAGCTGAGATGCAATGAGCTGAGTTATCTATTTGTTTGATCAAATCCGCGTTTGATTCTTTGGCAATCGAATCAGCTGTTGAAGGCAAGTCTTCTGAATGTATGAGGAAATGGCTCAACGGAAGTTCAATTTTTGAGTGAAGATCTCGAGAGGTACCGGTCATGGGTTTGGATTGCCTATTTTGCGGAAAATATTCGCGTTCGACAGTTTTCGTTTCCGGGTCACGTTGTGGGAATGAGAACTTCGAATAAACAGGTTTTGAAATTCGCTTATGAGTTTTCTTGACAATTTTTCTGTTATCCAAGTCTGAAGGACTTTTAAGGGTGCCTGATTGATAGTGCGAGACAGAGGAAGATTTTGGACACTTGTTTTCGTCTCGCCTGTGTAGCGGTACTATATTACTTGCGGATTTCTCTTGAAAATGATTGTTGACTGTGGAAATTTGAGTTTCGCTACTTTTCTGTCTCTGTTGTTTTTCCGCGAGTTCAGCAATTAGATTTGTAACGTAAGGGACTGTGGTGGTATTTGCGTCTACAGGATCGTTCACCTGTGTGTACTCTGGTGTATTCGCGCCAGGAGAGTCGGTGTGTTGGTCGCGTATGTTGGCTACGGTTGGACTTGAAGCGTCTTCGTTATCAGCGTCGTACGTGTAATCTGAGTAGTCGACCTTGCGTGTTATTGTTTTCTTTTGCGGTTCCGCGCTGTTATAAGATTCGGTATTCACTTTGCGTTTAACTGATTTCGGGTTTGGCAATATCATTCTCTCATCAGGATTTTCCGTAATTTTTCGCGAAGCTGTTATAATTCCAGTTCTGAACGTTTGAACAGATTCTTGTCGATCTCGAGATTGCGTCACTAGAGCACGGTTTTCATACAAATCGCGGGTGTTCAGGTGATTTTTTGAATCGGTCAGTGGTACTTGAGATGTCACTGGGACTTTCGCTTTCGAACTTTCTGCTATCGTTTTATTGATTAATCCGACTATTAAACTAGTCGCATCTGGAAAAACATTCGGTAAATCGTCGTCGTCGTCGTCGTCGATTATTATTGGGTCATTCAATGGTTTCTCGAATTTTTCGGACGCTCTACTCAAGTACGGACTGTCGGCGCGTCCACGCGGCGGTCCCGATACTCGTTTAAATGTTGCGCGTCGTTTGAGAATCGCTGTTGTTGTTGCTGCTGTTGCCAATCCGGCTGAGGAAAACGCGTGTAATTGACCTGCGTGTTATTTTGTTGCTGTTGATACGGATTATTACAATTTTGAGGATCGTTTCTATCGTCGTATTGATCTGATTGATGTTGATAATTATTATGCTGTCCCTGATTATCGAACTGTGGTTGTTGCCCGTAATTTTTATAATGTGGCTGGTTGTGAGATTGAAACTTTTGATAATTTGGTGAATTGTTAGAGCGCTGATTCTGGTTGTAACCATTGTTGAAAGAATTATGACTTTGCTGGTGGTTATAAGAACCTTGGTTATTGTTGTTGGATTGGTAGGATCCTGGATTTTGGGAATTGTATTGATCCTGGAGGTTTCTTCTGTTACAAAATTCGTATGAGTGACCGTTCCTGTTGCAAAATGTACAGTATTGATTGGCGCGCTGTCTCGATCTGCATTCTTCTGTGGAATGGCTGTTTCTGTTACAAAATGTGCAAAAATTTTCTGAATCGCGCTGTCTTGATCTGCATTCTTCTGTAGAATGGCTGTTTCTATTACAAAATGTGCAAAAATTTTCTGAATCGCGCTGTCTTGATCTGCATTCTTTTGTAGAATGGCTGTTTCTTTTACAAAATGTGCAAAAATTTTCTGGACCGCGTTGCGGTGATGGCTTTGAATGGTTATTTGAGCGACTCTCGCTCGATTGCTTAATTTCTAAGTTGGCTTGACTTTCTAATTGTAATCTTTCTTGAATGATCTTTTCTGCGCCTATTGCTAGATCAATCGCTTCTCTTAGAGTTCTTGGGTTTTCACAAGACACCCTAAGCTCTATTTCGCCCGCTAAGCCTTTTATGAACGAATTAATCGAATTTTGTTTTAAATGCTTAACTAAAACTGCCGCTTCGTCGGCTGATTCGTGAGACTCGATTATTTCGTGGGCTGAGCGCACGAGTTTTTCTATTCTATTTCCATATTCTAATACTGACTCGTTTCGTGCTTGACAAGCTCTTGCAATTGATATTTCAACGTCTGATAAGCGGTGTTTCGGACCAAAGGCTCTTTTTAAATCTGCCAGAAGGTGGCTTACATGTTCACTACGGCTGTCCGGCAGTGCTAATTCTGCGTCTCCGTCAACTTTGGAGCGGACTAGCGAAGTAAATACGGCTAAATCCTGTGGAGCGATTAAACGTTTCGCGTTTTCGACTTTTGTTATGAAAGATTTTACTGTCATGTTTGAACCATTGTAATTAGGAATCAACGCGGCGACTGCTTGGATTGTCAAGTATGAAGGAGTAGATGCTGCTGAGTCCGGCATCTTGAATTATTTGCTAATTACAACTAAACAAATAATATTAATTTCTATTGAATCTCGGAGACTTACAATGAGCTGAGTATGATGAGAGTTGCGAAGAGGTATCGCATGGTTGCGATTGATGTAAAATTCTTCTGACAAGGGGTTTGGGTGGTGGGGTGACGATCGGTGATCGTCGATGACGGCTGGCGGCTGCAACGGCTAGCGACGGCTAGCGACGGGTACAGGTGGGCTCTGCGTCGGATTGATGTCGTCCTTATCTGCTTCTCTCGTTCGCTCAGGATACCGGGGCTCGTTCGGTGTGGAGATTTTTGGTTTCGAATGACTCGATTAATTTTCAGTCTTCGATTAGTTATTAAATTCTCGTCGTCTTATGTTTGGCGAGAGATTTAATTTTCAATGATTATTACTGCGTGTAATTGGCAGTGGTCTCGTCGTCTTACGTGTGTTGCGAGAGCACAAATTTTTATGAATCACTGTTCACTTAAATTTCTTAGTGATTGATATTCCGTCGTCTTATTGAGAATGCGAGGTATTTATTATTATCTTCCGTCGTCTTATGGTTGCGAGGTATTTATTATTTTATTTTCCGTCGTCTTATTGAGAATGCGAGGTATTTATTATTATCTTCCGTCGTCTTATGGTTGCGAGGTATTTATTATTATTATTTCTTCCGTCGTCTTATGGTTGCGAGGTATTTATTATTATTATTTCTTCCGTCGTCTTATGGTTGCGAGGTATTTATTATTATTAATTATTAATTATTGTTAAAACTAGTTTTTATCGACGGTGTGCTGATGGTTGACTTCTGGTGCACTTTTCACGCGTCGATATATTGTTGCACTTAATTAAAAACACTTGTTTTGGCGAATGCGTCTGTCGTATCGTTGATCTCTTCCTTTGGCTGGGCCTTTCGAATACGCTGCGCGCTAGTTAGTCGTTTTCCGGATTGGCCGTTTCCAGATTGTTGCTAACTAATCAAACTCTTTTCACTGAATCACCTTCTCACTTTTTTAAACTTCGTCACGGGGAACACCGCTGCCACCAGTGTAACAAGCCTAAGCAAGTCAAGTATTTTATATGGGTTCAATCCCGTGTAAAATACATAAAAGTACACCGAAGGTGTGAAGCGGGCGATATTTCAATAAGAGTATCCAGCGTAGAACAGAAGTGATTATATATTCAACAGATTTATTCAGACAAGTGATTTAAAAGAGAGTACAACAGTTCTTATTCCTAAGAGAGTAGTTCCAGAAGTGAGTCCAGCTAATTCAGTCAAGACTGAAGAAGCCAGCGGGAAGGGTGAGGGGAGTGCATAAGACTGACCAAGCTATCCCACGGTACGCGAAGTATCGGGTGATGCGCCGTCAGGCTTATGCGAAAAGAGTAAGATAGCGGGGTGCAGATATTCTAAGATCTAGTTAACTAAGTCTAAGTCTAAGTCTAAGTCTAAGTGCGTGTGTGTGAGAGAGTGTGTGAGGGTAGGCGTCGTATGGACCGTGGGACCAGACGTGACACTTAAATCTCAATTCTTAAATCTAAATTCTCAAATCTCAATTCTCAAATCTCAATTCTCAAAGCTCAATTCTCAAATCTCAATTCTCAAATCTTAATTCTTAAATCTCAATTCTCAAATCTCAATTCTCAAATCTCAATTCTTAAATCTCAAATTAGATCTTTCCCCACGTAGTTTCGAAAAGTTTCGGAAATTTCAAGTTTTTTCAAGTTTTTTCAAGTTTTTTCAAGTTTTTTCAAGTTTTGAGGAGCGAATCGCGGCATCAGTATTTACATGTATAAGGTATAGGATAATTTGGAAAAACTTGAAAAAACTTGAAAAAACTTGAACAAACTTGAAAAGAGTTGAAAAAAGTTGAAAAACGTTGAAAAAAGTTGAAATTTCCGAAAAAAAAGTAAAACTTCATTGTAAAAACTAGTATTAAGACTACTTTAGGTTGTATATAAGAATAAACAAGGTGTATGTATGTATAATATTCATTTTATTGTCATTAAAAGATACATATTTTTCCCTCAAATGTCTGATTTATTTATCCAACTGTTGTGTGAACTGTCGAATCCCAACCACTTTACATATAGCTGATTGCCACGTTTGCGGAGGACCTTTTCCACAAGATAACCATCGGGGTATTGCACCCTGCTGAGCTCCAACTCGTAAAACCCGCCCTCAATGGGTTGCTGGAGGTAGTCGGTGAGTTTGTAGGTAGGTGGATTGGTATTTTTCACCTCGCTAACGGTGAAGATCTCCGTCGTCCAGTTCGGGGTATAACCCTTCTCGAAGACATTCTTGTATTTACTGATTCGAACCTTGTCGCCGACTTTGAATTTTCGCTTCAGACTGCTCCTCTTGATCTGTCGCGGTTTGTAGACACTTCGATACAGCTGTTTTTCATTGGATGCTGTGACGTTTTTCGGCTTCATCCTGATTGTCCGATGTTTGGTGTTGTTGTAGGATTCAATTAATTTGGGTAGAATATCGAGCCATTTGTAGGAGCCTTGGAGAGTGAATTGCTTCCACATTTTATTTTTCAGCGTTCGATTGAAGCGTTCGCATATGGATGCCTTCAAGTTGCTGAATGTCGAGTACATATTTACACCGTGATGCGCCATGAGAGCTTTGAATTCTTTGTTGTAAAATTCTTTGCCCTGGTCGACGTGTAGATGTTTCGGTACACGCCCCTGCTGCAGCACAGATTTCATAGCTGACGTCACATCCGAGGCATTTTTACTCTTGATCGGTACACCCCAGCACAATGGCGCGAACCTCGTGCTTCTTACTCACAATCAGACACTGCTTCCTGTACAGATTTATGTGATTCAAAAGACACGCGTTAAAGTCATCGAGCGTGATGGTCCTCAGTGTGGAGCCTTTGATACCTTTGGCACGCTTCATCACACCCGCCTCCTCATCCCCCTCCTCCTGAGTTTTCATCACGTGGAGTTTTGCGCGTATGGACCTCTGCTTCGTAACGATTTTGCCGTTATTTTCATCTTTCATGAAACCGAGACGCTTCTTGTTCCGCAGGGGGATGCCGTAGATGTTATCGGGTGGATAGTCCGAGGTATCAAAGTATGATTCAACATCACGCTTGATGATCTCATAAATATCCGGTACAGTGAAATGATAAATTAGGCTATCGGTATCCGTATACAGCAATTTCGCCTGCTTATTGCTAAAATTAGTTTTAATATAATTGTAGTGGAACTTGTATAGAATAATCTTCGATAAATCCAGAATTGCCGCACCGATGTATATCGGTTTATCGAAATAGACATTTAAACGATTCATCTCTATTATCACCATATCTCGATCGTATATGGTGCAGCTATGGAAATTTGGTCGAGAAATCAGAGCCTTTGCACCGCCCCGGCCACCCCATTTCATGACCAGCTTGACATTTTTATGTTTACGCACATTCTCCATAGTCTTGCCGAACACCGCGTTGTTCATAAGCTTGTAAAAGTTTTTCTCGAAATCGTTTCGAGATTGCTTCCTCTTGTCGGTGTTCAAGTCGATGTACGATTTCAACCATGGAGATTGTGCGAACTTCAGAATCCTATGCACCATGGCTAACTTCATGCCTAAACCTAAACACTGCTTCAAATTCCGATAGTGAAGTATGTATTTATTTTTGGGTAGAAGTGTGGTGCACAATTTGGCCGTTTTACTACCGGGTGGAATGAAATGCTCGGGGCAGAGCGGTAAATCTTTATGATTTTCGTGTAACTCTAGTCCAAATCGACCTCGAGCATGTAACCAATCGGTGAATCATCCGGAATGCTCATCACATCGATTGATTCGTGCTCCCACTCGAATGAGCCACACGGTAGATATTCGCTCATAGCCGCGCCATACAGATTATTCACATCGAAATACATGATGTAGGATTCCTCTTTGCTCGGATCAAAATCACGCATGTAGCGATTGTTGGCATCGGCGTAACGGTTCGAGCACTGAGCCACGCCCCCTCGGATACTTTTTTCAATAAACAGAATCATCTCTGGGTTGTCCAGGAGTTGTAAATTTACCCGCGTATGTTTTAGCATCGCATCGAAGGCTAGACCGGGTGCCGTGTAATAATGGAGGGGGTCCAGATCGTACGTTTGGAAACAGCTGTCGCGGAAATTTTGAAAAACGTCAGCAAGCAAGAGAACATCGGTTTTTAAATATAAATCTGAATACTCGCCCAGGGTGTTCAATTTAAATTTACTCCAGACATTCTTTGCGTGCTGATAATCCGCATCGGAGACGCCCGAGTCGCTGAGTTTTGAATAGAAGCTAGCTCTATCGGGCAGGCTCAACTCGTCGAGTTTTCCCCAACTATCGATGTACTCGTAGGGGAAAACACCTTTGCGGATCATTAATTCAAATTCCTCGCGGTCGCTGTAGAAAGTGTGAGTTATCTTTTTACCCCCATTATCGATATACGAGGCCAGCTTGTCGAGGCTACTGGCCATAAACCGGAGCGAATCGAGGAATCTCAAGTGTATAAAGGTGCCGTCAACCCGCTTCGTGAAAAAAATGTACCTCTCTTTGTTGACAGGTAAAAGGGTGATTTCCCCGGGAAAAGATGTGGCTAGAGATTTTATGATAAAGTGTGAGTCGTATCCGGAAAAATTGTGAAACACCACGGGAATCGTCTGTGTTTCCCTGAAATTTAAATTGCACCCGTTATGCGCGGGACCGCGATATTCGCCCGTAAAGTGACAGTGATCGTGACACTTTTTATCCCCCGGTGAGAACGGTTTCTCGCAAATGTAACAATTTTTCGCGCGTGCATGCCGATCACGCTGCACTTGAGTCAGTGGTTTCATAGGAATGATATTTTTAATTCGAGATTCTACGTTAACGGCCAAGTCACGAAGCTGCTTGACGAACCATTCGATGCAATCGGGCCCCCGTTTACTCGCATATCCCGATAACGCATTATCATACGAGCAATGCACGTAAAATGCCGCACTATGCGGGATATGCTCTTGGGATTCGTTTGCACCGGGTTTCAATATACACTCAAGATCCGCATAGACGACGAACGGTACCCGCCCCTTATTTCGAAAATTTTTGAATTCCAAGCTCTTTTTTTTCTCCGAGAAAAGCATTCGCACCTTGTTCGAACGCACGCAATCGAGTCGGTGACTGTCGTAGCTACTCCGCACCGTGAAGTGACACAGACATCTATCACACAAAAATTGTTGACCATTATAACATGATAGTTGGCTGCTCACTAAGCGGGACAGATTTTTGATCCAAGCAAAGTGGAATCGTGGAGTGTAATTGTTTAAATCATCGATCTCCTCATCATCGCCACACTCGACCATGAGGAGATGAATTGCGGCAGCATCTGGATTTGTCGAATTTTTACTCAAATACAGAGGTACAATTACGCTTTTCGCACCCTTGACACTATCGCGAAAAGCCTCGCACTCTATTCCATAAACATTTATCCTAATATTATTTAACTTTTCGAATTTTTCCACACCGTGGAGGGTCTCATGGGGAATTTTATACCCGTGCAATCCCACTCGTTGATATATGCGCGGTAGCTGTGTTTCCTGCAGGGATGATTGTTCGCAGGGTGACGCGCCGCTGTAACGGCCCAGAGGAAACACTTTTCGTCCTTGTTTTCCACGTTGACGACCGCTTTTTTTCGCAGGATATCCGACGGTAATCAACGTATGTTGAAAGACCACCAGCGAGGGGTTGGTAGCGGTTAATGTTCACCACCAAGTTAATAATCTCAAGCATGCTCCACCCCGAATCTCGCTGCTCAAAATCCTCGACTTTAACAAGCAATTGGTTTACGATCTCGTTCTTGAACCAGCTTGCGAGATCGGTGGCGGGTAGAATTATTTTATTACTGGTGGTGAATGATTTAATATCCACATCCACGTTTCCCCCTTTGACGTTCTCAAATTTACAAGAGAGATTGACGTTGACGCGAATATTACCCTCATTCCGCTGGATATCCTGCAGATGTTCGATAGTTAGCGCCCCGGCATCGGTGAGAAATCCCTGCAAATCGCGATGCTCCAGATTTGTAATCACCCCCGTCCGGATTCGTCTGTTGAAGGCGCTCGCAATCTCGTCCCATCTAATGCGGTTCGGTATTGGAGCACCTACCCCACCGCCAACGATAACCCGCTGGTGTTGCTGGAATTTTGTAGCCCATGACTGCAGCAGTGCGATTGAAGCCTGCATCTGCTGCTTCTGACCAGGGGGTAGATTGCACGACTCCAAATAACCGCTAATTGTGTCAATATTTTTCCGTCCGACTTCGATCCATTTTGCGATAAGCTGGTCACTCGCCGGTCCTTGTTTCAGCGTAAGCAGCAAGCTGTACGCCTCCTCCATCGCCTTGATGAGTTCCACACACAGTTCGTAAATCATTTTTCCCGAGAGTACTCACTGTTTTACGAATGGTTAATGATCACCACGTTCTGTGTAATCGAATGTATATGAAGAGCGCGGACCATGGAGAGAGAAAATTGTTGATAAGGCCCAATAATCAAGTTCCCGGAAACCCACCGCGAAGGTGGCCCGCGATAAGCGATTCCACCGTGGGAGGAAAAAATTGTCGCACGTGTTAATCTTACCTGCTTATAATCAGACCGGATACCACCCGTTTTCCGCAGGAAGTTCGGATACCACCCGTTTTTCACAGGAAGTCCAGATACCGCCTGTTTTTCACCGGAAGTCTTGATAATCACAGTGAGAGCCTGGATGAAACAGTGGGACTCTGGCTGCAGCCCGCGATAAGCGATACCCCGTGGGAGGAAAAAATTGTCGCACGTATTAATCTTACCTGCTTATAATCAGACCGGATACCACCCGTTTTCCGCAGGAAGTCCGGATACCGCTTGTTTTTCACCGGAAGTCTTGATAATCACAGTGAAAACCTGGATGAAACAGTGGGACTCGGTCGGTAAACTCCTATGGTAAGACAGGTGCACGGTCGGTAAACTTCCGGGGTAAAACAGACCGTCGGAAAATCAGTAAGCGACCCTAACTTACCCACTGTCGGTAAGGCAGGCGGCCGACCCTGTCGGTAAACAGGTGTGCGGCAGGTAAACTCCTAGGGTAAAACAGGCGGGCGGCCGAACCTGTCGGTAAACAGGTGTGCGGCAGGGAAACTCCTAGGGTAAAACAGGCGGGCGGCCGACCCTAATTTACCCACTGTCGGTAAGCGGCCGACCCTGTCGGTAACTTACCAACTGTCGGTAATTAGCACGGATGCGAACCCTCGGTCGGTAACATGTCGGTAACAGGGATCTTGGCCCAGAACCCGTGTATCCTATCTACTGACACGTTCGAGTGTGAACATTTATGCCACAAGTTCCTCTGCGGACAGTTGAACCTATATAAACTTGAAAAATAATTGATCGAAATCAGTTCAGCATCAGCCATCATGGGCGATTCGTTGACGTTAACCATTTCGGAAAATTCCTCTTTCCCCCAACAAGCAATATGTCTTGGGTCTGGTTGAATTGCTAACCTTCAACTCAATCTCTAACTCGACGTTGGTCACAATAAGATTTACGTAGGTGATCAAGTGATCACCATTCCTACCGGTAGCTATGCAATAGAAGATATCGAAAGATATCTACAGAGTGCGCTGACGGATTAGCGTGTTATAATTGAAATAAAACCGAACAATAACACGTTGCGCAGCGAAATCAAGTGTAATCGTCCGGTCAATTTTGAACCAGAGGATTCCATTGGACATTTACTTGGATTCACGCCCCGCGTACTACCGCCTAATCAGACTCATAAATCTGATATCCCTGTAACTATTCTGAAAGTCAACGCGTTACGAATCGAATGCAACATGACAACAGGCGCCTACGTCAATGAGCTCAAGGTTCACACCATTCACGAGTTCTTTCCGGTCGTTCCACCAGGATATAAGATCATAGAAGTACCCTCGCACGTCATTTACCTTCCGATCACCGTCAAGACCATAGATCACCTTCAACTTCGTATCATCGATCAAGACGGAGACCTGGTTAATTTCCGAGGAGAAGTTATAACCATCAGACTGCATCTTAAGACTCAATAATGGGAATTGTTTATAATCGAAAACTCAGCAACAGTTATATTAGTAGACCGACATGCCTCGGGGAAGTCAGTCGTCAACCAGTTCTCAAAGAGCTAACACATCAAAACGTGCTGTTTCTGACAAGTCTAGGTCTCAAAATCAGGCCTTTTGGAAGAAAGTAAAATATCGATTTTTCTGCTTCTGTATCGTCTGCTATATACCATGGAGGAAGAGATATTGAATATTCAGACTCCAGTTGGCTTCGATGAATCTATAGCACACTACGAAATTCATGCACACAAGCCTTATGCATCCTCAACTTTCAATAATCGCGATGAAATTCGCATTACGGTCCAATATCAAGACCTATGTCTTTTGCCGAGCAAGAGTTCGATCCACGTATCTGGGAGACTAACCAAGGCTGATGGAACTCCAGCAACCACGGTTCTGGTCAACAACGCCATCTGTCATCTGTTTGAAGAAATTCGATATGAGATGAATGCAATCGAGATCGATAGAAACAAGAATGTCGGTCTAACGAGTCTCAGAATTCGTTGCTCAAGAACGCAGGTTGGACTGATGACTGATGTCGAGGAAAGCCGAAAATTGGCCGATATCAACGGTTACTTCGATGTGTGCTTACCGTTGAATATGATTCTTGGTTTTGCTGAGGATTATCGTAAGATTATCGTCAATGCTAAACACGAGTTGATCCTAACAAGAGCGAAAACTGACATGAACGCTGTACTTGTTGTAACCGATAAAGAAGAATTCAAGATCGCAATCAATAACGTAGAATGGCTCTCGGCTCAGCGTATTGCGTCATCCTTCATGATCGTATTGTGGAATATAATCCGATAAGTGGTGGAGTTAAAAAATTGGTGTAAAACCATTCATGTATTATTGTATAACTATATCTGATTTTGAAATAAAGAAAAATTGATCATAAAAAGACTTGTTCATCTCGTTCTACCTTAACCTAAAGTCTTACATAAACAGAAGATAACTGCATCTGCGTTCATGTATGACGTTGCTTGAAGTCTTCAATACTATATCAACTAAGATTATTCGTGTAAGGAATATGCAGTCTGGAAAGATCGATTGAGCCGGTTGACACACATGAATTCCAGGAATCAACCGTTCGCTCGAAAAATTGTTTATCTGCAGTTGGTTGATGATGAGCAATTTGATACTATTGTTTGAAATGTAACATGGAATGTAATTTGATATTGGAATCGCGGTATCTTTACAGTTGGAAAGTGCATTTAGCGAAGTGCTGCGTGTCGAAACGGGTTCAAGATAATTCCAGGAATCCTTCCTTGAATCGAGCATTATTAATTTGCAGTTAATTAATGATAAGCAATCCGACACTATTGTTCGAAAAATTAACGTGGAATGTAATTTCATACTTGAATTGCGGTGTCTTTTGAAGCTGTAAATTGCGTATCGCGAAGATCCCAGAATTTCACGACATGCCGCGTGGCGCAGCAGGTCATATTCCAGGAATTTTGTAGTCCAATCAATTCAGAAAAAGCTTCGGGAATCGCACGGTCGTCATAGCCGAATGTTCCGGAAGATGACTCATCGTCCTTGATTTCAAATTTCCCGCCTCGACACATGCGCAGTGAAGCTACATTTCAAATCTCCCGCCCTCGCGCATGCGCAGTGGGTCGATTTGGGGACTTAGAAATTTTCGGGTGACCCCATAGCCCTGTTGCCTATCTACAATTGATCTTTACGTTTTGGCCGATTTTAGAGCGAATGGCGTGAAAAAAAAAATATGACCTTTTGCTACCAAAACCGCGTTTTCGGCGCTTACGACATTATGCCATTAGACACGCGATATTTAACATTTAAGCATTGAGCATTGAGTATTTGAGCACACTTAACATTTTGTAGCACGTATGTTCTGCAGGTGGTAAGATTCATTGAATCGTTAAAAATGAAAACTATGCGTACGTCACACAGTGGTCCCAAATCCCAAATCTTCGGTCAAAAATAGAAGGTATCGTGTAATCGCTACAAAATTCGGTATTCGGGGGTTTTCGAGGTCACTGAACACGAATCTGAAGTCAAATTTTCAAAAAACAAGATGGCGGCCCAAAAACGGCGGAAAATTTTCTTAAAAATTCAATCAATCTTCACGGAATTCGGTATTCGGGGGTTTTCGAGGTCACTGAACACGAATCCGAAGTCAAATTTTCAAAAAACAAGATGGCGGCCCAAAAACGGCGGAAAATTTTCTTAAAAATTCAATCAATCTTCACGGAATTCGGTATTCGGGGTTTTCGAGGTCACTGAACACGAATCCGAAGTCAAATTTTCAAAAAACAAGATGGCGGCCCAAAAACGGCGGAAAATTTTCTTAAAAATTCAATCAATCTTCACGGAATTCGGTATTCGGGGGTTTTCGAGGTCACTGAACACGAATCCGAAGTCAAATTTTCAAAAAACAAGATGGCGGCCCAAAAACGTCGGAAAATTTTCTTAAAAATTCAATCAATCTTCACGGAATTCGGTATTCGGGGGTTTTCCAGATCGCTGAACACGAATATCTTTTTAAAGAACAGAATATGCTGGATATGTGGGATATAGTAGATAGGTAAAGTATTGAAATAAACAATAACAATTCCGAGTATATTCACTCATGTAATGAAAAATTACATTAAATACAAACAGTTAATAAAAAAACATCTTTTTTAAGTTGGTAAAATTAATCGCTATCTGTAGTCGCAGCATAGCTTTCGTCATCACTATCGCTATAGTCACTAGATGAAACTTCTTCATTATTGTGAACACTCGCTGACTTCAACAACGCAACTGCTTCGCGCGATAAGGATTTGGTTGCCTTTGCTGGCAGCTTACGTAAACTGGAAATGACAGGGTCGGACGAAACCAAAAGCCGCGAGAAAACATCTTCCACATTTTCCTTCCTACTACATTTTCTTGCAAAATCTTGTCGGAATGATTTTATGTATTTATTACAAGCTTCCTGGGCTTCTTCTGACATCTGCCCTATTGGCAGCATCGACAATTGTAGTATTTTTGCCCCGTGAATTAACAGTTTGTGTACAGTAGTGGGCATATAATACCAACCATAGAATAGCACGAATCTACGGGCTGTAGCAACAGCGTATACTTCAAACTTCTGTACATTTATCTCAAAACCGCACGATATCACTTGTAAGATTACGTGGAATCTTTTTATTAGGTCCTCATCTAGTCCCGTAATAGATGCAGAAACGCTTGAATTTTGAAAAAAACGACGAGCGGTATTCCCGTCGTTCGTGCTACCAAAACCTTGTTTTGGCTGATCAATTAAAAGGCCCAATTTCTCCCGGAAACCCTTTTGTATAGTTTTTTTACGATCCTCGATGCTTTTCTTATTCGAGGACCACTTTTCAATTTCTAATTTGTACGAAATATGTAAAAGGCACTCAAAAAACCGAATCCAGGCGTGCAGGGAAGATATTCCGTACTGTAAATGCTCTTCGTTTATCTTTTGCTTCAACATCTTGTCGATGTTGTTAAACTCTTTTGATGTACTGCCGCAAAGATAGCATCGTTGAGAAGATGTAGTAGATGTGATTGAGTTACAAACTTTTCCATCGACCATTGTTAGCGCTAATTTGTAGGTCACATTCATTTCTCTTCCATTAACAATTGTATGAAAAGATTGGAGCTGGTTTATTTGTTCTTGGATACCGTTCACTTCAGCTCGCGTTCCTTCCGCAGTCTCTTTCAAGAACTCAATTTTTATCGGTCCACAAAATCGGGGGGATGAGGGTCGCGGATTTTGCCAAATAATAATATCTTTGTTGTTTACCTCATCAATAAACATGAGCTGCAGTGGCACAAGCGAAGTAAAAAAAATGGTCGCATCCGATTTATCTCTATCGTCATTGCTAAATTTTTGTTTAAAAGTGCTTTGCCCGGATGTTCCATCGCATCCCCATTTGCAAATCAAATTCAATTCAGAAATTTTATCGGATGAGAGGCAAGTCAAAACGTCTTCTTGCACTGACAATATGCGACTCGCTGTGTGATCTAACGGTGCTTGAAGCTTCACTTCAGCCCTACTTTCAGTTATGTTTATATCATCTTTAGACGGATAACATTTTTTTTTTGCCTGCAGCACACATTTGTAAGATGGATATATTTTAGAGTTAAGTTCTAGCGCCCCGGAACGTATTCCCTGATACGTATGTTTGGACATATGATACTCAATCATTAGAGACAGAGCAGCATCATCGGAATAAAAATCTGCTGAAACAGTACGTAAAGATTGCCTGTATTTCGAAGCTCTAGTAGGACTACCCACGATGACATCTTGAATTACTTTTGCGGCATCTAATTTTCCTTCAGCTCGAAGATTCAACTCAGTGGCAAGGGCAAGTACTCTTCGGTACTGGACTGATTACGTATATTTTCGATTTTTCTTCGTTTAGTCCGTTCGCCCGAGTTCTCAAAGCTTTTCGTAGGGCGTCCACGACCGCGAACTGCAGGTGATTCTTCTTCTTCTATAGAGTTTCCGACCTCATTGTTCCCGAAGACGACGAATGTGCTCAACCAATCCCTATTTTTCTTCAGAAACACAGCCTCGGTCCTGCTAGCTTTTTGCCACCTATGTCGCATTTCGTGTAATAATTTACGAATCGTTTGCTTCTCAGTCTTCGATAACGTGTACGAGGAGAATAGTTTTGCAGATAAATGATTCTCGATGACTTCATGAACTTCGTTTGCATTGTCGTTCAAATGCTCACTAACCAAGCGAAATATTTCTTCTCTGGTGTACCGCACTTCACTGTGTGTCTGAGAGCCTAGAAAAAAATAATTCAGTATTGAAATAACAATATATAATTTCAAAGAATTAATAATAATACTAGAACACTGTAAACAATACAATAATAAAATTGAGATCAACATTTTTCGGCAACAAATTTGGAAGAAATAATTCCTCGACTTCGTGCGGCGCGCCACGCGCCGTGCCGCCCCGCCGAGCCTGAGATCAATTCCAGCGTCTATTTATAAAAAAAAATTCACCAAAACGACAAAGGCAGTCGTAGGCAGCTAATATTTGGTAACATCATACTCAAGACTCTAAAGAATAATGTGATACTTGGCTGGTTACTGAATTCTATTGAATTATTAACTTTTAGTCGATGTGAACATTTTTTTTTCGCCGCAGGCACGCGAATACACAGTAGATGTTTACATTTTTTGTTGCTCGGTGTGGGTTTGACATGAAAAACTGTACTAATATAGAAAATGTACTTACTTCCAGGAGAAGATTCCATTTTGTAGAATTGCAATAGCTGAATTCTACTCGAAGTTATTTCACTTTTAACACAGCCGAAGTTTTAGAGCGTAGCGCACGACCGACGCTACCTGCTCGCGCGCTCGGTTACGAATGAGATCCCAACGGCTAAATGCAACACCTGCAACCTACCGACCCTTGAAAGGGTTCCCCGAAATACCCCTCTACCTGACCCAATACTTAGAATTCCTTAAATAGAAACTTCATTTCTCGATTTTTGTCAAGCGATTTGGGATTTGGGACCACTGTGCGTCATCACGATACATGTAGATAAAATGTGTTTTTTGAACGTTATGCTCTTTGTTTGGAACCATTTTATTCTCTACATTTTATGCTTCACAGAATGTTCAAACCATTTTCAATATATCAGGTTTCACTCGATTCGTAAAGTATTGTCATGATATCCTGATTTTTGTTTCAGGAGGCCGCCCACCCGGTAGCCGTAACAAAATCTACCGTAAGTTAAAGATACAGAGATTTTCGATAGTGACAGATATTCACTTGTTGTTCGAATTCAGCTCAAACGAGTCGAGCACCGCGGAATCAATTTTTCAAGTATTGTGTCTCGAAATATTTAACGGTATAGTCCATTAAAATTAGACTTTGCATAGGAAATTTCTTCTTAGGGCATGAAAGTTACACCAATCTATAGATGAAGGCCCCCTTATGACTTTATCAAAATGTATCCTCGCCAATTTCAGGGCGAGATTAGTAATTAATGAAAAACAATCGGAAATTTGCGGCCAACCGACTTTCCCGGCCCTCGTTCGATTGTTACTAAGTTATTGACGGAAATGAAATTACCAATTTGTAGCACCGGTAAATTAGTATCAGATTCAACTGAAAAATATGGGAAAATATGCACTGTTAATTTACTATAATTATCTTAAGTAATTTCTGAGCATTTTCCGACAAGGCGTCAGCTGATCGTTCCGTCGTTCCCATCAGTGGCGTAACTATGCCAATGCAACCGATGCGTTCGCGTGAGGGCCCCTGACTCAAGGGGCTCCAGCGAGACATAAAAAAAAAAATTGTTCAAAACTTTTTTCGACGTGGGCTCCCAACAAAAAGCTGTTCCACAACTCGACAGGATAAGAGAAAGCCAAGACAAAAGCATGAAGAATTGAGCTTACGCGACTCGAACTATTATTGTGATGAATTTATTTCCATTCGAAACAATATATAAGCTTTTGCCATACAATTCTTGCTATTCTACAATTTAATTATATACACGGAGCGAGACATTTTTCAACTTCCCGTTGCTCTATTTGCAGAGAAAAAAGGAAGTTATTGTAATCACCCCGAAAGTGAAAAGTTGAGTTTTCACTAAATCTCCACGTTTCGAGGGCCAAAAAATCACCTCCGACTATTTTCAGTTTGACGTGTGTGTGTGTGTGTGTGTGTGTGTGTGTGTGTGTGTATGTGCTTGAGCACATCATTTTTGGTCTATCAACTTGGTCTGAATCGACGCGCCTTCTTCAAACTTAGAACTGATTAGATTTTGGCTTTGATCGGTTCGGTAGGTACTTAACGAGATATTTAAATAACAAAAATCTAAAGAAACTCAACAAAAATTACGATATCTTGAGAAGGAATTAACGAATTACAATAAAATTTTGTTGACATATGGTTTTTCAGATCGCTGAACACGAATCTGAAGTAAGTTTTACAAAATTTTAATTTGGCCTATCCGATATGCTGCAAAGAAACTGAAAACATTGGGATTTGGATGAAACTTGCTACTCGCAGGTTTTTTGGGTCACTGATCACGAATCTGAAGCCAGATTTGCGGAATTCAAAATGGCGAATCCGAATTGCTCGGAAAAACACTAAAAACATTTGAAATCTTACGGAAATTGGTACTTAGAGGTTTTTTTAACCGCTGATCAAGAATCTGAGGTCATATTTGCAAATTTCGAAACAGCAGAGAAGAAAATAAATAACGGGAAGTTCTAAGGCTGGCGCATAGTCAGCCCAAACCCGCTTGTTCTGATATAGTTATCTGTGTGGCAAGGACGCATAATCGGCTCGTGCGCCACTTCGCACTCGTCGAAAAATCCCTATATGCGTCCGCCCCACACATCCTATTTTCTACGCTACCTTCGTCAAAAACGAGACAAGAAGTGACAATCGTACCTGTGACAAACCACGGGGCGGGTCCAGGGGCGCGGCCCCGGCGGGAGGGGGGTTCGGGGGGGGGGCGAGGCCCCCCCCCCGACTGAAGGCAAAATTCCAACATTATTGTAAAATAAAATTGTATTATAAAAACATTGAAATATCTGGATTCGTCGATAAATGGTATAAGAAATTCCATCCTGAAACGATAAATGTATATTTCCATGAAAATTTTTCTGACGTTATACATTCATTCGCGATTGACTGGGGAAAATATATTCAAATGAAAACAAAATAGGATTGAATATATGCTATGAAGCAATATCAAAACAGTAGATTTCAGTACAATAATAGTTATTTCTTATTAATATTTTTTATTTATCACACAAGAACACATTGCAGATTATACTTATTGTTCAATATAAAGTAATATCGAAGTATATTTAAATGAAAACGAACATAAGATTAATTATTATTATATGCTATACAGGAACATCATTTTTTGTCAAACAGATTTAGATAAAGTAATAATTACTAGAAGGCGTTGTTCCTCATTCGCTCGCTTCGCTCGCTCACTCGGTCGGAAGAGAGTGTTGTTCCTCACTCGCTTCGCTCGCTCGGTTGTCAGTGGTATTTCAAATATTTTGGGAGTGTATACTATCACGCTGTGCAATTGAAATCGGTAGAGGATTGAATAACGATACTGCCCACTTTTAGCGTTCGGTTATTAGGTGGAAGACCTTTGGGTGTCAATGAATTCATGAATTCCATCGGGAGAATATTACTCATATCAGTATTATCTTCGTCTTCGCCTGTATCGATACTCACTTATTCTACTCCAACACTTTTAATTTTCTGACAATATTTCGTTGTTGATGGCAATGACATCCACATTGGTTGGAGCTAATATAACCTTTCCATCCCTTACGGAAAAAAAGTACTGGGAGCTCAGTACTTAGTACACAAATTCCAGTACTTAGTACACGAATTTTCAGTACTTAGTACTCATACTACAGTACTTAGTACACGAATTTTCAGTACTTAGTACTAATACTACAGTACTTAGTACAGGGTACTAGTAGTACTTAGTACTAATACTACAGTACTTAGTACAGGGTACTCGTAGTACTTAGTACTAATACTACAGTACTTAGTACAGGGTACTCGTAGTACTTAGTACTAATACTACAGTACTCAGTACAGGAGTACTAGTATTGAGTACAGAGTACTAGTAGTACTTAGTACAGGAGTACTAGTACTAAATACAGGATACTAGTAGTACTTAGTACAAGAGTACTAGTACTGAGTACAGGGTACTAGTACTGAGTACAGGGTACTAGTACTGAGTACAGGGTACCAGTAGTACTAAGTACAGGGTAGCAGTAGTACTTAGTACTTGAGTCCTACTACTGAGTTGAAGAATACTAGTACCGAGAGGAGTTCTAGTACTCAGTTGAGAAGTAGTATTACTAAGTACAAGTGCACTACAATACTCAGTACTGTGGCACTTTGACATATCAGTACAAGAGTACCAGTACTATAAGTACAGAAGTACTCACTGTGGCTAATACTGCAGTACTATGACTTGAAATAATACTGTAGTACTAGTACTTCCAAGTACTAAGTACTGTCTTACTAAGTACACGAGCATAGCAATAATAAGTACTGCATAATTATATATAGCTGTACATGCGCATAATTACAGTGATCAATTCTTCTGTACAAGTACGCGCCAATACTGCAGTACTACCCATACAGCATGCAACATTGCTGCAACATTGCTGCAATATTGCAATATCTCATCTTCATTACATTGCATCTGCAATATTGCAGCAAGGTTGCAGCAATATTGCAGATGCAATGGAATAAAGATGAAATATTGTAATATTGCAGCAAGGTTGCAGCAATATTGCAGATGCAATGTAATAAAGATGAAATATTGTAATATTGCAGCAAGGTTGCAGCAATATTGCAGATGCAATGTGATAAAGATGAAATATTGTAATATTGCAGCAATGTTGTAACAATGTTGCATGCTGTATGGCAAGAAATGCATCAAATCATAAGCAAATTATATCATAAGACATCTCATAAAGTGAAATCAAATTATAAAATGTGATATCAATATATCGACGTTCATAAATATATGAATATGAATGATCTGACAAACTTTTGTCAGATTAATAAATCTATGAGGATATCATACCCGGGAGAAAATGGTTCATAACATATATCTGTATAATAATTATCTGTTCCCTATCTATATAAAGGAAATTGTACCTCGAAGTGGCCGGATTTTATAGCTGCGCTGTCATACAAATATTTATTTTTCTACGACAAAGCGCAATAATTAATTCATGTTTGCCAAAAAAATCCGACCAACGTTCAAATATACGCGTCGGCTCTTTTTACATACACATGACACGTAGAAAAAAATTTGGATCGGTTCAAACGATCAGATGTCAATTCTTGTCCGTTTAGAGGTGGAATTCACTTCGCTTTGAAAGAAGTTTAAAGTTTCCTTATTTGAATTTTCGCGCCCGTGCGATTGACCCACGTGGCGATGTTGACAAGCTCGCATAGCGCGCGCTAGCATAATGGCGGTGTTCCATCGAATGGTTTCACTCATTCACTGCGTCGTATAGTTCTCGTACATCGTGCAGCTGCAGTTTAACATGTCCACAAAATAATCAAAACGAGTAAGTATTTATCTTGTCATGTACGCTCATATTTAGGATAAAATCATCCGACAGAATTATTATACGAATCGCCCTATCTGAATATATACGTTAATCCGTGTATCGAACATCTGACGGGTTTGAGGTTATGTACCGTACATTTTCCGACTATTGTGAGATACTGAAAAGATTAGATTTATGGCACTTTAGTTATCAATTGTTGTGACTATATCGCGTTTGCTCTAAAAACCGGCCATCTCGGGGCTGATCAGCTCATATCAGGTTATAACGCTGGTTATTCAGGCGAAATCCAAGATAGCCGGTTTTTCAAGCAGAATTCGAGATACTCGGTTTTGACGCAAATCCCAAGAAGGCCGGTTTTATTACGTGCCTGCCATGTCATTTTTACCACTTTCTTGCGGCAACATCACAATATTGCAGAAAATGACACTGCAATATTGCAGCAATATTGCAATTGAAATGCAATAAAAGCGGACATAGCAATCTTGCTGCAACATTGCAGCAATATTGCCCGCAATATTGCACACAT
This sequence comes from Euura lappo, assembly GCA_018257835.1. Classification (NCBI taxonomy): domain Eukaryota; kingdom Metazoa; phylum Arthropoda; class Insecta; order Hymenoptera; family Tenthredinidae; genus Euura; species Euura lappo. The sequence goes on from JAEUYN010001643.1 coordinate 267,340, forward strand.
TGCGGTGTGACATTGCAGCAATGTTGCTGCAATATTGCAATGCTGTATGGGTAGTACTTGAGTCAATACTGCAGTACTAGTACTCGCGCCAATACTGCAGTACTAGTACTCGCGCCAATACTGCAGTACTAGTACTCGAATACTGCAGTACTAGTACTCGACTGCAGTACTAGTACTCGCGCCAATACTGCAGTACTAGTACTCGAGTCAATACTGCAGTACTAGTACTCGAGTCAGTATACTACTGCAGTACTAGTACTCGAGTCAATACTGCAGTACTAGTACTCGAGTCAATACTGCAGTACTAGTACTCGAGTCAATACTGCAGTACTAGTACTCGAGTCAATACTGCAGTACTAGTACTCGAGTCAATACTGCAGTACTAGTACTCGAGTCAATACTGCAGTACTAATACTCGAGTCGATACTGCAGTACTAGTACTCGAGCCAATACTGCAGTACTAGTACTCGAGTCAATACTGCAGTACTAATACTCGAGTCGATACTGCAGTACTAGTACTCGAGCCAATACTGCAGTACTAGTACTTGAGTCGATACTGTAGTACTAGTACTCGAGTCAGTACTGCAGTACTCGACCTAGTACTCAAAATTAATACTTCAGCATTAGTCTAAGTCCAGAATTAGTACTACTACTACTGTACTGCAGTGTTAGTCCAAGTACTATTAATACTGCAGAACGTGGACTTTATATATATGCAGCAGCTGTCCTGCAGTACGGTCTTAGGTAGTACTGGGACTATAATACCAAAGGGCTAGTACTCAAAGTAATACTTCAGTCATACTACACTAGTACTTGGCACCTACTTATATTCCTTCTCAGTAATTTTTGTACTAAAAGTATTATGAGTACTGTGTGTACTCGCGAAATAAGTACAGCAGTAGTTTAGCAGTACTTAAAGTACTGCTGTACTGGCAGTACTTTCAGTATTTTTTTTCCGTAAGGGATCATTTGAGGTATCTTGAGGACCGACGCTTTCTCGAAATATTTCTCGCACAATTTTGCCATTCGAGCAGAATTCCGTAGGAAATCGTTGAGAACTTCGTTGTTACGTTTGAAAGAATCGCCAAATGCACCATCCCCAACTCGCAGAAGCCATTGCTTGATATCTGTCCATCATTGTCCATCAGAGATGCGAATATTGCCCTTCAATGACAAGTATACAAATTGATTCCATACGCTGCTTCTTGTCACACAGGCCTCTAAAATTTGTGTTCTACTCCCACGTCTCACAACTGGTAAAGTTTCCCGAAAATCCCCAGAAATTATGACTATTTTACCATCGAATGGTTCGTTAAATTCGCATACATCTCTTAACATACGGTCAACAGCCTCCAGTGCATACTTCGTGGATTCCAACTTTCACATCTCGAATGTGCAACCCTTGTGCAGAATTCGATTTCATATTACACGTTGAGCATTTATTTTATTGTAACGGTAGTTTTAAAGTGGAGTGTGCAGTTCTTCCTCCTTTTGATAAATTCGCTGCGATTCCAGTCCATGGTACAGGGAGCACTATCAAACCCATACTTCTCGATAAAAAACGTGAATAACTTTTTTCGCTGCCACCTGGACCATCCAAATGAATGCACTTATGCCTACGCGACCTACAGCACGCATAACTGCGTCATATACAATCTAAAAAAAAATTGAAATCAGATGTAACTGCCAAGTACAACAGAATACGAATGAAATCCTACGATAAAATTGTAAAAAAAAAATACGAACACATAAATTTGTAAAAAAAAAATTGTAGAACAAAGTTTTGGAAATAAAAATTTGTAAAAAAAAATGTTTAAACAAAATTATTATTTATAGGTTAGCAGTTTAATCTGGTTAAAATATTGTTTTTATTATTTCCGATACGTCCTACGTGGCGATATAGTCAATCATTGTTCGTTTTGTTTATATTATTAATTTTATATTTTATTCTCTCTATATTTCTTTTTTTATTTGTTATTTGTTCTTATTTCTCATAACTTAGCAATAAGGATAAACCCAGCTGCGCACAGGTGTTTTCACACCTCCTGCAGTACTTACAAGTAGGATAAGACATATTCCTGTATATCTGTACTTGTTTCTTTCGGGTAAATAAATGAAATGAAAATTTTGTCCGTGGTACTTTGCGGGCCAGGTGTGGGCAAGTGAAATTAGGTTACATGCTTACGTGACAGTCTAATACATTGCTATAAAAGCCCGCCAAGTACCACTCCCAAAATTTTGTTTAAACATTTTTTTTTTCAAATTTTTATTTCCAAAACTTTGTTCTACAATTTTTTTTTTACAAATTTATGTGTTCGTATTTTTTTTTCTACAATTTTATCGTAGGATTTCATTCGTATTCTGTTGTACTTGGCAGTTACATCTGATTTCAATTTTTTTTAGAGATGTTTGTGAAGGAAGACTTTTTGAGGAAGTCGAATTTTTGGAGGAAGACTTTTTGTGGGAGACAATTTTTGGAGGAATACTTTTTGTGGAAGACAATTTTTTGGAGGAAGATTTTAATGTACTTGGCGAAGGTTTTTGCACCAAAGGTGCTTTTTTGGGGATATCACTCCTTTTTGTAAAATTACGTTGGACCACCTGATATTTGTGCTCGCTCGCTACGCTCGCTCGGTCGGATTTCTATAATTCATAGAAGACATAGAAGATATTGTACTCCAACGAATAAGTATAGGTGAAGATTGTTATTCAGATAGAACGAAGGTATTTCGCTATGGAAAACAGATCCAATAAAACTCTGAGAAGTCTATTAGACGAATATGGAACGCTAATATGCAATTATCAGAGTCTTCGAATGAAACGTTATTGTTTGTCGACTGGCTGTCATATGAAGCAGCCGATATATAATGAAGTTAACAAATTGGTGAATATTCCCAACGTGTAACCCTGCGTGCAATCCTCCTTTTTTCTCATCCGGACTTGGGACCGGCATTGGTGGAGTTACTTGCACGCAGGGTTATAACTAGTTGCCGCTGTCATGTCATTAATTTTAAATTTGCGAATTTGAATTTTGAATATATACGTATGTCGTATATATAAAAAGTCCGTCCAGTACTTTTGTATACGGTATGCAGGGTGCGGAAACAAACTGTAACCCTCCTGCGGTGAAAGTGTAGAAGCAAGGAATTTTGGCAGCGGTGGGCAAAATCTTCTACGCGAGGTTTCTTGCGCCTAGACCTTCATCGGAGAAGGCTGAACATTTTTTTTCACAGTCTATACTACCATTACTCAGGAACTGTTGGAAAAAAATTTTTATTTGACATCTGATAGCGATTCACAAAATTTCAGCGAAGTCTCCCCTCAAGGGAATACGTTGGCCGGATGAATACTTTCCAAATTGTCCGACAATGAACTTCAGCATAAGTGGAAATCCGTATCCTCCCATGCTCCAGTATAATGTTTTTATGATTTCCTACAAAAATAATAACAGTATGGAAATATATCAAAATCAATCAATAACTGTCGATAAACACTCAATAAAGTCTTCCGAGATAGTACTTCTGTTATTAGATTGCATGGCAAGATTCGTCCGTTCCCTCCGGTCCATCAAGGTATTCTTATCGTCAGAATCCGATGATTTGACGTCGTGTTACTCGAGTGCTCCAAGAGCTGTTCCGCAACGTGAAAATTTAAAGCTAAGTCATCGAAGAAAACCTCCGGAGCATACTGTAGCGTACACATTTTCTCTGTGGAGCTAGAACTAGGCGTGGGAAAATATAACCAAAACAATTGAATGATTGCTCATATCAATAACTTCTGCAGAAACAGACGTGTTCGGTGGACAGTTTAGAACCGAAACGTAACTCCTGAAACCGGGTAGGAAATGTGTACGGAGCTCTATAATCGCCTCGAAGCGTATTCCGAGTTACGTCTGCTCTAGACTGTTCGCTGAGATATACGTCTGTTATTCCGGTTATTCCTTAGGACTCGTCGAATATCAATAAATCGCCCCCGAATTAATATTTTTACACAAGACAGAGCACGATGCGAACGTTCAACATCTTAGAGTATTATTTCAATTCAATTACGATGTAGCACGATCAATCCCATAGGTTATGTATTCCCAAATTTCAATGACTTATCTCATTCTCGTAGAAATCATATATTCGATTCAGTGGAGAATCATAAATTTCGTTGTTTCTTATCCCATCATAAATAAGTCGTAAATAACGTCACATTATTATAATATGTCCAGCGGTAACAATAGTTAACATACGCAAATTCGTAATAAAAACTCTTGTTGACCGCTTCGTCAACCTAGCAGAACCTAACCTCACTTAATCACTTAATCTAGCAGCCGCTCCATCAACCTAGCAGAACCTAACCTCATTTCGCCCCTAATAAGAAAGGCGTAACTTTTCGGTAGCAGATTATAAAAAAATTATCTCCTATTGTCTCCTATGGTTATACACAGGAGATACCTGTTTTATCATCAGCTACCGAAAAGTTAGTCGTTTCTTATTAGGAGCCATCGAATTTGATCTACCTATCTAGCAGCTGACATAGGTAGAACGACGGCTAACTTGTAAGCCTCTAGCAGCCGACATGGAACGGCCATAGACAATGTTGTTTCGTCTGTTTGCATGTATTATGCTAGAAAGATCGGAAACTCTGTGGTATTTCAGCACCATGTAACTTCCCTATTACTCGAACGACTTTCTATAGTATTATGTATTCAGAATTTGGAAACGATGTACGACGGAGGAAATGAGATTGGCGATGAAACGGGGTATCAGAAATCTATAATTGATCATATCTAAGCTCTCAGTTAACTGATTACGTTCAAATTGGGCTTAAATGAGAGCTTTTCGAGTCCAGATTCAGAATCTTGCATGCAAAACGCAATATTTTTCACGGAGACGGAATAAACACGACTTAAAAATTACCGTTCGGCCGAAACAGAGTTCGCTCGGGTATATAGAGCCGTTGAGTCTCTCGCGCGTAAAAATTTTTTTTTTTTAATGTACTTGGCTCGAGACTCTACCGAGTCTCTTGATACGTTGACGTTTCGTTGACGTTTCGTTGAACTATTAACGAATGTTCTCACCATCTGTGCGATAGCAGTGATGTCTTCAACATTGTCTGTGACACACGTAAATACGTAACCTTCTTGTAAGTCCGGTAAATTGAAATTTTGCCACGTAAATCCATGAAATATGAGTATTTCATTGATCACCTGCAAGGCCTTTCGTTCGATTGTTTCATTCTATTCATTTCGATCGACCAACTCGTATTTCTATTTTACGCAAACAGCCTACACATCTCCTTCGGAAATTTAATACACGATCCAGCTTCAGCCAAACATTCGTCGCATTCTTCGACATCAGTAACTAACTCTCGCGCTACAGCTGCCACAAAAAAGGATATGTATATCGTACCTCCATAAGTTCGCAAATCATCGTATGATTGTGCTCCCGGAAAACGTTATAACAACAATCTTAAATAAAAATGCTTTTTTTTTCTGGGACTCACGAAATATATTCTACTCAATACAGGTTCCACAAATTTCTTTCGATTCGTCTACTCCGTATTCCTCTCATTAAACACACAATGATTCGGAATTTAGCAGTACAAATAATTACGTGTTTCCACGTCGGTCTTGTTGAGAATTAAGCAAGCGAATTGTTCATAATAATATCGGAAAATATCAGTAAAGTAACGAAACATCGGGATTTATAGCCGGCATGTCGAATTGTTTATAATAATATCGGAAAATATCGGTCAAGTAACGAAACATCGGGATTTATAGCTAGCACGTCGAATTGTTTATAATAATATCGAAAAATATCAGTCAAGTAACGAAACATGGGGATTTATAGCCGGCATGACGAATTGTTTATAATCATATCGGAAAATATCAGTAAAGTAACGAAACATGGGGATTTATAGCCGGCATGATGAATTGTTTATAATCATATCGGAAAATATCAGTAAAGTAACGAAACATCGTGATTCATAGCCGGAATGGCGAATTGTTCATAATAATATCGGAAAATATCAGTAAAGTAACGAAACATCGGGATTTATAGCCGGCATGCGAAATTGTTTATAATAATATCGGAAAATATCAGTAAAGTAACGAAACATCGTGATTCATAGCCGGAATGGCGAATTGTTCATAATAATATCGGAAAATATCAGTAGAGTAACGAAACATCAGGATTTATAGTCTGTATGACGAATTGTTTATAACAATGTCGGCAAGTATCAGTCAAGTAACAAAACATCGGGATTTATAGCCGGCATAACGAATTGTTCATAATAATATCGGAAAATATCAGTAAAGTAACGAAACATCGGGATTTATAGCCGGCATGTGGAATTGTTTATAATAATATCGGAAAATATCAGTCAAGTAACGAAGCATCGAGATTTATAGCTAGCATGTCGAATTGTTTATAATAATATCAAAAAATATCAGTCAAGTAACGAAACATCGGGATTTATAATTGGGATGATAATATCGGAAAATATCAGCAAAGTAACGAAACATGGGGATTTATAGCCGGCATTACGAATTGTGTATAATAATATCGGAAAATATCAGTAAAATAACGAAACATGGGGATTTATTGCCGGCATGATGAATTGTTTATAATCATATCGGAAAATATCAGTAAAGTAACGAAACCTCGGGATTCATAGCCGGAATGGCGAATTGTTCATAATAATGTCGGCAAATATCAGTAAAGTAACGAAACATTGGGATTTATAGCCGGCATGACGAATTTTTATCGGACAAATCGAATAATAACAATGTTAATAATGATAATATTAATAATGAAAATAATAATGATGATATAATAATAGGTATAGTAATAATATGCTGAAAATAAAGATAGAGACTTTGCTGTATGATCAGAATTGAGACATTTTCTGGACATCCGGACATCCGATCACGTACTTTACTGTTATAATTATAATAATGTATGATAGTATAATAATATCCAAAAAAACAGTGGAGCAACAAAACAAAGAAACTCGCACGGAGGTGTCGACCTGGGGCGCGTAACCACGCGGCGCAACCTCCGGGGGTCGGGAATTCGCGGATGAGTTGACCAGGGGCGCGTAACCACGCGGCGCGACCTCCGGGGGTCGAGAATTCGCGGAGGAGTCGACCTGAGGCGCGTGAACAGCTTGGCGCGACCTAAGGCACGTAAACCGGATGTGGCGGCCCCTGGCGGTAGAAATGGAAACTGCAGACATCCATTTCTGTACTTTAATATACAGGGTGTCCCAAAATTAAGTGCCCACCATGATAGGGGTAATAAAGAGGGGTAAATTGACCCAAAGAACATGTGGTCTGCGAAGTCGCATTTGCGAGATACGGCCGGTTAAAAAGTCGTGCTAGCGTTGGTATTTAACAGCCAGATTGGCAGGGGAAATCGGTCGGTATTCTGGTTTTAGGTGCGCACGACCTTTTCATGAACAAATTTTAACGAATAAAGTGTTTGAGTTCATGATTATTCAACTGGAAATGATCGTTAACCACACCAGTGATTGAGTGCGCCGAAATACCAGACTGCCGAACGATCTCTGCTATACCAATTTGACTGCTAAATACCAATGCTGGCGCGACTTTTTGACCGGCCGTATCTCGCGAACGCGACACCGCAGACCACATGTTCTTGAGGTTAATTTACTCAGCTCGACCCCCTTCATTACCCCTATCATGGTGGGCACTTAATTTTGGGACACCCTGTATAAGATTCTTCTTATCAATACAGTGCGACCTCTCAATAAGAACGCTAAAGCCCCCAAGGGGAATAGTTTTTCCGAGAATTCGAGTACCCCCACCAGACGCGCGCTCCACGCTGACTGACTCTCTCTGTCTCTCTCTATCTTTTCGACATGCGAGTCTCTCGATAGGAACGGCCGCTCAACTTGTTTACTTCGTCCATCTAAGGAGTTTCCGATCGCATGGATACTGTTTCATACATACACAGTGTATAATTTTGTGATATCTATTATCCATATTATGTATCGAATTTACTGAATAATAGCGTGTAAAGTGAATGTGATTGTGAAGTGTAACAGAGGTTGGTACCTGTAATAACGATAAAGATGACAGAAATTCCATAAAAAACGTAAAAGCACAGACTGTTGTGTACAAGTAGGAGACAGTGAAACAAAATCTGTACCTCAAAGCAGTAATTCTACCAAGGAACCAGTAGTGAACAAACGTAATCGGTATACATTTGAAGAAAAACAGAACATCTTGGAAGACTCAAAAAACCTAACCTCTCAAGAAATACGTACCAAATACGACGTGAATGATAGTGTTCTTCGTAAATGGAAACTGAACAAGAACGTGATAGAGGAATCTGCCAAAAAGGGCAACATAAAAACATTGAAAAAAGTTCCTAAAACAAATGCACTCGATGCAGAATTGTTTAGCTGGCTTGTTGATTGTCGCCGCAATGGCATCCCAGTTTCTGGACCGATGTTATGTCGAGAAGCGCTCATTATCAACTCTAGGATTGGTGGCTCTAAGAACTTTAAAGCTAGTCACGGATGGTTAGCAAAATGGAAGAAACGAAACCACATTAAAAATTCGAAAATTACCGGTAAGCGGAATTTATCCTTTGTGTACAGATTTTTTTTTTGTAAATTATTCAACTTTCACAAAGTCAATTCTTCTTTCCCATCAAGTATTCCCAAGAAGCATTTTTACGAAATTCATTAATCTCTCCAGAGATGATAAGAGATCTTGCAATCTTTTCATACGTATGAGTATAGGATAATCTTCTCAAATTATTTTTTAGAAATATGCACATGAATAAAAAGCTATATTGTCAATTCAAAATTATCTAATATTACGGTATTTGTATTGTGTGTTTTAAAGGGGAGAAGCTGTCAGCTGATGAGGAGGCAGCTAAATTATATACAGAAACATTCACTGAGTTAGTAGCTGCGAAAAAACTGGACAGAGCTCAAATTTTCAATATGGACGAGAGTGGGTTGATGTACACCCAGGGAAGTTGAATCTGAAGCGCCCGTGATAGGCAACTGGACATACACCTGTAATTTGGTTGGCAATGCCATGCGTTGTAGCTCGGCAATTTTTTCGGAGGCGAGCTACAACGTGGCATTGCCAACCAAATTACAGGTGTATCCCTGGCGGATCCGACTACACCGTGTTTTTTCGGTATTTTTCTGGTGTGGGTTTGGTGTTGGTCTAAATTCAGTGTAAATCCAGTATTTTACTGAAATGTTACTGAATATACACCGTACTGCACGGTGTATATGTGAAAAATTTACACCTAAATTTACACTTAGTTTTACACCGAAAAATACACGCATTTTACACCCAAAATACACTAAAATTACACCAAGAAAAAATTATTTAGAGTTTACCGAAAATACACCGAAGTTACACCAAATTTACACCAGTACGGAAAATCTTGCACCAAATGTACACCGAAGTTACACGCAATTTACACTGATGAATATCGATTGAACAAAAGTTTACACTTATGCGACTACACCGTGTTTTTTCGGTATTTTTCTGGTGTAGGTTCGGTGTAGGTGTAAATGTAGTGTAAATTTAGTAGGAATTCGGTAATTTACCGAAAAAATTCTGAATTCACACCAAAACTACACCATGTATTTGCGCATTTTTTACACCCAAGTATACACCCAATTAACACTGAAATTTACACCAAAAATAAACCCGACCTACACCGCAATTACACTGATGCGAAAAAAAAACAGGAATCCCGGAGCCTACACCGAATGTACACCGAATGTACGCTAAGGCATACGATCTTTGAGTTTATACCAGATGAATACTAAGGTTACACGGAATTTACGCCAAAGAATAAAGATTTACAAGCTAAAAGTTGCACACGTACGCTGTATACCAGTAAAGTTCGCATATTCTTAAGTGAGCGAGCGTGGCGCAGTAGGTAAGGCGCGTCGCTGGCACGCTGGCGGCCCGTGTTCAAATCCGTATGATGTATGCATTTTTTTTTTTTTTTTTTGCCTTATGAGAAAATTCCAATAATTATGTTTTATGCTAATTCTTGAAATTCTGTGCAACAATTTATAAATTTAATAGAAAAAAATTATGGTGTAGTTGCGGTGTAATTGGAGTGTGAATTTGAGTGTAAAAATTTCTGGTGTGTTTCTGGTGTAAACATGGGTGTAAATAATTCACAAATACACGGTGAAATTCTGGTGTAATTTAGGTATAATCGGATCCGCCAGGGATGTCCAGTTGCCTATCACGGGCGCTTCAGATTCAACTTCCCTGGGTGTACAAAAGTACCCCGAAGAGAACATTTGTTCCAGCGGATCAAACGCAAGCTCCAGGGGGAAAAAAACAATTAGAACGGGTGACCATCGCAACATGTTGCAATGCTGATGGCTCCTACATGCTGCCTTTGATCTTAATTGGAAAATCACAAAATTCGCGCTGTCTGAAAAACGTGAACAAAAGTCAATTGCCTGTGTGGTACCGTAGTCAGAAGAACGCATGGATGAATTTGGAAATTTTTGATGAATGGTTCAAGGATGTTTTTGTACCCAAAGTTGAAACTTTCCTTAAATCTCTGAATTTGCCAACGACAGCAATACTTCTAGTCGACAATTGCCGATCACATCGATACATTAAAATCAACGAAATCGAAGTACACTTCTTCCCTCCAAACGTGACCTCTCTTATCCAGCCCATGGATCAAGGCATCATTCAAACCGTGAAACTGCACTATGAAATCAACCTCGTCAATGCAGTTATTGAAGCTCAAGATGGAAATGTTCCGCTGATCGAGTTTTTGGAAACAGTTGACCTCTACAAGGTTATTTTCTGGATTGCTGATGCATGGGAAGAAGTTAAACCCACTACGATGTAGAGCTGCTGGAATAAACTATGGCCGATAGAAATGCCTCAACTCAAACAGATGAGTGTTCATTGATTATAGACAATCTCGATATTTCCGTGGGTACTGACGTGAGCTTCACAGCATTATCATCAGACGATCGTCGTGTAAATGATTTACTCAATCTCTTGAAAAAAGTTGGAGGTTATGAAGCCGTGGATGCAGCAACAGTATTGAGTTGGATTCAGAAAACCGACAAACGTGAAGAATTACATGTCTTTGTCTCCTTCTTTTAGTTTTCCTTTAGTTTTCTTTTCGCTATGCCATCACCCAGTGTGTGAAAATGTAATATTTTCATGCACATATACGCAATAATAGTATTTTTTATAATTCGCATATTGTTATATCTCGTACCGATTTAGAAGAAGACATTGAAGAATTCAATTTCTCTGCTTCATCTTCGACGGAAGAATTCAGCTCCCTTGAAAATATTCCACCTCCAGTGGAATACGTCACACCTGAGAATGACTCTCCACAGAAGGAATATGATATTGATTTTTTATCACAATCTTGCAATGTTTTGTACGAGAACCTTTAAATACAACATAAATGTATTTAATACATAAACATGAAAATAAATCTTTTCTTATTGATTCAAAAACATGAAAATAAATCTTTTCTTATTGATTCAAAAAATTCACGCGTTTGGCTAAAGGAAAGTATTGATTACGTATTCTACAGCCAAATTTACTCATCCGATAAACAGAATGATTTAAAACGGAAATATCATCACAATGTTGACGCGATTTTACTCTTCTAAGCTCTTTCAGGCTGGGCGTTCTTATTGAGAGGTTCGAACGCGAAAAACTCGAGCTCGGAGTTCGAGTCGGAGTGGGGGAAGTGCTCGAGCGAGAAATAGGGGAAGCGTTCTTATTAAGTGGACTCTTATTGGGAGATCGCACTGTATTTTGTACCATAGAACACATACAACACATCAAAATTAATTTGAATGAAAACAAACATAAGATTTATTATATAGTAAAAAATCATCATTTTCCCAAAACAATTGACTTTGGTAAAAAAAATAGTTATTTCTTCTCATCAATATCAATATTTTTCACCATAGAACACATAGATCACATTGCAGATTATGTTATAGTACGAATAAATATCAAAATTAAGTTGAATGAAAACAAGCATAAGATTAATTATATACCACAAAGGAACATTATTTTTCAAAACAATAGACTTTGGTAAAAAAAAATAATAATTAATGGAACATCTTCGCGTTAATAATGTCTTTGGGTTAATCAAACTTTGGTCTTGTCAAGTAACTATTCTTTAGCATCGTTGTAAATGTTGATTGTGACTTGTTGACAATTCGACATCTGCACGACATCAGCTGTCGAAGGAAACTTTGTCGTTGTTTGAAGACATATATTTTCTTGGTTCGACGTAGATGCAGTATTATTGACTGCACCATCATTCTTTGGTCGTTTCATCGGTGTTGATTCAACATTCCAGAAGCTGCCACTTGAGGTTTTCAAAATCGACTCTGAAATAAGTTTACTTATTTTTCTCTTGTTTTCGACTGAATCTTCTATATAGCCTTCCGCGACTTGATTGGACTTCCATCCGCCGTGATGTTTCAGCGTTGTCAGGTCCGCCCCTGAGTCAGCAAGAATCGTTGCTGAATTTCTGCGGAAGCAATGTCCAGTATACAGTTCTGGTGTAGGCAAGTGCAAATATTCAGCGATTTTCCTTGGTGCGATACCAAACTTATGCAATCCAATAACTTGTCTCGTGCACTTTCCTTTTTGCCAATTCATAAAAAAATCTGTTAGTTTCCACTTTGGTCGGGCGTAGAAGCGCATATTGTTTGACAATACGGTAAAGCTGCCCTTCAACAACGAAATTACGTGTTATATTAGTTTTAGTCCTCGGAAGTTTGATTGTATAGAAGTTTCCATGGTCCTGAACATCTTCTGTTGTGCTTTTGCACAATTCGTCTCTACGGCATGCGCCTTCAACCCCAAGGATGAGCATGACCTGTGAATCAAATTGTAAATAGTTTTATTACAAATTGCAAATATTTCTTCGATAATTGTAAAATTTGTTGTTTTATAGTTCGTTGCTTCGATTTTATATTTGATATATTTACCTTCATGACCAGATATTCTTCATCTGGGGCTTCGCTCAGAAATTTTTCCATTTCAGTCGCAGTGAAGACTTTCGCTTTCTTGTTCTCATACCCTTTAGCCTGCACCTTCAGGAAATCTACCAAGTTCTTATATTCGCTGATGTCGACATTTTCATATTGCCTGAGGGTCTTTTTTAGCATGGAGTAGGTCGACCACAAAGTTGACGGTGCTTTACCATGTGATAAATTTTGGAAATATGCCATCACCGTCTGTTCTGACATGTCCGAGTTTCTTTTGCTTCGTTTCCGGGTTAGGAACTGCTGATACGCCGTTTCGTACTGAATCTTCGATTTCTCCGGAATGAGTTTTGCTTTCGCTGATTCGTAAAGATTCACTATTTCGTCGTAGAGGTCGTCGTCACTGATATTGTTGTCTACATTACTCACAGATTGTTTCTCAGTTGCCATGACTGCGAATAAATAAGTACAATCGCAACAACAAGACGTATTGGAAACGAGAGTTGCTCGGTGTTTCGTAGGTTAGGTGGGAATATGGCGGATCAGTCTGAAGTTGGCTGCGTGGTTAGCTATTAGCTAGTGACTTACATAGGTATAAACTTAGGTTGGCAGATACTGCTCATCCCTTACGGAAAAAAACACCCAATTTTGAGGGTGAACGCCCAAGTTTGAGGGTAAAGGCCCAAGTTTGAGGGTAAACCTTCGATATTCAGGGTAAACCCTAAAAATTTCGGGGTCAAGCCTCAACCTTTTGGGGTTAACCTTCAACATTTCGGGATTTACCCTCAACTTTGAGGGTAACCCTCTGAGTTGATGGTTACGCCCAACAGGATTCGAGATTTTAGCCTCAACTTTGAGTGTTTACCCTCAACTTTGACGGTAACCCTCTGAGTTGATGGTTACGCCTAACAGGATTCGAGGTTTTAGCCTCAACTCTGAGTGCTGACCCTCAACTTTCAGGGTAACCCTCGAAGTTGATGATTACACCAAACCGAATTCGAGGGTTTATCCACAACTTTGAGTGTTGACCCTCAACTTTGAGGGTAAACACTCACAGTTGACGGTTACACCTAATGGGTTTCGGTCGAACATTGATCTTATCAACTTTGATAGTATAAACCACCACGTTAATAGTTACACTTGAGGGTCATTACCCTTAACTTCAAGGATAACTCGCAAAGTAAATAGATTATTGTTCCTAGAAACCATGTCTATCAGTACCTATGTGAAAAATTCAAAATCATATACAGGGTGATCCGGTAGGTTCATATTTTGAGTACGCTGGCGGATTCCTTGGATCATTTTAAGACGAAACTTGTTCTTGCTAATTTTTTTTTAAAGCAACGGTCAACGAGTGAGAGTCAATTAAAGTAGGCCAATCCTGGCACAGATAAGCCACCGTCACAGGGGCGCCGCGTTTCAGTGGGGCTCGCGGGCAGCGCCCCAGCGTGCGCGAGCGTTCGCGCAGAGTCAATGAAACAAAACGACGATCGGAGTCAAACAATTGGATACAGTTCGCCGATGTGAATGAAACACATGATAAAAGCCGGAGTTTTTTCTTCCTTCATGACACTAAAGCTAACCGCCGCACAGTGGTCCGAAATCCCGAAAAAGCGGACATAATTCGGAATTCGGGTGAAAGTCTGTACTCGGGGGTTTTTGGGGTCGCTGAATACGAATCCGAAGTCAGAATTTTCAAAAACAAAATGGCGTATCGAGAAGGGTGAAAAATTTCTTCAAAACTCTGTTCAATTCGGGTGAAAGTCTGTACTCGGGGGTTTTTGGGGTCGCTGAATACGAATCCGAAGTCACAGTTTCCAAAAACAAAATGGCGTATCGAGAACGGTAAAAAATTCCTTAAAAGCCCTGTTCGATTCGGGTGAAAGTCTGTACTCGGGGGGGGGTTTGGGGTCGCTGAATACGAATATGCAACTGAAATTTCGAAAAACAAAATGGCGGACTCAATATGGACAGCTACTTTTTGGAGAGTCAATTTGATTTGCGGGGAATACATTTTTTAGGAGTCTTCAAGGCTGCTGATCATAAATATGGAGTCGATTTTTGGAAATCATGATTGAGAATGAATTGAATAGGACTACTACTACAACATGTCGCTCGAATCGTTCCGGCTTCTCGGAAGAAGCCCGGGCCTCGCTGTGCTTTCCGTAAAAGTCGTCAAACCTTCAATTTCAGTTGTGAAAAATACAGAAACGTTGAGCCAAGTGTAGGATTTTTCTGAAAATCTCTTTTCTATCCTGTTCGCTTGTTGCCACTTTTTCCTGAATTCGGATACCAATGTTTTTCGGGCATCTTTCTGATTTGGCGGCAAAATTGTATGGATGCTCCTGTTTTTCTTAAATCTGGGCTTGAATAATTTTCGAGGGTTTTCGATCCGCCATTTTGTTTTTGTGAATTTTGCCGCTCACAGTTCCCGCCGGCGGCGATTTTTGGTGATGAACCGTAAAATACTGAAAATAGACTATTGAAACGTCGTATTTTTGTTGAATTAACCATTTTCGGAAATAATTGAATAGTTTGTATTTTTTTATTAATTAATTTCGACCACTTTATTCTTGCACTTCGAATACGCGGCTTTGACTGAAAATCAACCTCAATTGTGAAATAATAACAATGCTACATTGAAACTTGATATTTCGCTTCAATTCGCCGATTACAACGACGATTTCGTATTTTTTATTTTTTAAATAATTTATTTCGACCACTTTACTCTTGAGGACTGAAAACCTTAATTGTGGAATAATAACAATGCTACATTAAAACTCGGTATTTCGGTTCAATTCGCCATTTCCAACGACGATTCAGTATTTTTTATTTTTTTTTATAATTTATTTCGACCACCTTACTCTTGTGCTTCGAACCCACGGGTTGAAAATCTACCTTCTTCGTGAAATAATAACAATGCTACATTAAAACTCGATATTTTGGTTCAATTCGCCATTTCCAACGACGATTCAGTATTTTTTATTTTTTTTTATAATTTATTTCGACCACCTTACTCTTGTGCTTCGAACCCGCGGGCCAAAAATCAACCGTTTTCGAGAAATAATAACAATGCTCCATTAAAACTCGGTATTTTGGTTCAATTCGCCATTTCCAACGACGATTCAGTATTTTTTATGTTTTTTTATAATTTATTTCGACCACCTTACTTTTGTGCTTCGAACCCGCGGGCCAAAAATCAACCGTTTTCGAGAAATAATAACAATGCTACATTAAAACTCGGTATTTCGGTTCAATTCGCCATTTCCAACGACGATTCAGTATTTTTTATTTTTTAAATAATTTATTTCGACCACCTTACTCTTGTGCTTCGAACCCGCGGGTTAAAAATCTACCTTCTTCGTGAAATAATAACAATGCTACATTAAAACTCGGTATTTTTGTTCAATTCGCCATTTCCAACGACGATTCAGTATTTTTTATTTTTTAAATAATTTATTTCGACCACCTTACTCTTGTGCTTCGAACCCGCGGGCCAAAAATCAACCGTTTTCGAGAAATAATAACAATGCTCCATTAAAACTCGGTATTTTGGTTCAATTCGCCATTTCCAACGACGATTCAGTATTTTTTATTTTTTAAATGATTTATCTCTACCACTTCACTCTTGAGGACTGATAAATTATAAAAAAAAATAAAAAATACTGAATCGTCGTTAGAAATGGCGAATTGAACCGAAATACCGAGTTTTAATGTAGCGTCTTTATTATTCCACAATTAAGGTAGATTTTCAGTCCTCAAGAGTAAAGTGGTCGAAATAAATTATTTAAAAAATAAAAAATACGAAATCGTCGTTGTAATCGGCGAATTGAAGCGAAATATCAAGTTTCAATGTAGCATTGTTATTATTTCACAATTAAGGTTGATTTTCAGTCAAAGCCGCGTATTCGAAGTGCAAGAATAAAGTGGTCGAAATTAATTAATAAAAAAATACAAACTATTCAATTATTTCCGAAAATGGTTAATTTAACAAAAATACGACGTTTCAATAGTCTATTTTCAGTATTTTACGGTTCATCACCGAAAATCGCCGCCGGCGGGAACTGTGAGCGGCAAAATTCACAAAAACAAAATGGCGGATCGAAAACCCTCGAAAATTATTCAAGCCCAGATTCAAGAAAAACAGGAGCATCCATACAATTTTGCCGCCAAATCAGAAAGATGCCCGGAAAACATTGGTATCCGAATTCAGGAAAAAGTGGCAACAAGCGAACAGGATAGAAAAGAGATTTTCAGAAAAATCCTACACTTGGCTCAACGGTTCTGTATTTTTCACAACTGAAATTGAAGGTTTGACAACTTTTACGGAAAGCACAGCGAGGCCCGGGCTTCTTCCGAGAAGCCGGAACGATTCGAGCGACATGTTGTAGTAGTAGTCCTATTCAATTCATTCTCAATCATGATTTCCAAAAATCGACTCCATATTTATGATCAGCAGCCTTGAAGACTCCTAAAAAATGTATTCCCCGCAAATCAAATTGACTCTCCGAAAAGTAGCTGTCCATATTGAGTCCGCCATTTTGTTTTTCGAAATTTCAGTTGCATATTCGTATTCAGCGACCCCAAACCCCCCCCCGAGTACAGACTTTCACCCGAATCGAACAGGGCTTTTAAGGAATTTTTCACCCTTCTCGATACGCCATTTTGTTTTTGAAAATTCTGACTTCGGATTCGTATTCAGCGACCCCAAAAACCCCCCGAGTACAGACTTTCACCCGAATTCCGAATTATGTCCGCTTTTTCGGGATTTCGGACCACTGTGCGGCGGTTAGCTTTAGTGTCATGAAGGAAGAAAAAACTCCGGCTTTTATCATGTGTTTCATTCACATCGGCGAACTGTATCCAATTGTTTGACTCCGATCGTCGTTTTGTTTCATTGACTCTGCGCGAACGCTCGCGCACGCTGGGGCGCTGCCCGCGAGCCCCACTGAAACGCGGCGCCCCTGTGACGGTGGCTTATCTGTGCCAGGATTGGCCTACTTTAATTGACTCTCACTCGTTAACCGTTGCTTTAAAAAAAAATTAGCAAGAACAAGTTTCGTCTTAAAATGATCCAAGGAATCCGCCAGCGTACTCAAAATATGAACCTACCGGATCACCCTGTATAGGTATAATTATGGAAGTATGGTTTTATTTATTATGAAGACATATAATTGCGTAAGTACATATACAGGGTGAGTTATCTTCGGCTCTGAACGAGGGAGGGGCTTATCACTGCTGACGCTCCGCCCCTTGGCATATCACAAACTGTTATCAAAGTTTAAGTTTACATCAAACCGTCGATACTTGATCTGGTCTTGTTAGATACGAGTCATGTGAATATCGATCGGATCATGCTGATTTCTTCTGAATATAAAGTATATGCAATGCATCTGTATCTATGCAATGTAATGTATCTATACCCGTATGGACAAAAACTATTGGAGTACTCAATTGTGACTAATAAAACAACTGAGGAACTCAACAGTTCTTCGTAAATATCAATTCCCAAAAAATCTACCATCAAAAAGTCTCTCATTTGAAGTGCCTGCCAATAAAAATTTGTATTCCACAAGAAGTCTTCCTTAAAAAAAAACCTAACAAAAAATCTGCCTTCCACAAAAAGTCTTCCTTCGAAAAAACTTACCAACAGAAATTCGTCTTCCACAAAAAGTCTTCCTTCCAAAACATTTCTATAAAAGCATTCAAATCAGATACAACTACCAAGTAAAACAGATACAAATAAAATGAAACTATATAGCGTTGTGCTCGTTCGCTCGCTACGCTCGCTCACTCGGTTAGATTTTCAGAATCTATGAAGCAAAAAAATTGGTAACTACAATTTCGGAAACAAAACATTGAAAAAAATAAAAATTCAAATTTCGGAGAAAAAAGAACGAGAAAAAATTTGAAAAAAAAATTTGAAAAATCATGCTCAAATATCAAGAAATATCACGAAAAGCGGGTCAGCTGGGAGGTCGTTCATTAAAGACTGCTCAAACGTATAGCGTAACGTAAAACGTATCAGTAAAGAACGGAAACGTAACTTAAAGGAATCCCACGGAATCGTAGTGGCAAGCGCAGCACCGACGAGACCGCGATTCTCAAACAAAGACTCGCCTACAGACGGTAGAACGATATAAAAGCCATACGGTAGGTATTAAACAGAGACTGAGCGATAGATCGTCAGATTACAAGACTGAACGATAGAACGGTAGAACGACCTCGTAACTTTACATAAATAGGCGGAAGCCTTACCTTAAATACAGGCGTGTGAAATACACTGACTCTAAGTTTAAATGCAAAAGGTGACTCTAAGTTACTTAATAAAATCTAACGGAAGGAAAATAGTGGTAGGAAAGATGTACGGTAGCGAGATGGTATAGAAAGTGAATTTACAGAAACGACAGAGGGATGAGGTGAGCAAGAGGAGGAATTATCTATAGGTGATCGTAGCGTAGCTGGAGACGTCCTTTCGGGAGCACAGCGAAGCGTAGAAGAGACCGAGTCTCGTTGCTCTCCCTGATTTATAGACAATTCGTGTCACTCATGGCTCAGCCGTACGAAGTCAAAGTTCGGAACAGCCACTTAGCGGTGATAGGTCAACGATCACCCCTCTTATGCAAATCTGGACATTCGGCAATCCTCGGTTCCTCTGACGTCACGACCGTGGTTCCTCTCGCGTTGTAGCTCGCTAGGGCTATACCGATCTGCTGCTGCCGATGCTCTGAGTCTGTCGGGAGGGAATCCACGTGACCTTCCCTTAGCCGGACTCTGGCGGTAGACGGTAGATGTGTTCGTAACGCAGGCCGCCTCCACCAGTCGTGCTGGGCATCTTTCAGCCCCGATCACGAGCGAGCCCTCAGAGTTCGGAGACGTCTCGTCTAGGGGGTACCTGACGACCACGCGGTAGCTGAAACAGTAGGTGTTACGGGTCTGCAGGCTTTATAGCCTCGGTCGCCGAGCCAGGAAGTCGAGTAGTGGCCTCCACTCGGCTCAAAACACCGGTCTCGGAGACATCCTTCGCGTTAGCGGCCTAACTTCGTGAAGTTGATCAGGTCAGCTGGCGGGAGGATTCGTGTGGATTCGTCCCTATACGCCGGCAGCTGGACTGCGTCGAGAGTTTCGGGTGATCGGGAAACGCTGGCTATCTCTAACCTCTTTATCCTAGGCCAGGTAGCTTGCACGTTCGTAGGCGTGTAGCCGTGACGGAGATTGTCGGAGAGTGCCGAAGTGTAGAGCTGCCGCAGCGTTGATCCTCGACGAAGAATTACATATAGAGAGCGTAAAAATACAAAGAATTAAACATAAGCAAATAATAACTAGTACGACGCTTGATTGAGTTTCCCCAGAGTGTATCGGATGTCGGTTTTCCCCCCCGCTGTGTCCTTCGGGACGTCTCAGCTGATTCACTGTAACGGGTGGCCGCAAACACCACGTTACAAGCTCGATTAAGTCTTTGTAGATTCTCACTCGCAATGCTCGCTCGGTTGTCAGTATTTTTCTGAACGATTATTTCTATTAAGTATGTCTCATTTGACGGCTGATGAAAGATCTTGAATTGTCAGTTATTAAACGCTAGATATTGTCGGAAATATTAACAAGACCGTGTACACGTATGCTCAGTTTATTTCTCTTACTCTGACGCTTACTTATTGTTAGGGGCAGACGTAAAATATTAATCCTTATTAGGTTATAGAAATTGGACCGTCCGAATCATTTACAGCAAATACCCAACGTGTAACCCTGCTTGCGGCCCTCCTCCTTTCTCATCCGGGCTTGGGAACAGCAACAGCGGAGTTTAACTGGCAGGCAGGGTTATTGTACTGCTCATTACAAATTATATCTTCAAAAATGTTCATAGTAAGGAAATCTGAAAACCAGTGTATAAATAATTAGCGATATTCACTCAATAAAGTCTTCCGGGATAGTACTTCTGCTATAAATTGCATGGCAAGATTCGTCTGTTTCATCCGGTCCACTAAAATGGTATTCTTAGAAACCGATGATTTCAAGTCGTGTAACTCCAGTAGTGTAATAAGTATGCCGTGATGTGAAAATTAAAAGCTGAGTTATCGAAGCAAACTCCCTGAGTATACCGCAACGTACACATTTCTTCCATAGAGCTATAAGTAGGCGTGCGATAACTATAACCAAAGCGATCAAACAATTGATCATATCGTCAAGGTCAGAAGGGATGGACGTATTCGGCGGACAGTCCAGAATTCAAACGTAACTCAGAAAACTCTGTATGAAGTGTTACGGACCTATATACTTGTCTCAAAGCATATTTCAACTCAAGTCTGCACTCTAGACTTCCTGCTGAGATTCATCTGCTTTCTCAGGATGCGTCGATATATCAATAGCTCGTCCACGAAATAGTCTCTCCGGAACTCACACAATTTTTTTTTTTGTTCGTAATGTACTTGCCTCGAGACTCTACAGAGTCTCTTGATATTTAGCACCTGGATCATGAACATATAATCAATATACATATAAACGACCAATATACCCAAGGCTTTGTGATTGATCTAATTGATTGACTCTGATAACCTCATAACTTGATTTTTCCATGAAACAGGCTCGCGATTTCCACACGATGTCGAGCTGAATACATAAACTTCAAAGCCCATCTTGTTTCACTTTGTCGGTAATGATTCTAACATCACATCATGTATCTCAATATCACGTAGTGATAACGAGTGGAATGAAATGTCAAACCGAAGCAGCCGACGCGAACACGCTATAGCTAGCAGTTTCGGGCAATCGATTCTCGATCTGTTACATTTAAAGATGGCGGCTTGTTTAAATTCTCGATTCAATCTCACTCGCGATTCCAACAGCGCCGTCACAAGCGCTATCTGGGGGCTAACGCCAGGTACTCGGATCGCTGTTGTCCCGGATGTCTAGCGAATCGAATATCAACAACCACGCCACCTGGGAACCAACTCGTGGAACTCTAGATAGTTGTCTGCTGTTCACGTAGTTCTAGACCAGAGAGGCCGTTCTACCCTCAATTTTATACTCATAGCTCGTAAAGTCTGGCCCAAGGAGGATTCTATCAATGATATTCTGAGACCCGTGGATATCGCGAGATGTGAGAAATACGAGATTCCGATTCCCCCCACCACCGCGAATAGCTCTCATACGGGTAAATAGAGTCGCTTCGAGTCTCACGCAGCGTATTAAAATTTTTTTCTAATGTACTTGGCGCGAGACTCTACTGAGTCTCTTGATAGTTCGAGTGGTTGTTCGGTCGTTTTGTCAGCAGTGACCATGAATTCACTATTGGACCTGTGTAGTTACAGAGAACTATTAAAGATGTTAACAAGTAGTTCCAGATATCCTTCCAGTGGTGAACGGTAGTAAGCTTCTCCCTCAATTTTATATGCGTGCATAATGCTTAGAGCCACTGAACATACTAATGTAAGCGGTGTTTTATTTTTCTATATAAAATGTATACTTGGGCATGGGTGATGTCACAACGTAGTCAAGTTGAGGGTTTACCGAAGCCTTGGAAGTTTATCCTCAAATTGAGGGTTAACCCTCAAGTTGGGGTAATTTCGTACCCCCAACCGAGGGGTTCAAGGTTTAATCACCAAGTTGAGGGTTCACCGTGCATCGGGGGTTTTACGCACAAATTCAGGGTTAACCCTCAAGTTGGGGGTAATTTCATACCCCCAACCGAGGGGTTCAAGGTTTTACCACCAAGTTGAGGGTTCACCGTGCATCGGGGGTTTTACGCAAAAATTCAGGTTAACCCTCAAGTTGGGGGTGATTTCATACCCCAAACCGATGGGTTTGAGGGTTATACTACCAAGTTAAGGGTTCACGAGGCATTGAGGGTTTTACCCACAAATTCAGGGTTAACCCTCAAGTTGGGGGTAATTTCGTACCCCCAACCGAGGGGTTTGAGGGTTAACCACCAAATTGAGGGTTCACCGTAGCCGTGGGAGTTTATCCTCAATTTGAGGGTTAACACCCACTTTGAGGGTAAACCTTCAAGTTGGGGGTACGAATTTACCCCTTAGAGTTGAGGGTATGTTTGGGTGTAAATTTGGGGGTACAATGGGGGTTTTTTTCCGTGAGGGATGGGCCGTGGTGGTGGGGCAAGCAGACCGTGAAAAGTACTTTAAAAGTACTAGACCGCAAAAGAACCCTTTAATAGTCGAGTTTTTGACGTAGGTGGCGTAGAAAATATCATCCATCCGACTTGTTAGAAGTACTACTGGGAACTCGTCGATGACTTTGCGAGCGCTAAATGTCAGAAGAAGACCTTCCAAAAAGTGCCGCGAAATTTTATGCTTTGTATTGACGTGTGTTTGTATCTAGAATCAACTTAATATTTTTCTTCCATCGGTGGTTCCATATTGTTTTATGTATAAAATCTTATTCAAGATTAAAGATTGATTGTAGTTTCAATTATCCGATTCTTTTGTAATGAAACCAAGCTTCCAGATGTCTACTGTAGGCCTAGTCTACTGCCGATTTATCGTCCAAAGGTCGACGGTTGACGTTTGTTTTCATAGGCAATGGCGGCGGGGAAGGGGGGGGGGGTCCCATAATTTTTTTCGCATTAGGGCCCGTGAAGTCTAGTTACGCCACTGGTTCCCATGGCGTCTGCGCCTGGGTCCCGTGACCCGCAACGCGCGCGGTAATTCAATTCGAACCACACACCGCTGCGCTGCGTGTCACGTGACCCAGGCGCAGACGCCATATGGGAACGACGGAACGATCAGCTGATGCCTTGTCAGAAAACGCGCAGAAATCACTTAAAATAATTATAGTAAATTAACAATGCATCTTTTCCCATACTTTTCAGTTGAATCTGATATTAATTTACCGGCGCTAAAAATTGGTAATTTCATTTCCTTCATTGACTCAGTAACATTCGAGCAAGGGCCGTCAAAAGTCGGTGGGCCGCCAATTTCCGATTGTTTTTCATTAATTACTAATCTCGCCCTGAAATTGCCGAGGATACATTTTGATATAGTCGTAAGGGGACCTTTATCTATCGATTGGTGTAACTTTCATGCCCTGAGAAGAAATTTCCTTTACACCATGTAAAAAAAGTCTAGATTGACTGGACTAGTATACTTATTTCGCAGCAATTATTCTGAAGACTTATCGAATCGTTATGCCTATATTTTAGTATCACAGGAAGTAAAATTTAAAACCGTAAAATGGTACTGAAGTGAAAAATCGACCATTCGTCGAACTTATGTATATCAAGAGCAATCAACTTTTGAAGTGTTATGTCACGAAATATTTAACAGCACACTTAAAATTTTGTAGCACGTATGTTCTGCAGGTGGTAAGATTTATCGAATCGTTAAGAATAAAAACTATGCGTACGTGATCACGATATAGATAAAATGTGTTTTTTGAACGTTATGCTCTTCATTTGGAACCATTTTATTCTCTACATTTTATGCTACATGGAATGTTCAAACCATTTTCAACATTTCAGTTTCCACTCGATTCGTCAAGTATTGTCATGATATCCTGATTTTAGTTCCAGGAGTCGACCCAAACACGGTTACCAAAATCAACAGTAAGTTAAAGATAGAGAGATTTTCGATAATGATAGATATTCACTTGTTGTTCGAATTTAGCTCAAGCGAGTCGAGCACCGCGGAATGACGACTTAATCACAGTCCTCTTTACTTAAATTTCAGGGCGCGCGAAAAATGTCGAAGGCCAACTGTTAAAACTTGCGGATATGGTTACAGAGGTGTCTGGCCGTAAGTTGAAACCAATGTCACCCAATGAAGATATTCAAGTCATAGCTACTAAGACATGCGTCAAATATTGACAGAGTACAATAGTGTCATGATGTGCCTATTTTATTTTGTAGATAACGCTTCCCAGCTGACCACCGCATACCGTAGTAAGTGATGAGTGGATACACTTACTTGACCAATTTATACGTCTGCCAAAACGCTCGAATTATCTTTGCTTCCGTATTCTGGAAAATCATTCCGTTTGATATTCAGGACCTCTCTATTTCTATTTCAGATACTTTGACGCGTGCCGGAAAGGATTTCGTAGACGCTGTACCTCCTATCTTCGAGGGTAACGGGGGTGAGTTGCAGACAACTATTACCCTTTAAAAATGTTTTTGTGCTTTACTGTTCGCTTCACATATCAGGGTGAAGTCGAGAAATTGTTTGAATTGACCGAGATTTTCTATTTTGATTCTTCATATTTCATAATTTTTTGAAGGTTTGAAAACCTTCTTTTTCACTTATTGCCATTATATCATGCGTCAATTGGTGAATTTCCACTGTGTCATGATACGCCCATTTTACTTTCAGGAGACATAGCAGAAATTGCTGCCGGACTCTCGAGTAAGTGACACTCATTCAAAAAGAACATCAAGCCTAGCTTGATTTTCATCCAGCTGTTGTTAGAACTGAGTGAGAGTCGAAGACGACTTGATCATAACCTCTGTATTCCAATTTCAGATTCTGTCTACTCAGTAATATCCAATATGACAACCTCTTTGGAAACAACTGGAAGGAGAACCGGAGGTGAGTTGAAGACGATTATGCCCATCTAGAATATCGCGCCTCAATCAGCACTTGAAAATTGTCTAAATTATTGAGGTATCTTTTAATTTCCAGATACCAGCCCTCAGAACAGCGCTGCTGTGATCCAAATTATTAGAAGATTCAACACAATCGTGAAGCAAGTCAATGGGATTTTGGATGATGCTATCGCGGCTGTCCCTGGTAAGTTGGAAACAATCGTACCATTAGAAATATTATTGCAATACTGAGATCTATCAGGAGTCGCAGTGGCTCAGGGGATAAGCACGCAGAGGGGGTCGTGTGAGAGCCACGCTAGCGACAACACGTATGCGAAACTCGTTCCCGTAATTCACCATTTATCTGCCCGATATAAGCGCAAAACCAAACCCAAACTGTGAGAAAATAAACCCCAGTAACATCAGCTGAAAGCATAAAAGCTGACATAGTTTTCAGCAACCAAATCTATTTAATAAAGTGACAAAAAAAGAAGAAACATAATCTCCACGCCAACTGAAGACGACCTCTCGCTAGCGGCCAATATGGCCACCCAAACACCAAAAAGAAAACTCCAGCCAGAGCTCACTGAGCCCTCAGCCCCCGCCGACACATCACAACAGGATCCCCCTAAAATCGCCAGAATTTCCCACGGTAAAGCCGATAAACTCTTCCAAAAAGCAATAAAAGAGATGGGCGGCCCATCTACATCCAAACAAACGGTACCTAACCTCAACACGGCCAGGAAATCCCGCCAAAATCAACCGCAGAGCGCCGAAGGAGAAGAGTGGCAACTCCCCAAACGAACTACTGAACAAAACACATCGAACGCAACGCCACCTCCAGTTACACAAAGTAACAGCTTTGAGCACCTTGCGGAAGACATAGACAGCACCCTAACCGATAAACCCGACAACCAAATGGAACAGGACTCCGACTTTGCCGACGTAACCACACAAGACGGACAGAACAACGCTAACTGCACACGTTCGGAAGCAGCACAGCCCTCGAACAACTCCAAGCCCCCGCTGATTTTCATCCAGCACCACACGATCACAAACACAATTCAGCTCCTGACACAAGAAAACATCGAAGAAATAAGAAAACTTGTCTCCAGGAGACAATTGAAGTTGAAACGCTTCTAGTAATGCAGCTTCGCTGCATGGCTAAAAGCTGGTTTGAAAACCGGCTGACAGGTGTGGACAGGTGTGGATTGTATGTGATTCGAAATTCTTGGTAGTAGCCCCCTCCCCCCCGTCGTCAGTTATGGATCTGTCACAGAATCTGTCACAGGGAGTGAATGTCAAGAAATGACAGCTGCCAACCAAAGCTACGAAGTACGCCTCGTAAAAAATGTTGTATTGAAGGTTTGAAAACCTTCTTTACAGAGGGTACGGGGGGACGGTTACGTTACGCGAGAGCGAGGGCGATCTCGCCGTGCCGCTGGGATAGTCGTGTCGTGTCTACCTTTCGCGAAAAGGGGTTGCCGATGTACTCTTGCGGTGTGTTCCCCCCGATGGTAACGATCCCACGAAACGACCTCGTTGCCGCTCAAATGACCCAACAATAGTTCGGCTTTTCGCTGATACTTTTGTGGCACGGTCCCGACTATCTCGCGTATCGTGGGATTCTCGGCTGGCTCGCCTACCACCGCGTTCTGCCTCGCCGCGGGTTTCTCATTGTCATCAACGATGGCTGCGCTGGGTTTTTCATTTTAATTCAAACAAAAAAACTACCTGTCTGATTCAAATCCAAGTCAGTCATTCGGGAATACGCGAGGTCTTGCGGAAATACCCGAAAGCACCCCTCGGTTCTCCTGCCCAAGCGTAACTCTTACGCGTCGTAACCCCTTAGCCCTGCCCCCTCTACCCCAGGGCCTTTGGCCTTCACGTGACGGGCCTTTAGCCCGCCCCCCACCCGTACCCTCTGTAAAGAAGGTTTTCAAACCTTCAAAAGACTTTAGGATAAAACAAACAGACAAAGAGAATTACGCTAATTACGTTACGCGTTACGCGTTACGCTCGGGGGGGGAGGGGGGTGGGCTCGAGGCCCTGGGGTAGAGGGGGGCAGGGCTAAAGGCCCGTTACGTTACGCGTTACGCTCGGGCGAAGAGGGGGGGGCAGGGCTAAAGGCCCGTCACGTGTAACGCTCGGGCGGGGGGGCCAAAGGCCCTGGGGCAGAAGGGGGGGGGGGCAGGGCTAAGGGCCCGTTACGTTACGCGTAGTTACGACCTCCACAACTTCATTCAAGAGCACAACCATGACATCATTCTTCTCTCAGAAACCAAGTTGAACCCAAAACACAAAATCACTTTTGAAAAACATAAAATCATTAGAACCGACAGACCTGGATCAACTCAAGGCGGAGGCACTGCAATAATAATTCGCAACGACATCGCACACAAAATCATTTCTTTCCCCTCATCAGAAAAAAAAATGAAATCATTGAATTCACAATAATCAATCTCCCCGAAGCAAAGCCCAATAACCTATTCATCATAAGCCTCTACGAAACTAACGACAATCGTAAAATCTTTATTGACGTATTACATCAACTCTTTAAAGACCTGAAACTCGACAACCCAAAAAACTACTATATCATAGCGGGAGACTTTAATACGAGACATAAAGACTGGGGCGACCGTGGTACCAACCAACGGGGACGATACCTCAAAAAATGGGAACGAGACCATCAAATCACATACAGACTGACAGTACATACCCCATGGGAACCAACCTACACACCCGCAAATACATTCTTAGACATATGCCTAAACGACGGACGATTAGATGTCTATAACAAAATGAACCATAAACTCAATACACTCCCCTACGACAGCGACCAGAAACCAATAGAACTCACAGTAACTTTTCCCGACCACTTCAACATACTTAGAGACAATTCGAATAACAAACACCACTCATACAACTACAAATCGACCAACTGGAAGAAATTCCAGAAAAAACTAAATGAAGAATACATAACAGAAATACCAAACAACCAGAATTTAACAACAAATGAAATCGAAACACATCTGACAGAACTAAACTCGGCAATTCTCAGAACAATAGAAGCCACCATGCCTAAAATCACCCCAAAAACCTCCGTACTGAAATACATCACACCAACAATAAGAAAATTACAAGACCAGAAATCCACCCTTATCACTAGACTCCACAGACTACAAAAGACAGACCCCACAATGAGAAAAACAGAGACCAGACAAACCAAGACTGCACTAACAACAATAAAAACTCCCTCAAAAAAGAATTCGCCAATGCAATAACGCAATATTTCAAAGCTCAACTACATCAAATAAACCATCGAAATACCGACACATTTTTCCCAAAAATAAATAGACTTCTTCGCCCCAAAGATCCTCTCAATATACATAATCTAGAAATCAAGCATAATAACGCAAAAATGCTCGAGAGAAGCAAATGGGACGTCAATTCACACCCAAAAAAAGACAATAAATTCATCTTTTCGGACCCGATCCCAAAACTCAACGTCATAGGAGCACATTATGAAATAATCAACTCCCCTAAACCATATACTGCAGAACCACGACTAAAAGAAATCATAGATAGAACAGCCACCAACTATATCAACGAACACCTACATAACAGAGAGACAGCAACATCCTACACACAATGCAGTACTGAAAACCCCGCCACCAATCCCACAATAGCTCCTACCCCAGACAACTTTTTCTTTTTCTGCAACACATCCAAAGTAGAAAAAATATTCGCAAAACTTCCTAACAAGACCTCGACAGGACTAGACAACGTACCGCCAATCATACTCAAACATTTAACTCCGAAAGCAATAGTTGCGTACACGAACATTTTCAACAACTCACTCAATCTCCACTATTTCCCACATCAATGGAAATGTGCCAAAATCCTGCCCATACTCAAAAAAGGAAAAGATCCCACCAATCCTGCAAGCTATATACCAATCAGCCTTACACCCGCTATAAGCAAAGTCTACGAAGCACTAATAAACAACCTAATAGCTGACACATGCATTATAAATTCCGTCATCCCAGATAACCAATACGGATTCCGACCCCACCACTCTACCACACACGCTATCCATAAGCTATTATCAGATCTGAACCATTATATCCATAAAAAGTACCACGTAGGTGCAGTCCTAATACATCTGGAAAAAGCTTTCGATTCGGTGTGGCTGAATGGGCTACTTTTCAAATTACATAAAAAACAATTCCCGAAGTGACTAATTCACATTATTTGGGACATGATTTCCCACAAAACGTTTGTTACCTGGGACGGACGACACATCCCGAATGAAACATTCACTATCACAGAAGGACTGCAACAAGGGACAGTAAACTCCCCCATACTCTTCAAGATTTTCACTTCCGACATACTGAACGCATTCGAACTAAACACAGAAGACAGCATGACCCACTCAATAGCCTACGCAGACGATCTCATCATTTACGCAGCAGGAAAAAAAATTTCAGAAACACAGGACAAACTTACCACACTGACGAACAAAATCAACGACTATTACACCACATGGTGTCTCAAAAGGAATCCTGACAAGTGCGAGTCCATCCTATTCAGAGGATACACCGGCAACCTCTCCCGACCGAACAGAATAAACCTGAAAAACTTTCAGATTACTACACACATCCCAGGCACACAAAATCCAGTCCCTATCCCACACAGACAAACTGTAAAATATTTAGGATTCCACATAGACCATCTAATCAGAGGTAACATTCACCACACAACTCAACTTGAAAAGGCCAAAAAACCCCTGAAAGCCAATGGTCGACTGTTCCACTGCAGCCACATAGAGTCGAAAGCCAAAATTATTTGCTATCAACTATTGATAAGACCAATCCTTACCTATGCCATTCCCATCCCCTGGAACATGGGAGCCTCACTCATGGAAAAATTTAGAATGTTCGAACGATCATACCTTAGAATTTGTTTGAAGAACTACCAGTCACAACACTCCAATTTCCGTCACATGACATCCAACAAAACTATATATCAACTAACAAACATCCCAAGAATTGATTATTTCGATTTTGATTGACGAGAGATTATTTCAGCAAACTCCCAGCCTCAACAAACTCCACCATAAAAGAGCTTGCCACCATAGAGCCACTCTCAGTTTTTGGTATGAACAGCACAGGTTACACGCAACCCCAAGCTTTCACACTCTTTGACAACCTAGGACATATACAAGATGCACAGAACATACCACTTATCTACCACTGGAGACGAAACAGGGCAAACAAACGAATAGCATGGACAGGCACCGAAGACATAACTGACTCACACAAATTCGTATACTCGACAGCACTCCCCGACAGAGACATAAATAACTTCTCAAGACTCAGTCACAAAAAATACTGGTGGACAGACAATAACTCGACACACCACAAAAGCCTACAAACTAGACGACAAGTTGTCTTAAGACGACCTCATAATATCTAATATCGTGCATACATGCACGTACTCTGTCACACTCCCCCCCCCCACACACACACACATACACAACACACCACAAAATACTGTAAATAATGTAAATAATGTACATAAGAGATATACTAGATTTAAGTACCCACCTCCCAAAGATCCGATAAGTAGTGGTTTTTCCTCAGAAAAAGTCTGAGGCCTTTCCCACATAACACTCACCCCCCCA
This sequence comes from Euura lappo, assembly GCA_018257835.1. Lineage (NCBI taxonomy): Eukaryota > Metazoa > Arthropoda > Insecta > Hymenoptera > Tenthredinidae > Euura > Euura lappo. The sequence goes on from JAEUYN010001643.1 coordinate 298,554, forward strand.
CCTAACCAGAGTTCCCAAGAGACGCTCTAATAACCAAACATACATAAGAACTAACATTAGAGTCAACAGCCTTGCCTTATATCTAGATATAAGGAGAGAGCCAACACCAAGAGCCACCCTTAGAATACATCAAATTAACGCTAAGGTCTTTATCATAAGTTATTTCATACCTTACTATTATACTAGAAGGCGTTGTTCCTCATTCGCTCGCTTCGCTCGCTCACTCGGTTGAGGGGGAGCGTTGTTCCTCGCTCGCTTCGCTCGCTCGGTTGTCAGTGGTATTCCAAATATTTTGGGAGTGTATACTATCACTTTGTGCAGTGGAAATCGGTAGAGGATTGTTCCTCGCACGCTGCGCTTGATCGGTTGTCAGTAGTACCCAAAATATTTTAAGAACATACTGATATTGTTACACTACACCTTTTGGATAGTTCAATTGTATTACAAATGTAAAATGGATATGTAACATCTATTTGCATAAATTGAAATTGTTATTAACCTTACTATGGTCGGCAGAAAGGGGCACAATTATACTATACGTTTCAGATAGTTTAATTGCATTACAGATAAAACATGTATCTGTCTGTGCCTTGTAAATTGCAGTGTCTGTATTACAGAATGCATACTTTCACCTGAATATACCATAGCGACAATTTCCAAAACCTCATTAAATAAATAGAGATCGGTTCAAAGAATTTAGAATAATAATTACTTGTGACTATTCAATGAAATCAATTTCATCCTCACTATATTTGGTGAAATGAGGAAGCAGGGGGTAATGAGTAACTACACACTTGCAAAGATGAAACGGAAAATAAATTAAGTATTTTTATTATAAATTCATTCTTTAAATGCAATGAAACGATCACAGATCAATATCAACAATTTCAGAATAAACAAAGAACGAAATTATAATTCACGGTTCAATATTTCCGGATACATAATATTGCAGAACGAAAATAAAGAGTCACCACGTAATATACAATTGAGCAAAATTCTCGGAATATTGTAACCACAAAGGTTTTGATCAATTTTATCAAGCCCGGATTTAGGGGGGGGGCTAGAGGGGCTATAGCCCCGGGCCCCGCACGCTCAGGGGCCCCCTGTCGGTCGCGGTTTAAAAAATTTGAAGGATCTGTTAAAACCGATCACTGAACAAAATTCCGTTTTTTTTTTCTGCAAAATTTTTTATGTTTTTGCAAAAATTGTACGCTTTTTTTCGGCTTCTACCCATCGTTGGAATGTATTAACATCCATAATTAATAACCAGAACACGAAGCATTTGACATTGAAACCTCTATCGCAAACGAGATGGTCCTCGCGGGGGGATGCGTCAAAATCGCTTTACGAAAATTATAACCTCGTATACGAAGCCCTTATTGAGATCCGAGACGATGAAAACCAGAGGCATGATACTAAACTCGAAAGTGGTTCCTTAGCAAAAACGCTCACAAAATTGGAAACGGCTTTCCTGACAGTTTTATGGAATGAGCTTTTAGAAAAGTTTCACGCAGTAAGTCTAGTGTTGCAGAAACCTGGTTTGAATTTGAAAACAGGTGTGAATTTGTTGCGTGGTCTGAGGGACACTGTTTTAGAAAAGCGCGATGAAATTACGTACTTCGAAGAAAACGCTAAGAAATTGAGTACGTTCGTTAGCCCCGAATACACGTCCAAACGATCTACCTCAAAGGCAAAATATCCCGACAGTCAGACATGCGAGCCTACACGATTTACGACAGCTGCGGAAAAATTCCGTATTGAGACTCATGTGTCAATAATAGATACGGTGTCTTTTGAATTAGATCGACGATCTGCTGCCTATTCACACCTTGCAGATCTTTTCGGATTATTTACCACGGATTTTCCCCAGATGGATAAGGCACATTTGCAGACGTACGCTCGAAAGTTGATCGATACGTATACAGAGGATATAGATGAGTCCTTCGTAGATGAGCTTCTTTTTTTCCAATCGTTTGTGAAAGCGGAAGCATTGCGGAACAAAGATCTTTATCCCGAAAATTTATTCAAAATGATAATAGATAAGGATTTAATATCTCTTTTTCCAAATACGTTCATCATTTTGAGATTATATTTGTCAATTTCAATTGGAAATTGTGAATCGGAACGTTCCTTTTCGAAACTCGCATACATCAAAAATAAATATAGAGCTTGTATGCAGAATGATAGACTATCAAGACTATCCATTTGCTGCATTGAAAGTGATGTCCTAAACAGTATCAATCACAATAAAATCATTGAAGATTTCGTCAGCGCTAAAATTCGGAAGAAATCGTTGTAGACAACGAATTTTCAGTCCTTCTGACAGTGGTGCATAATTTTATGGTGATTTTTATTAGCTTCGATCTCAGATGTTCTGGTCAATATAAGAGTACTATATGTATAGTATAAAAAAATTATATGATATAAAAAAAGAAAAAAAGTGCTTCATACATATAATATTCAGAAATTATAGAATATAAAAAACGCACTATATAATATACAAAATTGTATAATATAAAAAATGATATAATAAAAAAAGTGCTATGAATGAGAATGTTTAAAAAGTACTATCTCAAAAATACTCTCTATTCTCCCAATGTCTTTCATGCCATGATACATTTTTATGCTTGTTAGATGTATTAAAAAAATTCTCTTCTATTTGCAAAGACATGATCCCCTAGCAGGGCCCCGAAAAATTCGTTTAGCCCCGGGCCCCTGATACGGCAAATCCGGGCCTGAATTTTATACGTGATATTCAAAATTGTATCGACTGTCGAAATATTACTTTTCGATGATGACGTTCTCGGTTTGCAGAAAGAGTGCGCGCTGATCACAGTTTTCCTACTTTTTGCGTTATTCCATGGATCGAAAGATGTTAAATTCACATTTAGCGTGCACTCTTTCTACTCACCGACAGCCCCCTATCCATCAATGACGCCTTAATCTACTTAACATCGACAGTGTTTAAAAATGATTCGTTCCCAAGCAGTAATCGATTAATTAGTGTTCATCTTAAGTTCAACGATTCAATATTCAAACGCATTTTTAATAGTCAAATTATTTATCAAATCTCATACGCGGAACTTATTTATCAAGTGCGAGATGTTGAGGTCAGCTACTGTTTAACACTCTAAATGAACACGAAAGTCGAGATGAAGCTACTACGCTCTATTTTCGAAATTACAAATTCTAGTTTATTCCTTAACATCCTGATTAGAAGAAAATACTTATTGATGTGCCAAATCTCTACTAATGCCGTCAATTCTTGTCAGAGTGTCCGCAAGGTTATTATGCACTACGGAATGTCCTCAGAATTTATAATTTAAGATTTATCGCACACACAAAGCTGAATCGCAAAAGAGTGTCTTCACTTGATGCGAAAGTTGAAACACAGTATCTCGGCGCCACGCCACGAAGACTGAAGGAGCTCACAGGCTTGGCAGGGTCCAGCCGTTTCCAATATTTGGTTACGACGTCATAGATCGTGCAGGTGAGGCACGAGCAGATTTCTCAGGTATACGCAAAAGATAGATACCGCAGCTGCCCAGGCCCGATGCTGGATCTGACGCCACTTTCTTCTGCATGTATACTTGTTTACGCCGAACAGGAACAATCGTCGGTCCAAGCTGCTTATGTCAGACTCACAGACTTATTGTTAGTATAAGTAAGTGTGCCAAAAATGTTGTCTATATATTCGAGTTCGATCCTATATTCCTCTTTCGATGATAATTAATTGTCCTTAATTCTCTTATTTGGCGAAACGTCAAATGATGGGATGACATTGTTTCGACCCTATTAGCGCAGACTATACCGTCTTGAAAAATGAGACTGCCCTGAGTGACCGTCGTGTAAGTAGCAGAGTTGCGCTGTATTGTTTTCCGGCCATAACGTTGTAAGAGATGCAACAGCAAATTCGTTTGTTAGGTGCTATCCCAAGAATATTGACTCCAAATTTGAATAAGATCCAATTTTCGCTCCTTTTTCGGTGATATTTGATTCCTCATATTTCTTCTATTTATTCAAGCGTCGAATGACAGGATGACATCCGCCCATCCCATCCGTGTAAGTAGCAGAGTTGCGCTGTATTGTTTTCCGGCCATAACGTTGTAAGTGATGCGACAGCGAATTCGTTTGTTGGGTGCTATCCCAAAAATATTGACTCCAAATTTGATTAAGATCCAATTTTCACTCCTTTTTCGGTGATATTTGATTCTTTATATTTCTTCTATTTATTCAAGCGTCGAATGACAGGATGACATCCGCCCATCCCAGCGGTTAGTGTAGAATCCAGGCTTAAAGAATAAGGCTTTGCCTTGAGTAACCAGCTAGTAGGGTAGTAGAGTTACGCTCTTTGGAAGGAATACAACTACCAATACAGAGCTTTGGGCACACCTGCCAAGGATGATTCATAGACAGAGTTCCGAAAATGATTTTCCGTAATAAGAATTCAGATCACCGCGCAGATACGCAAATCTCGTCAGTGTTGCGTTAAAAGAAGCATATGAAATGAAAACGTAGCACAAATTTCTCAACAGCAGAAACAATAATTCTTGGGAACGAATTCTAACTGAATACGCCTAATACACGACCATTGAATAAGCTGACGGAATTAGATGTCAGGGAAAAATCATCGGTCAATAACATCGGTAAATATTACAATATACAATACAATTTTTAACGCGAAGGCACCCTCTGCCCATGGTCATACACACACATACACATGTTATTCTGTAATACTATTTTATTCACGCACACGCGCTGACACATACACACACCTAAGTTGTCATTTTATGTAGCGCGTATATGCCGAACTGAGGCATCCGCAACTAAATATTTGTAGCGCTTGTGTCCTGATGAGACATTAGCAGCTGATTGCATATAGCGCTTATGTCGAAATAAGACATTAGCAGCTGATTATGTGTAGCGCTTGTGTCCTGATGAGACGTTAGCAGCTGATTGCATGTAGCGCTTATGTCGAAATGAGACATTAGCAACTGATTATCTGTAGCGCTTGTGTCCTGATGAGACGTTAGCAGCTGATTGCATGTAGCGCTTATGTCGAGATAAGACATTAGCAGCTGATTATGTGTAGCGCTTGTGTCCTGATGATTAGCAGCTAAGTAGCGCTCACGACCAATTGAAGCGGCTGAAATTTATTATTACCAACTACATATTCGTGGTATCGTAGTCCATAACAATACCCCGAAAATGCATGTCCAATATGTATAATCTACATAGAATATAATTTGGAAATAGTGATTCGTCACCAAATGTACGATAAAACTCAACATGCCACTGTGATTTTGGATATCACATTTCGGACAGCATATATTTTTAAATTTGCTTCCCTAGAGCCACAATGAGTACTATAGATCTCAATTTGTTGGCTTACGAAGTACCAAAGATTTCCTTGTATACAATATTTCTTGTATACACTTTGCCATTTGATTTTTCAACCGATTCCTTTGTCAGCAAGACTTTCAAATTATTTTTCGACTTGACTCTAGACAAAGCAACATATAGTTGACCATGACTGAACACGGGATTTGGTAAGTACACTCCAACGCTATCAAAAGATTGGCCTTGTGACTTGTTAATTGTCATCGCACAACCTAATCTCACAGGAAACTGTCTTCTCACCATCTTAAATGGTATATCTTCTTCGCTCGGTGTTAAATCTATTCGTGGTATCAGTACAGTTTCGCCAGCGCAATTTCCACTTATAATTTCAGTACAGATCAGGTATTGGTTTAGCTTTTTTACAACCAGTCTAGTACCATTACATAGCCCTTGTGACAGATTTAAGTTACGTAGCAGGATGACAATACTTCCTACTTTCAACATCAACTTATGAGGTGGAAGACCATTGGGAGTCAATGAATTCATGAATTCAATCGGAAGTATATTGCTGATATCTGTATTATCATCATCTGTACCTGTGTCGACACTCAGATATTCCATTACATCACCTTTAATTTTTGACAATATTTCATCGTTTATGGCGATGACATCGACATTGGTCGGAGCTAATATAACCTTACCATAATTCGAGGGATCTTGTGGATCTACACTTTCTCCAAATATTTCTCGCACAATATCGCCATTCGAATGGAATTCTGTAGGAATGCATACAACTTCGTTGTTACGTTCAAAAGAATCGCCAAAGACACCATCACCAACTCGTAGAAGCCATTGTTTGAAATCTGTTTGTCCATCAGAGACGCGAATGTTGCCCCTCAATGACGTGTATACGAAATTATTCCATAAGATACTTCTCTTAACACAAGCTTCTAGAATTTGTGTCCTACTCCCATGTCGCACAACTGGTAAAGTTTGCCTAAAATCACCAGAAACTATGACTATTTTACCACCAAATGGTTCGTTACAATTACATATGTCTCTCAACATACGGTCGACAGCCTCTAGTGCATACTTAGAGGCCATTGTTATTTCATCCCAGATTATAACTCTCGAATTTCGAATGTGCAACCCTTGTCTAGAATTCGGTTTGATATTACACGTTGAGCATTCGTTTAACTGTAACGGGAGTTTGAAGGTTGAGTGTACAGTTCTCCCTCCTTTCAACAAATTCGCTGCAATTCCAGTCCATGCTACAGACACCACTATCAAGCCCATACCTTTCAATGTAGTTATAATGGTGTTATGTAGATAACTTTTTTCGCTACCGCCCGGGCCGTCCACATAAATAAGCTTATCGGAGCTTTCGCCACGTACAGCATTCATGACTGCATTATAGACATTACGTTGATGTTTCGTTAAACTGTTGACTAATGTTGTCACTGTCTGATTAAGAGCAGTTATGTCCTCGTCATTGTCCATATCGCTCAGAAATATGTAATCTTCTTTTATATCTGGCAAATCAAAACTTCGCAATGTGAATCCATGAAATGTGAGTATTTCGTTAATCACTTGCAACGCCTTTTGTTCGTTTTGTTCATTGTATTCATTTCGATCAACCATCTCGCATTTTTATTTCTCAAACAATTCACGTGCATTGATGGGCATACCGAAAACACAAATGTACGCGAACAGCCTACACATCTCTTTCGGGAATTTGAGATTCGATCCTTCAGCTAGACATTTGTCCCATTCTTCGTCATTACTAACTAACTTTCGCGCTACTGCTGCTCCGAAAAAGGATGAGTACATCGTACCTTCGAAACTCCGCAATTCACCGTATGATCGTGCTCCCCGAACATGTAATAGCAACAATCTCAAATAATAACGCTCGATTTCGCGGGGACTCACGAAATACATCCTGCTCAGTACAGGTTTCACAAATTTCTTTCGTTTCGTCCACTCTGTTTTTATCTTATTGAACACATAATGAGTTGGAATTTCACAGTACAAATAATTACGCGCTTCCACATCAATCTTGTTAAGATTCAGCCATGCAAGCAGCGTTGATTCTTTATTTTTGTCTACAGCTGCATTTTCGCGACCCTCTTCAAAATATAACGTATGTTCATTTTCTACATGAACAGCTAGCCTATATATAGCGTGCGACTGCTCGTTCATCGAAAATTGGTACAACCGATGCATTGCCTCGGGTGGACACACATATCGCGTTGATATATATTCGTCAACCTCGTCATATTTCACGCTATTTTCTTCCTGCGCATCCTTCATTTCGACGACCGCGCAATCATGCCCTTTATAACAGTACTTGAATAGATACTTTATACATTGGACCGTTGTACATATTTCTACGTTAACGTGACAATTGAATTTCAATAATAAATATGCATTATACGGCACGACACTTCTATTATCAGCAACCCTACGTACCCCTCCTTTAATCGTATCACAGATCACATTGCCGTCGTCTCGTCTGCGATATAATGGATACCCCGTTGACTTATAGTTGGTTTCGGATATGTAATCTTTGGGGTAACGTTTGGTACATCGATTTGTTTTACTATCCATGCAGGGCGAATTCACGTTTTAGTGACCGCATGGTCCGTGAATCATACATTGTTTGACTATTTCATGCAATAACGGGTGTCGCGTTTTGTCTGGTATCTCGGCAGATACTACTTTGTCAACATCGTCTGCATTTCTAATTTTGCTATCTTCTTCCAGCCAAAATAACATGTGAGCATGCGGTAGGCCTCTCTTTTGAAATTCGATAACATAGACGTAAGCGACACACTTACCAAATATCGCTTTGTCGATTAATTCCGCTTTCAATTCCCTAACTTTTAATTCAACCCTAGCTACGAGATCTGGTCGATCCGTAGCAATTTGACCGGGCTTCAAATTTTCTACTATCTCTCTCCACTTCGGATTGCAGGTGATTGTTATAAATAAGTCGGGTTTCCCGTATTTTTGCAATAGCGTCATTGCATCGATGAAACTTTGCTGTAGGGCACGTGGACTACCGCAGAAAGACGATGGCAATATCACCATTTTGCCAATCCTTGCGTTGTCCTGTCCGGCTTTGTTATGTAGATAATCAATGACTCCTTTATACAATTCTGCTCGTAATTTGCTTTGTTGATTTCGTATGTAATATAGACGATTACTCTTTCGTCCACATATCAACAATGTACTGTTGAGACAATCTTCCCATGTTCAGACATGGATTGAATCCCCCTCTATCGCTCAACTTGTAGCTGTAATATTGCAGCACGGTTATTTCACGATTGCCGTTGCTTTGCTTCATCCTTGGCGACCATCCTGTTCCGCCGGAGGGAAACATCAGAGGATATGTCATAGGATCGACGTGTTTACTCAAACTTGGAATACTTATAGCACCTCGGCCTTTGGAGTACACACATACATCTCTCTGTACCGTAGGATCTCCGTCTTCTGCAACGAACACAATTGCCACTTCGTTGCACGTTGGTAGGTTCGAACGGTTTTTATCCGCTTTATCGTCTCTCTTCAGCCACATCCTTATTTCGCGCAGAGATCCCCCGGTTGTATGCGACGATTGTCTCTCTTCCTCTTCCATCTCATACATCATTTTGAAAGCTTCCGCATATGGATTGATTTTTCGTATGATGTCATCCAATTCACGTAGAATCTCTGGCAAACAACCATCATTGCCGGGATGCTGCATGCGTAGTCTCGTGGCAATTTCATTATCGATTATGTACAGTTGTCCGTATTTACGTGCTTCATCAGCATCCGGTTGTAATGCGTACGTATTATGATACGTTTGTCCACATATCCGGAATACAAATGGACCTCGACTTCCTTTGATGGAATCCAATTTTGCTCCGAAACTTGCAAATGCCAATGAATTATTATAACTTCTAACGTTTCGTAGAAAATTTTTACTGCGTACATCCGTACCGCTGATCAGCTGTTTAATTGCTTCTGGATACGTTGTGTTTTCCGATATGCTTACTTTGCCTTTGTGACAACAGATGCTGTACTTCTTATCACTTGGTAATTCAGAAATAAAATGTCTTGCACTACAGAATTGACATGAATGATACATTTCTCCCAAGTAGTTAAGGTCAACGTCATTCTCCGTCAGATCTAAATTTGTTATCAACGCCTTTGCTCCAGAAGCCAAGTGAACATCTGATTTTTGTTTTTTTGTCCTAGACGATAATGCATGTTCTTTGAGAGAATGTTTTCTTTTATTCGGATCTTCAGTTTTAACAGACTCTCTTTTTTCTCTGATGTGTGTAGCAGCGGCCTTAAGTCTCTTATTCCGATTTTCCTCGGTTTCCGCTGCACGACTTTTTTTTTCCTATCAGCTTCATTTTCGTACAACATGGCCGCTTCCGTGTCGTGCGCCTTTTTCAGAGATTCTCTCTGTACTTTTTTATATGCCATGGCGGCCTTGAGTCTGTTCGTACGTTCATCTTCGGATTCCGTAGCACGACTTTGTATTTTCCTATGTGCATCCATTTTACGTTCTGAAACAGTTTCTATGCCGTCAGTCTTCTTGGTAATTTCTCTCTTTGCCTTTTTATACGCCGCAGCGGCCTCGAGTCTGTTCGAACGTTGTTCCTGAGATTCATTCGCGCGACTAAATCGTTTTCTATCAGCATCTTTTTTGCGTAACTCAACTATCCGTGCGTCGTCGACTTTCTCTGTTGTTTCTGTTTGATGTTGATTGTGGATTCGGCCGGTCCTTGGTTTTTTGCTTTGTACCACTATCCATGGTCGCGTATCATCAGCAGGTTCCTCGCGACCGTTCTCCGATGTCTGAAGCACAACGGGCGTGGCTGCTTGCTGATTTCGTTTCCTAGCATGACCTATATAGTACTCATAGTACAAGGCATGTTGTTGTTGTTGGTTGGAGGTAACCGGGCGCTCAGTCCAGGTGGACCATATTGCCCGGTATTACAAGGCATACTTACATTGTTGCACGAATTTTCGCGTAAGATCGGAAAACGTGTTAGTCGATTCGATCTAAAAATGTTCATTAAATGCGATCGCATTTTGAATTTATCATATACAACATTGCAAGGGTTCTGACCATGAACGATAGATATCGCAAATGCAATTGCAAATACTCCACAATCCCACCAATTCGTTTGCTGCTGCACTCTCTCAAATACGACGGGAATATCATGATAAGGCAACAGTCGACTTAAAAAGATCTTGTGTTCATCATGCAACGTTTTTACGTTCGCGCTATCGTACACGTGCAATACTTCGGCATCATAGAAAACACAAATCCAATGTCCCGAATCCCTTGGACCGTGAAACAATATTTGCAAACAAACATCTTCTCTCGAAACACTCTGAATCAGATCCGGTCTTTGCGACAATAGCGTACTTTGCATGCAATAGGGAGGGTGATCTTCTAATATATCAATAATTTTGTAGATGTGAGTACCTTTCAACATACCTTCTTCTCGGATTCTGTGCAAAACGGCGTAATCATCTGCGCAAAGTTCGAAAATTCTTCGATTATTCATGGCGATGCAGCTTCCACACTCCTGTATTTCTCACGAATTACGATAAATATGTATTCACAAATCTCGCACACACGAGTTAATGTACTGTAGACAGTTTATATCCTCCGAGAACAATGTAATATTTCAGTTTCGTAATCTTTCTACACGTATTTCGTGTCACCAGCACAAGTGCTTCAACTTATTAATTCGTACAAACGACGTCCGCACAATGTAAACAATTTCGATGTAAGGAGACCATAGATAACGCCCCACCTCCCACCCTCCCGCTCTCACGCTCTCTCTCTCTCTCTCACCCTCTCTATCTCTCTCTCTTTTGTAATGCTTGTGATTTTTTCACCTATGTATGTGTCCACCTGTCCCATGTAAGCCTCTTCAACTCAATAAAAGATATACACACATATATATGGGGCATTCCACGCCAACTCGACCAGTGTTAAACCCCAACCATCTCAAAATCATTCAATGTTTTTTTCTAACATTCTACTCAGCAAAAACCGCGTCCTCAATTTTTTTCACATCTTTTTATCAAACCGTTAATTTGTTATGAATTTTTTAAGTTGATTAAGAATGCCCCTTTTCAAAAATCTGAAAAAATTCCCAAGAGTCCAGTGGATGACACAAAGCAGCCCCCGTTTATGAAAACGTGGGCCGTTTTTTTTTCTATTTTTTTTTCGCTCGATTCGGAATTTTCTAATTTTTTAAACTGAAATTATCTAACTCAGGATCACATTTCAAGCGTCAAATACGGTTCAATTTGCTCGGCAACGTTCGGTTTCACCATTTATGACCCTTATTTGACACTTACAATCTGATCCTGTGTTAATTTCAGTTTTCGAAATTAAAAAATTACGAATAGAAATATAATTCGGCCCACGTTTTCCTAATCGGAGACTGTTTTGTGTCATCCACTGGATTTTTGAGAATTTTTTTAGATTTTTTAAAAAGAGCATTCTCAATCAACTTCAAAAATTTATAACAAATTGACGGTTTGATACAAAAAATCTTTGAAAAATTTAGGACATGAACAAACTCTGCAAACTCTACAAATCCCAATGTTTCGTTACTTTACTAATATTCTTCGAAATTATTATAAACAATTCGTCATGCCGGTTATAAATCCCGATATTTCGTCACTTGACTGATATTCAGTCCGCTCTGGTAACATGCCCTCTATCAATATGCCCGCTTCCCCTAATTCTCGCTCGAAGTCTACCCCCACTACTGACTAGCCTCGGGCTCACCTCGAGTTTCATATCCGTCTCTGTCAAAAGAGCCGCCCGCTGGCTCAATGCAATAGCGTATATTTTCGCTGCTGCAACTTCAATTTATCGTTATACTAATAATTGATTTTATTCGATGAAATAGAGATTATGTATTTTGTGATTTGACTATATCAATGTGTATTCTTAACACATCTGTAGGATAAATTATGATACTTACGAAGCTTTCTCAAAAGAACAAACTATACAAAAAACCAAACATCATGAGAAATGCAAATAATCAAAACTAGATGAAAATAAGTATGTATTCGCACAGTCATTTCAAATAAAATGCTTCTGTTTTGTGTAGGATATTTTATACAAAAGCATGACATTCCATTAAAAATGTATACTTACCGTATCTGACATAAATAAATACAAATAAATTAGCAAAACAGGCAGCCGAGCAGGCAGCTAAAGTCATCCGACGGCGTCGGGCTTATTACCGGAGCGCGAAGTGAATTTTGACAGCGAGACCGCGCGTCAGTAGTGGGGGTACCCGAGTTTCAAGAAAAATACTCCCCTAACCGCCCATAGCCGGGCTTATTACCAGAGCGGACTGTTTTTCGAAATTTGGTCACGAAGTTCACGCGCCCCAGGTCGTGCCACGCGGTTCACGCGCCCCTGGCCGACTCTCCCGCGAATTTTCTCCCTCCCTCTGCAGGACATGAACAAACGAAATCTAATTTAATTTCATTAAATCTCTCTTTCTCTGTCTATTTCTGAATTGGAAAATATACGTGCTTATGGGGGAACTTATTATAATAGTGAAGTACGTAATTGAATGTTCGAATGTTCGGATGTTCGGACTTTCGGTATTACATGAGATAAGTGCCTTCGGCTCGAGTGGCAACTCCACGCTCGGGAGTGAACACGTCCTTTGCTCCCTTGGTGCACAATATACTATTATCGGCACCAGACTAAAATTTTCACTTTACAGGCAAAGTTGTGTACTCAAGTAATTTTATCATCCATTCATCATTTACTATCTAACTAGAAGGGGTTTTCCTCATTCGCTCGCTTCGCTCGCTCACTCGGTTAAGGGGAGGCGTTGTTCCTCGCTCGCTTCGCTCGCTCGGTTGTCATTGGTATTTCAAATATTTCGGGAACGAATTGATATTGTTACACACTTTACGTTTTAGATAGTTCAGTTTTATTGTTCAGTTGCTCGCTGGTTGTCAGTGGTATTACAAATATTCGGGTAGTATAACATACTATCACGCTATGCAATTCGAATTGGTTGAGGATTGCTCCTCGCTCGCTAGTGTAAATTTCGTAACAGTATTCATCATTAAACGGTTCACTGCGCTTTCAGGTATTTGAAAAATATATAGATTGTTACGCACCGGGTATTACTAATGTCTATTTGAAATTTTCCTTTGCCACATACTTAATAATCCCGTCTACGAACATTCAGTTTCAAGTCAAGGTACGACAACGATCACTTTGCATCGAATGTCATAATTATTAACAAGGCACATGTTTACGGATGTAGTTATTTGTTTAGTGTCCACATAGTCATTGTTACAATTCGTATCTCTGAAAATGAAGGTGTGCCTCAAAAGTTGCTCAGCTGCAGGGAAAGGTCAGGGTAGGTTACCAATAGAAATGTTTAATTTACATTGCATAATTTACATTATATCTTGAGTATTATTCATCTCAGCGACTTATCATTGTAGTGCTCGATGACATAAGGGACATAAATAGGTGTTTTTATAGCGCTTGTATTTGGATGGAGTAGTAGCAGCTGAGTCTCATTAGCGCTTGTATATATATCTGAATTAAAGTGTGAGCTGCTCTTTTTGTAGCGCTTTCTGAATGAAAGATCAGCAGCTCAGTTTCAGTAGCGCTTAAGTCTGAATTGATACGTCAGCAGCTGAATTTTGGCGGTCACATTAATGTGATCCATGGCTGTGCCCCATATATGATTTTCAAAGGTCTACTCGTAGAACCATCAATTACTTGGTGATGCGCCTAGAATTTCTTTATAAACTATATTTTTTGTGCACAGCCTATGATTTGTATTGTCTCGATTAATGATGACAGATTTTTCTGTTAACAACACTTTCAAGTTGTATTGTGACTTGACTCTGGACAAAGCAACGTACAATTGACCATAAGCAAATACTGGATTTGGTAAGTATACTCCGACGCTATCGAACGATTGTCCTTGCGATTTATTAACTGTCATCGCGCAGCCTAGTCTGATAGGAAACTATCTTCTCACCATTTTAAAGGGTACGTCCTCTTCGTTCGGTGACAGATCTATCCGTGGTATCAATACAGTTTCTCCCGCAAAATTTCCACAGATTATTTCGGTACGGGTCAGATATTGATTCAACGCTTTCACCACCAATCTCGTACCATTACATAATCCTTGTGACAAATTAAGATTACGTAACAAAATAACGATACACCCACCTTCAACGTTAATTTATGAGGTGGAAGACCATTCGGCATCAATGAATTCATGAATTCGATCGGTAATATATTGTTCATATCTGTATTTTCCTCATCTTCGCCTGAATCCACACTAAAATAATCTACACCAACTCCTTTGATTTTTGACAATATTTCGTTATTGATTGCCACAACGTCAACATTGGTTGGAGCTAATATCACCTTACCATAATTTGATGGATCTTGTGGATCAACACTTTCTCCAAATATTTCGTGCACGATATTACCTTTCGACAGAATCTCAGATGTAATAGTTGCAACTTCGTTATTACGTTCGAAGGAATTGGCAAATACACCGTCGCCAATTTTCAAAAGCCATTGTTTGAAATCGGTTTGTCCGTCTGCAACACGTATATTGTCTGTTAGTGACATATATATGAAACGATTCCACAATCTGCTCCTTTTAACGCAAGCCTCTAAAATTTGTGCTCTACTCCCATGCCGTACAACAGGTAAAGTCTGCCGAAAATCACCGGACACTATAATTATTTCACCTCCAAATGGTTCGTTACAGTGAGAAACGTCTTTCAACATCCGATCGACAGCCTCCAGCGCATACTTAGATGCCATTGTTATTTCATCCCAAATTATGACTTTGGCGTCTCGGTTATGTAGTCCCTGTTTCGAATTTGGTCCAATATTACAGGTTGATCGTTCATTTAGGAGAAACGGTAATTTAAATGTTGAATGGGCGGTTCTGCCACCTCTCAACAAATTTGCTGCAATACCGGTCCATGCAACGGGCAGCACAATGATTTCCAAACTCTTTAGTGCAGTTATAATGGTATTATGTAGATAACTTTTCCCGCTACCCCCGGGGCCATCCAAATAAATGCACTTCTCGGATGATTCTCCACGAACGGCAGCCATTACTGTATCAACTGTAACTCACCGCGGTGCTCGTTCTTGGTTCTGCCCATGGTGCCTGCTGGTCAGAATAGATATGAGAACCTTTCTGAAGTTTAGACAATTCTGCGCATTTAATGCCCACTACATCAAATCTATTCATTATTATTTCGGATTATTTCGGCTTACCGATCACTGATTATATTTGGCAAGCAGTGCGCATGGTACAACTCTGAAACCGCGTGGCACGACGTCCAGGGGTCGGGAATTAGCGGAGGAGTCGGCCTGAGGCGCGTGATCCGCGTGTCGCGACCTTCAGGGGTCAGGAATTCGCGGAGGAGTCGGCCTGAGGCGCGTGAACCGCGTATCGCGACCTTCAGGGGTCAGGAATTCGCGGAGGAGTCGACCTGGGGCGCATGAACCGCGTATCGCGACCTTCAGGGGTCAGGAATTCGCGGAGGAGTCGACCTGAGGCGCGTGAACCGCGTATCGCGACCTTCAGGGGTCAGGAATTCGCGGAGGAGTCGGCCTGAGGCGCGTGAACCGCGTATCGCGACCTTCAGGGGTCAGGAATTCGCGGAGGAGTCGACCTGGGGCGCGTGGCCCGCGTGTTGCGTGCTGAGGCTCGTAGCCGCATGTGGCAGCCCCTGGCGGTAGAATTGGGAACTGCAGACATCCGCATTTTCGTACTTTAATATATAGATACATTTAAGAGCATGCTGGAGTCAGGCTTTACCCACCGTACCCGGTTTTCACTTGTTTTCACTGATATCAAAGCCTACGCGTCACGAGCGCGGTAAAGGAAATAACAGCGCAATTCTGTATTGAATTCCCAAGATTTATATTGCAAAACTTCTTTACTTCATGTACTAATAGAGACAGCATATGGTATTCTGCACAAAATGATAATTGTCGACATTCGTTAATACTTTCCACTGTTCTATCTACCTATGGATTCTTCAATTCTCATTTCATAACGTGATGTAATTTCTTATATGTATATTTATCTTACGCCTATACAGTTCAATAAATAGGAAGGTATTCAAAACGAATGTATTTATTAGGTATTATTGTTTTATGCTTTATTGTTCTTTTGCCAATTTATTATCCTCATTTTCAAATTCCAAATTTCAATTTGCAATTAACGATACATTTTCTTAAGATTCTACAAAAAATCTAAACATTTATCTTCACATCATTCGACGACGATTAATTGAACCAAATATTTTTTCCACGTAACATTCAAATCTAAATGTTCAACATTGTTTCTCTATGTATTATTCTTATTTTAAATATCCAATTTTTAATTTCAAATTTTCAATATATTTTCTCAAGATTCAACAAAAAATCTAAACATTTATCTTTTCGTCACTTGACGAACATTAATCGAACCGAAAACCATTTCCAGATAACATTCAAATCAAAATGTTCAACATCGTTTCTATATATATTATTCTTATTTTAAATATCCAATTTTTAATTTCAGATTTTCAATATATTTTTTCAAGATTCAACAAAAAATCTAAACATTTATCTTTTCATCACTTGACGAACATTAATCGAACCGAAAACCATTTCCAGACAACATTCAAATCAAAATGTTCAACATCGTTTCTATAT
The DNA here is from genome assembly GCA_018257835.1 of Euura lappo. NCBI lineage: Eukaryota > Metazoa > Arthropoda > Insecta > Hymenoptera > Tenthredinidae > Euura > Euura lappo. The sequence continues at coordinate 315,646 of JAEUYN010001643.1, forward strand.
ATGTATATTATTCTTATTTTAAATATCCAATTTTTAATTTCAGATTTTCAATATATTTTCTCAAGATTCAACAAAAAATCTAAACATTTATCTTTTCATCACTTGACGAACATTAATCGAACCGAAAACCATTTCCAGATAACATTCAAATCAAAATGTTCAACATCGTTTCTATATATGTATATTATCTATATTTCTAATTGAGGGTGATCTTGGTTGAAATGAAAATACTACAGAAAATACTTCAATTACAGCTGAGTCGCATAATAAGTCCCATTTTTCCAAACAACGCCCGATTCCTATTTTCCCTGTTATCCATAGCCGAATAATCAAGAGAGCGAGCTAACGAAAAAGATGATATCAGATAAAATTGAAGAAATAAATCGAAAATGTTTAAAATTAAAAAAATTAAAAAATCGAATTGTTTATAATAATATCGGAAAATCTCGGTCAAGTAACGAAACATCGGAATTTATAGCCGGCGTGTCGAATTGTTTATAATAATATCGAAAAATATCAGTCCGGTAACGAAACATCGGGGTTTATAGCCGGCGTGTCGAATTGTTTATAATAATATCGATAAATATCAGTCCGGTAACGAAACATCGGGGTTTATAGCCGGCGTGTCGAATTGTTTATAATAATATCGGAAAATATCGGTCAAGTAACGAAACATCGGGATTCATAGCCGGCATGACGAATTGTTTATAATAATATTCAGAATTGTCAGTCAACTAACGAAACATCGGGGTTTATAGCCGGCATGACGAATTGTTTATAATAATATTCAGAATTGTCAGTCAGCTAACGAAACATCGGGGTTTATAGCCGGCATGTCGAATTGTTTATAATAATATCGGAAAATATCGGTCAAGTAACGAAACATTGGAATTTATAGCCGGCGTGTCGAATTGTTTATAATAATATCGAAAACTATCAGTCCAGTAACGAAACATCGGATTTATAGCCGGCGTGTCGAATTGTTTATAATAATATCGAAATATATCAGTCAAGTAACGAAACATCGGGATTTATAGCCGGCATGACGAATTGTTTATAATAATATTCAAAATTGTCAGTCAACTAACGAAACATCGGGATTTATAGCCGGCATGACGAATTGTTTATAATAATATTCAAAATTGTCAGTCAACTAACGAAACATCGGGATTTTTATAATATTTTGTTTATAAAAGTGATAGTATACACTCCCAAAATATTTGAATTACCACTGACAACCGAGGGAGCGAAGCGAGCGAGGAACAACGCCTTCTAGTAATAATAATAATGGTAATGATAATAATAATAATAATAAGAATAATGATAATAATATAATAAGTGGGCATGACCAATTGTTTATAATAATATCGGAAAATCTCGGTAAAGTAACGAAACATCGGAATTTATAGTGGGCATGACCAATTGTTTATAATAATATCGGAAAATTTTGGTAAAGTCACGAAACATCGGAATTTGTAGTGGGCATGACTAATTGTTTATAATATTATCGGAAAATGTCGGTAAAGTAACAGCTCCGTCCCGGTCCGATCCCGAGGCCCAACTGCCTGGTCTCCCCTCTACCCGGGCCAGTACCCCGTCCGACCCGTTCGGTTCACCCGGTGCTGAGTTTCCCCCTCCCGCCCCTCGGCTGCCGGCCTGCCCGTTCCTTACCTTACTACGTCACACGGCTTGGTCTAAATTTTCTGGACATCCGGACATCCGGACATACAATCACGTACTTTACTGTTATATATGATATGATGATTGTACACCTGAAAAATAAATAAAACTTCTTAAAAAATAATAATAATAATTATAATAAGCACACAGACTCCCACCCGGGAGGCTTGTGTTCGAATCCCGAGCGGATATTTTTTATCGATTTTTTTTAAATGCTCGTTCTTTCAATTTATCTTTGCGTTTTACGAGTTTTTACAACTATTTGGAAAAATCATTAAAAAACATGAAAAAAATGGCGCTTACGACGTTTTGCCTTCACGTTGTTTTTTATTTTTCCTTAAAAATCATATACAACAGTGAATTACGAAACCGGATGTTCGGATGTTAGTATGTTCGGCTCGGATTTTGTGGAATACGGATCATTATATCATTATTATTATCATCAGTGCATCTTTATATAAATACCGTATTACATTATTATTTATTATTTTTATTATTATTGTTATCATTCTTATTGTTATCATTCTTATTATTATCATTATCATTATTATCATTACCATAACTATTATCCGATTTGTCTGATCAAAATCGTCAAAACAGATATAAATTCGTTACTTGACTGATATTTTCCGATATTATTATGAACAATTCGACAGGCCGGCTATAAATGTAGATGTTTCGTTACTTGACTGATATTTTCCGATATTATTATAAACAATTCGACACGCCAGCTATAAATCCCGATGTTTCGTAACTTGACTGATATTTTTCGATATTATGATAAACAATTCGACATGCCGGCTATTAATTCCTATGTTTCGTTACTTGACTGATATTTTTCGATATTATTATAAACAATTCGACATGCCGGCTATAAATTCCGATGTTTCGTTACTTGACTGATATTTTTCGATATTATTATAAACAATTTGACACGCTAGCTATAAATCCCGATGTTTCGTAACTTGACTGATATTTTTCGATATGATTATAAACAATTCGACATGCCGGCTATAAATTCCTACGTTACGTTACTTGACTGATATTTTTCGATATTATTATAAACATTTCGACATGCCGGCTATGAATTCCTATGTTTCGTTACTTGACTGACATTTTTTTATATTATAGATAGATAGATAGATAGATATAAAGTTTATTTGTCTTATGGGGGTATATCCCGTGGCAAAGGCATGAGCCAGAAATATTACAAACAGTGTACAAGTAACAGAAAAAATGACAGTACAACGTGTGTTTTAGGTATAGGGGGAAGTCCGGCAGTACCAGTCGGCAGGCAGTATCGGCCACTAGTGGTTTTAGAGTTTCTATGGTAGATGGCGCTGTTCTGACTGTTGCAGCCGGTACATAGCTCGCCCACGAACGTGCGGACGGATCGGTAACTTCGTGTCGAAGCATGTCTGCCAGTAATATAAGAACATGTCTGCCGAGCAAATGACGCGCGCGCCTTTGTTAAACTTCTCAACGTAGTAACGTCAGTTTAAAGAAGGAAATTCAGGCAGTTGTTGCTGGTATATATTCTTCAATTATCTATCTATTATATAGTGAAAGACTATTTCTGTAATGTGTGTCATTCTAGACCTATACCCAAGTGAATTATTGTTTTGTTTCTGACAGTACCGGTCACTTTGTTGTCTGGCAATACCGGCCACTGGTTGAGCATGTATTAAAGTGTTTTTTTTATTGTCTTGTAGATGTGCAATAATGGTGGATCACGAAAAAGAGGGTACGAGAAAAAAGAAAGGGACTTGGAGCTCGGATGATATGCGTAGAGCCATAGATAAGGTATTGACTGGAGAGATGAGTATGAGAATGGCAGCTGAACGCTATGAAGTTCCAAGAACTACATTGACCGAAAGAGTTAATAGCATCAAGGAAAATAAGGAAATATCTTTCCAACCTATGATGGGTCGATTCAAAAAAACTTTCACGACTGAATACGAGGAAATTTTAGTGGCACATGTCAAGGATTTGGCAAACAGGCTTATGCCTTTTAATAAAAAGGAATTTCTCGATCTGGCGTACAAACTTGCTGAAAGTTTGAAAATTCCCCATCAGTTCAACAGGGAGAAAAAGACTGCTGGGAAATATTTCTACTACGATTTCATGAAGCGACACCCTGACTTATCCTTGAGGACTGCTGAATCAACGAGTTTAATGAGGGCTGTCGGCTTCAATAAACCTCAGGTTGATAGGTTTTTTGACCACCTGCACATTTTATATGATCAATTGGCCACAACCTCATACAGAATATGGAATTGTGATGAAACTGGGGTTAGTATTGTGCAAAAGCATGCCAAAGTTTTAGCTCCCAAAAATCGCAGGCAAGTAGGGAAACTAACTTCAGCTGAACGTGGTAAAAATGTGACTGTGCTGTTTGCTATGAGCGCCGGTGGTCAGTTTGTACCACCATTTTTTGTCTTCCCACGCAAAAAGATGAACGAAAGACTTATGATAAATGCTCCTAACGAAAGTGTAGCTGAAGCCCAACCCAACGGCTGGATGAACGGTGAGTTGTTTCTCAAATGGATGGTCCATTTTACAAAATACACCAATCCATCAAAAGAGAGCCCGGTTTTGTTAATCCTGGATGGGCACTGCAGCCACAAAGATTTGGATGTGATCAACTTTGCCAGGGAACACCACATCCACATGCTGAGCACACCTCCTCACACGACTCATAAACTCCAGCCCCTTGACCGAACGTTCATGAAACCGTTCAAGAACGCTTATTACGATGCCTGTGATTTGTGGATGAGATCTAATCCTGGCTTAAGGATCACCGAATACGAAATAGCTGGATTTGTTGCATCAGCTTTCAATCGAGTGTCTCGAGTAGACATCGGTGTCAACGGATTTCGGTGCACTGGCATTTACCCATTCAACAGAAACGTCTTTGATGACTTGGACTTCCTTCCAGCCGACATGACCAACATCGCTGAGAACGAACGCCCTTTAGATTTGCCTGAAACAACAGGGAATCCAACAGCTATTCAAGCTCAACAGTCATGTTCCCTTCAGAGCGAGCCATTGACGTCTCAACAATCAGATTCTCAATCAACAGCTCGTCAACCTGCAATCTTCTGTCAAGGAAACGATGAACCACAAGCACAGCCATCAACTTCCAATCAAAGGAATGCTAAACTGGACGCACAGCCACCAACTTCCAAGCTATCTTCAGATGCTTTCAAATCGGTAATTTCAAAATTGTCTCCCGTTCCTGACGCTTCAAAACGAAGAGCTTCTACACGCCGCCGAAAGGCCGAGAAAAGTGAGATATTAACCAATTCACCATACAAAACAATGCTTGAAGCGAAAAGAGCAGAAAAAGAAAAAGGTGATTCGGTAAAACGTGGTAAGGGATTGCTTTCTGGAAGAAATGTTAGTAATGGAAGCAAGAAAAACAAGAAAACAGGTGGACGCACAAAGCAGCAAGTTGTCCTGAAGCAGACAACATGTTCTCTGTGCCTCGAATCATACGAGGAAGACTGGATCCAGTGTCAAGAATGTAAGGCATGGATTCACGAAGCATGTGCCGCTGTGCCAAACGCTTTAGATCAATACGTTTGTGATCATTGCCTTATGTAATACCTTAAAATGGTTGTGGCCGGTACTGTCAGCCACTTTTCGTGAAGCCAATTTTTCTACTGTTCTTTATTTTTGTAATAAAACTCACACTACCTAAATATAACTGTATCCTATGCAATGTATTCGTAGAAAAGACCACAATAAACATTTCGCAACAGTTGTTTGATGAATATTGTTCATTTTCTGCGAAAAACGATGAAAATACCTTAGGGTGTCGGTACTGCCGGACTTCCCCCTACAATATAAAACTAAAATAAAAAGAGATACATGTAGATACATTACATAAAATGAATTACTTCAGGGAGGGGGATAGGGGTGTGGGCCAGACAGGCGAAAGAGATATTCGGAGGACTTCGTACAGACTAGGCTCTTTTTTTTTTTTTTTCATTCGTTACGGAGAAACGCTCTAAGGCACAGGGCATTAGTCAAAAAAAAGAACAGAGCTTTGGTGCTGTCAGGACCCGGGTCGTCCAAAAAGAAGGCTAGCGACTGGTTTGTCGAGAAAAATCTGCTTAAATAGTGGTTTCGAAACCCCTGATATTGGGGCATGAGCAGATCATGTGCTCCACCGTCTCAGGTACATTGAGGTCGCATACAGAGCAAAGTTCTTTGGGGTATAAATGATACGCGTGCCCATTGACAATAAATCTGCAGTTGTATTTGCTTGACAGGCGCACCTGTGCCTTGATGCGGATCAACGCGAGGCCACATCTAAGTTGTAGATAGGAGCCCGCAGGGGCTGGATGTAGTGCAAAGGAAATCGGGAGAACAGAGCTCAGGCCGTCCCAGGCCAAGCTGTCAATTTGTCTGAGTCGTTGCTCAAAAGTAAGTAGGACAGCCTGCGCCCTGCTCCTCCGTGCAGCCGGAGAAACGTTTCCCCAGAGGTCCATAGCCCCGTTAGAGGCCAGGAACTCCTTGACCTGGTACGCCCAGTTGTATTTTGACTTAACATTAGGTGTATCCGCCAATACGAACAATCTTTTCAGGCAGATTTTGGGCAGCCTTGAGTCAGGCATTTTTAGAACTCTGATAATAAAATCTAAGGTCTGCTGCCAAACAAAGAACTCGATTTTAACCAGCCCCAGTTCTAGCCGGACGGCACAGTCCGCAGTACATTTCGGTAATAATAACAATCTTTTGAAAAAGTCTGTTTGTGCCTGCTCCAGCATATCTACGTACCTAAGACCCCACGCTGGGACAGCGTAGAGGAGGGTTGCCCTGGCCACTGCGCTGAACATCTTAAGCCTGGCCTCCCAGGCATTGCATTTAGCCCTGGCTAGGGTCGCCAGAATGGTACCCGTGGCAATTTTTGTTTTGGCCAGTGCTTCCTCAGCCGCGCGGAGTCCCAGGGTGGAGCTACTGAACACGACGCCCAAATATGTATAACTGTTTACCACCTCTAACTTATCCCCATTAAAATCAAAACCAGATTTCTCAGCTGCAGTAATTCTACCGCCGGCCCTAAATACCACCACCTTGGTCTTATTGGAGTTTACCTCCAGTCCGTTACTCAAACAGAATTCTTGGAGGGCGCGTAGTTTTTTCTGGAGGTCAACACGCGAGTATGAAAGGATGATTAGATCGTCTGCATACATGAGTAAGAGGATGTCCGTGTTACCATCTATGCTAATGCCTTCCAGGCCTCTGTCCCGCATAAACTGTTCGATGTCGGCTAGGTAAAGAATAAATAGCAGAGGGCTTAGCGACTCACCCTGGAGGACACCCTCCGTAACTTGAAAACTCTCGGAACAAGCGCCGTCTACTCTGACACAGGCAGAGGCTTGGTCGTATAAATGTTTGAGAAGCAAAACCAGCTTAGAGCTCAAGCCCAGATTGATAAGTTTGGGCCAGAGCTTGTTGTGCGGCACCGAATCAAACGCCCTCTTAAAGTCAACAAACAAACCATAGACCTTCCGACCACCTAACCTAAGATTCAGTTGTAACGCACTTTGTAAAGTAAAAATCTGATCAAGGCAGCTGCGCTCCGCACGAAACCCAGCCTGGCATTCAGGGAGTACATGGTTTGCCTCGGACCACAACTGGATCCTACCCCTGAGGATCTGTGTGAAAAGTTTGGTAACACAGTTTATCAGAGCAATCCCTCGATAATTAGCAGGGTCGTTTCTATCGCCCTTCTTATGGAGCATGGTTAAGGTGGCTCAAGCGCGAACACGTTCACGAACAGAAAAAAATAATTTTTCAGTATATTGTACATACAGTACTCATCTTCACGTACACAAAATCTCAGACCAGGTCATCGACTAGATAAGAGAGATAAATATTGTTGAAATTCGATTTTTTAACACGGGGCTTATGGGAGAATGAGGCTGAATTATTTGGGCCGAGTAATATCTCTGCATCTACCGAACAGATGTTGACGAGAAACTAGAGTAACGCTGATTAGACCACGAGGATTGCAAATACAACGATAAAGTGGGGGGTCATCGACTTCTGTTATGAGATATTCAATGTCAAAGTTTCGAAAACTTTGAAATTCAGAGAGGTTATGGGACCGCGTAGAAATTCGGCAGCTGGACAGAATTATGATAGCTGAGCGCATGCGCGAGAATCGAAGCTCCGGCCGTTTATCACTAGAGAGAGTGAGACAGATAGTCGCGATGTTGCCATACTTCTGTATGCAGTATCGTAACATGAAATTATTCTTATTTCACGGTCTTTATTTACTGGCATACAACTAATGACTTATGCATGAAATTGTCAATAATTTGATCGCGAGTAACTGTATTATGGCAATCTTGCGTTTTCGAGGAAAAATAGAGGGCCTTGCTTTAGCCCCCGCGAAATTCGGACCTTCGTGCTTGAGCCACCTTAAGGCCGCGTTCGACCAGGCCGAGGGGGTCCTGCCGGCGTCAAGAATCTTATTGAACATGACCTCCAGGTACAAGATCCAGTTGTGGGGTAGCAGCTTATAGAACTCATTTCCCAAACTGTCTATCCCCGGGGCCTTGGCATTCTTCAACTTTTTTAAATTGAACACTAATTCTGCATGCGTAATAGGGGTATCCAACAGAGGGTGCCTAACATCCAGGAACTCCGCATTGTCCACAACCCTGGGGGGATAGACAGTTTGGTAGAACTCCACCCAGTTGTTGAGTGGGATACAGGAGGGAGTAAAACTACGCGGTCTGCATTTTTTCACAGCTAACCAGAATTCCTTCGCGTCGCGTACATTTGCTAGGGAGTTTATTATCTCTAATTCATAAGCAGCTCTCTTAGCCTTCACGATGTTCCTGTACTTGCTCGCGGCCCGCCGGGAGGCGTCCTTCAGGTCTAAGTCGAAACCAGAGTCGCGGTATATCTTCAGGGCCGAGTTTGCCTCGTCCTTCGCTTCCAGGCATTCCCCATCATACCAGGGGCTGCGCCCCGTCCTGGGAACTCTACGGACCCTTATTGGCTTGAGAACACCTGCCGCTTTCCCTTCCTCAGTGATAGCAGCCGTGAGGTTCTCATATTGCTCGTCCACAGTGAAACTGGCGAAGTCAAAGCCAAGGCGTTGCGACCGAAACATGCCGTCTGTAAATTTGATGCCCTTGTCCTCCGTCCAAGTCGTGCGCAAGGCCTTAGAAGGTGCCACGTCAGGCGGAGCATCTCTAAATTCGCCGGGAGCCACGGGGGCGGGTCGCGCAATCTCGAGAATGACCGGGAAATGGTCAGAGCCCGACGTGGTCGTGTCTACTCGCAGGTCTACGATGTACGGGAGGGTATTTGCGCTCGCCCATACCAAGTCAATTACTGTAACAATACTTTTGTATGTCAAATTTAATTATTTGAATTTACATTAGGGCTACTGAAGCAGGTGTCGAATCCATTACCTATTCGCTACTTAATTTATTAATTGTGATGTAAGGATGAGTAACCACCGGATTGGTGCTTAGACCCGTAGATAGTTACTCATTGGAATAGGTAAGGTTGGGATGAAGCAGGTAGAAGCAAACAAAGCAGTTTTAGGTTTAGTATAAAATTTGGAAGTGAAATGTTATTTACTGTGATTTGAAATGTTTCTAAGTTCTGAATTCAATTTATTTCTTCATGTTTCGGATATTAGGTGTTTACCGGAACCTCTGAGAGGGTAGGTAATGCCTGCCTTCCTGTATATGATTATTAATGATTTGAAGTCTCGAGTTATTTAGTTAAACTCGTCTCTATTTGGAGGTTGGGTTTCACCGGTACCTCTGGGAGGGTTGGTGATGCCCGTCGTCCTGTTGGCTGACTAAGAGCCCGTATGCTGTGCGTACGCCCTTTTATACGCTCGACGCGGACCATGGAGTGTCCGCGTCTCGTTGTTCTGTGACGTCAGACCGTGGTGTGTCCGCAGCGCCGCTGTGTCCACGCCACGGCGTTTCGCGGAACTTCTTCAATTCCAAATACTCGTTTATTTTATAAATCCTTCAACATTTTACACTTCATAACAGTTTCAATTATTTTTCATTATTACAATTATTATTATTCCCATGGGTTACATTCATTTATTCAATTTCTAATATTCGTAATATCTTGAGTCTGACTAGCCCTTCGAAGGCCGGTCAGTGAATCTAAACCTTCTACGGTGTGCGCGTATCTTAACGCATACCACAGCTAAGTGTGTGTGTTGTTTTGATTCTAATTTCTCAGTATGCTATAGTATCCTGCTCCTACAGTATACCGTCGATCTCTACTATAGTCTCTGCAGTGCATAGTCCTACAGTAAGATCTCTTTGATTTTATATTTATATGGATATTATAGGTTATTTAGAAAACATCTCATTTATAATGTCTCTAGTGGTTATTAGAAAACGTCTCATTACACTGTTCCCCGCGGCGGACGAGAAGGTAAAGCACGCTGGAGAGTCACTGGGGGTTCTACCGTTAAGGCAGAGAAACCCGTTCGAGGCCATGAAATCCGCGAGGCACTCACCCTCTTTTGAAGTCTTGCCGTCGAGGGACCTTCTGGAGGCAAGGAGAGGCGTATCTTCAAGCAGCTCCTGTTGTACTTTCCCCAGCTCGCCGATCCTTGCATTAAAGTCACCGCCTATGATGAAGAGTGCTTCGGGGAACTTAATCGCGAGGTGATCAATCGTGGGCTGCAGGAGATCCAAGAGGGGCGCCAACTCGATCCTAGGTTTGAAGTATACAACACCGGTAATACAGTCAAGGTTACCAATTTGGCAACGGCTAAAAATCCAGCGCTCGGTGCTGTCAAGGGCTTCCGGTAACCCGAGTGTTTCGTTCGTTAAAATGGCTAGACCACCACTTCCCCTACCTCTAGTGTTATCCTTCGTGGCACAAGCCCAAGACGCTGTAAACTTGCTCAGGTGGGCGGGCAATTTAATGTTGTTATGTAGAGCCCAGGTTTCGCAGGCACATATGACCTGCGAGTCCAGTCGGACGTTGGGAGTTAGCAGGTTGCTCAGTCCGTGGACATTCCAGAATGTGACGAAGACGTTTCCCCGGGGTTTCCGTTTTTTGGAGCTTTTGCGGTTCCTACGTTTTTAGCAGTGGAGTCGAGAGAGTCGGACTTACGTTTTCTACCTCGCTTTCCGCTGGCCCCCGGCATGCGGGGTTGAGTCTGCTCCTTGAGATCGTCAGCAGCCTCGTCCCAGCGGTACCATACATTGTCAATTTGTATAGCCAATTTGCCCATTTTGACAGTACGGTTTTTGGCCTTTTCTGCCCTTCCTCTCTCCCTTAGTTTCGTTTGGATGTCCCTGTCAGCTTTCGTGAGGTCGTTATCCAGGTAGATGTCTGTATTTTCCAGGACCCGCCGCTTGCTTGACATAATGGCCCTCTTGGTATCCGAGTCTCGTATCTTGGCCAATATGAGAGTTTGTTCTTTCCCGAGCCACCTTGCTTCAGTTGCCGCACATACTTGCTGGAAATTGCTGTTCAGGAAAAAATTCACCTCCTCCAGGACATCCCTAGAATTGATCCTCAGTCCTTTGATGATTATATTATTCATCCTGCCTATTCTGTCCTGTTGGTCGCACTTCCGTGTGAGTTCAGTTAGTTTTGCGATCAGCTCCGGTGGGTGAGTCTGGCTAGAGGGTTGAAGGGGGGCGCTCTCGGCCAGGTCACATCGACGTTCGAGGTCCTTCAGACGCCGTTCAAGAGCAGATTCATTTTGATTTAATTTATCTTCGACCGCCTGCACTCTGGCCTCTACGGCCTCCTGCATTAAGTCCCTTTCTTTTTCCTTCTCGGCGAGGTGCTCCTTGAGCTGTTGCATATCCTTTCTGAGTGCATCGTTACTACTGGTAAGATCCTTCTTTAACGTCAAGAAGTTCTGACTGTTTTCTTGCCTCAGTTTCTCGATGAGCTCGACGATGCTGTCCAGACCAGCATGCGGGAACAGAGGTTGGCTTGCTGGTGGCGGAGGCGGGAGCGTGAGCCCGGCGCTCGCCGATGTACTATTCTTCAGGTCCTTTGTTTTATCTCTAGCAGCGCTTACGAGGGGGGACTGGCAGTGGGGGTCGGGGTTTACAGTCTGGGTAAAGCAGGGAAAGTTGCTTTTTTTCTTTGCTGAAGATTCCGCGTCAACATAATCATCTCCTGCGGAACTGTCTCCCGAGTCGACCTGGGAAAACATTCTCTTAGCAGGGTTGGGAGTCGTTGGCATAGAAACCGAGACCCGTTCAAAGAGTGGCAGCTTTCTGGGTCTACCTCGCCCGCGTTTAGTGGTAGCGGTCGGCTTGCTGGTTGATAGCGCAGATTGCCTCTTCATCCCTGGCGAAGCAGAGCGTGATGGCCTAGTCGGTAAGGCAGCAGCGCGACGCCGTTTGCCGGGTACCTAGGCATTAGCGTTATCATGAGGGCGAACACGTCACACACATAACAAAACAAAAGTCAGAGCACCATACACTAAGAACAGTCACTGCGGTCCGGTCTAACAGCTGATTAGACTGTCACGTGACTCAGAGTACGGATCCTTGGGAGAAAGAATAATGAGTATAACACACTGTCCCGGGCACGACCTGTGGTAACTATGTTTCTTCACCACCCGTATGTTTCACCCGGTAGCCCTGCCGCCCGAGAGGGTTTTTTTGAACACAATTAACACTCCCTAGACTGAACTAAGACGGCACGGCTAATTACACGTCAGGACAGCAGCGACCATCTTGGACTCCCATTTTTTTTATATTATTATAAACATTTCGACATGCCGGCTATGAATTCCTATGTTTCGTTACTTGACTGATATTTTTCGATATTATTTTAAACAATTCGACATGCCGGCTATAAATCCCGATGTTTCGTTACTTGACTGATATTTTTCGATAATATTATAAACAATTCGACATGCCGGCTATAAATTCCGATGTTTCGTTACTTGACTGATATTTTTCGATATTATGTTTCGTTACTTAACTGATATTTTTCGATATCATTATAAACAATTCGACATGCCGGCTATAAATCCCTGTGTTTCGTTACTTGACTGATATTTTTCGATATTATTATAAACAATTCGACATGCCGGCTATAAATCCCTGTGTTTCGTTAATTGACTGATATTTTTCGATATTATTATAAACAATTCGACAAGCCGGTTATAAATCCCTGTGTTTCTTTACTTGACTGATATTTTTCGATATTATTATAAACAATTCGACACGCCAGCTATAAATCCCGATGTTTCGTTACTCGACTGATATTTTTCGATATTAATATGAACAATTCGACACGCCAGCTATAAATCCCGATGTTTCGTTACTTGACTGATATATTTCGATATTATTATAAACAATTCGACACGCCGGTTATAAATCCGATGTTTCGTTACTTTACTGATATTTGCCGACATTATTATGAACAATTCGCCATTCCGGCTATGAATCCCGATGTTTCGTTACTTGACTGATATTTTTCGATATTATTATAAACAATTCAACATGCCCGCTATAAATTGCTATGTTTCGTTATTTGACTGATATTTTTCGATATTATTATAAACAATTCGACACGCCAGGTATAAATCCCGATGTTTCGTTACTCGACTGATATTTTTCGATATTATTATAAACAATTCGACACGCCAGGTATAAATCCCGATGTTTCGTTACTCGACTGATATTTTTCGATATTAATATGAACAATTCGACATGCCGGCTATAAATCCCGATGTTTTGTTACTTTACTGATATTTTTTTATATTATTATAAACAATTTGACATACGGCTTCAAATCCTGATGTTTCGTTACTTGAGTGATATTTTTCGATATTATTATAAACAATTCGACACGCCAGCTATAAATCCCGATGTTTCGTTACTCGACTGATATTTTTCGATATTAATATGAACAATTCGACATGCCGGCTATAAATCCCGATGTTTCGTTACTTGACTGATATTTTTCGATATTATTATAAACAATTCGACATGCCGGCTATAAATCCCGATGTTTCGTTACTGGACTGATATTTTTCGATATTATTATGAACAATTCGACACGCTAGCTATAAATCCCGATGTTTCGTAACTTGACTGATATTTTTCGATATAATTATAAACAATTCGACACGCCAGCTATAAAATCCTACGTTTCGTTACTTGACTGATATTTTTCGATATTATTATAAACATCTCGACATGCCGGCTATAAATTGCTATGTTTCGTTACTTGACTGATATTTTTCGATATTGTTATAAACAATTCGACACGCCAGCTATAAATCCCGATGTTTCGTAACTTGACTAATATTTTTCGATATTATTATAAACAATTCGACATGCCGGCTATTAATTTCTATGTTTCGTTACTTGACTGATATTTTTCGATATTATTATGAACAATTCAACATGCCGGCTATAAATCTCGATGTTTCGTTACTTGACTTATATTTTTCGTTATTATTATAAACAATTCGACACGCCAGCTATAAATCCCGATGTTTCGTAACTTGACTGATATTTTTCGATATTATTATAAACAATTCGACATGCCGGCTATAAATCCCGATGTTTCGTTACTTGACTGATATTTTTTTATATTATTATAAACAATTCGACATACCGGCTTTAAATCCTGATGTTTCGTTACTTGACTGATATTTTCTGATATTATTTTAGACAATTCGTCATGCTCACTACAAATGCTGATGTTCCGTTACTCGACTGACATTTTTTAATATGATTACAAACAATTCGCCATGCTGGCTACGAATCCCGATGTTTCATTTCATTACTGGGATTTTTCGATATTATTGTTAACAATTCGTCATGTCTGCTATACATTTCGACTTTTCGTTTTCTTCCCGGTTATTATCAATATTATTATCAACAAACCGTCACGTCTGATGTTTCGTCACTTGACTGATATTTTCTGCTATGCTTATAAACAACGAACGTTGCTTGCGTGGCTAAATCTCATTAAGACCAATGTGGAAGCACGTTAGTATTTGTACTGCGAAATTCCGAATCATTGTATGTTTAATAAGAATAACACGGAGTGGACAAAATGAAAGGAATTTGTGAAAGCTGTACTGAGCAGAATGTATTTCATATTATCATCTCATATTATCATCTCATCATTTCATAATCATATGATTGGCGAACTGACGAAGGTACGATATACTCATCCTTTTTGGGGCAACTGTAGCGCGAAAGTTAGTTACTGATGACGAAGAATGAGACAAATGTTGAGATGAAGGATCGTGTATCAAATTTCCGAAAGAGATGTGTAGGCTGTTTGCGTATATGTTGTAACAGGGAACTTTTTATAAGACGACTCGGGCCGCGTTCTGAGCGTAAGTCTGTTACTGGTGAAAATCTCTACAATAAAACTCAATACAGCTGACTCACGGGGTCACTGAACTCTACTTTATCAATCCGGGTCGATACGATCGACCCCCAAGGTAATCGATGAACTGCTCAATGAGGTCGGTACGGCTCTGCCGTACCAACTCACAAGGTAAAGCGGGGTGTGGGCGCCAGGTACTTCACGTACCGTCTCTTCAGATCCTGTAAATCCTATCAAACACAAACAATAACGGCCGGCAGCTCAGTGTTTGGTAGAGGGGCGGGGAAAGTGAGGCAAGCCAAGGTGGGGGGGAGAAGTAGGGGTTGGCAGCAACAAACTCAGGGTTCACTTCAAGCAATAACGGGCAATTTATTCAAAAAGAAACTATGCAAATCTCCAGGAATTCAATTAATAACAAAATAAAAATTCAAAAAAATAATCAATTCAGCTCAAGGCTGAGGACTCGGAACAATAAAGAGAAAGATTAATTCCCCGACAGGCCCGGGTTAACCAGCGAAATGAAATTAACGAGCCTCAGGGATCATCTTTAAAATTAAATTAACAAAAAAAAATAATCAAAAAATTAATATTCAAAAGAAAACAATAGTCCCAAATAATCAAGAACAATAATAATAAATTCTTCAAGGGGCTAATCCGCTCTCAAGGTTCGTGAAGCGAACAATTATTCTAATAAACTATTCTACAAAAACTAATAATACGCAACGCCCGCTACAGGGCTAGCGCGGCTCTCGTGAGGCGAGACCGAGCTCCGGGAAGAAAGTAAACAACAAGCGACGCAGATTCAAATCCTAACGGCCCGTGAGGCGAACCGCTCAACTCTCTATTCAATTTATCATTTCTTTCCCAGAAAATAATCCCACCGAGGAGTTAACAATTCATTATAATAAGCTCTATAAAATAATAATTCTCCAAAATAAACTCTCATAAATTAATAAATTCTCCCTACAAGACTCTGGCGCGTCTGACTTTCCGCTGAAGGCCACGAGGCAACGACAGAGACAAGATGGCGAATCACGCCACGAGGCAAAACCCTCCACGAGGAAAAAGACTCTATTCAATACTCAAAAATAACAATAAAAATTCTCTATTAACCCATTTGGCAAACTCTGGCTTCGGTCGGCAATTCGAAACTCAGTATCAACCTGAACTTAAGATCCAAGGAACTCAAAATGTCTATTCTCAGACCGCAGATACAATTCAGACTCAAAGGATCCGCTCAGATTTACCGCAGGTAAAATGAAGCCACTTACTTCAACAAAACAGCGCCAAAAGAACCAGGAGGTACCCCAACAGTCCTTCCCAAGGATCCCACACTCTCAACTCAAAAATATCTCACAAACTCTCAAATCTCACTCTACAGAATCGGACGCCTGAGCGCTAGCTTAGCTCGCACCAGAGTGACGATGACGAGCGGGGTGTCTATTACCCCCTCCTTACTCTCAACTTAATGCTATCATCGGTTAGTGTCGTCCTCTTGGCGAATTTTGGGAAACCCTTTGACTCCTGGGAGTTATGCGGTGTTGAGTCACTGGAGTGTGATGCGGGCTGTCTTTCTGCAGGCGGGTCCTTGTCCTAGGGAGATTCACGGTGCTTCTCGGTAGCAAAAGGACCTTCGCTACCTTGTCCCTCGGTGGTGAGCGGTCAGATACCCTCTCGTGATCAGGTTCCCCCGGACTCGTTCTTTGCCTGCGTGCCGCCCTGGGTCTGTCTCTCGCCTCGAAGTCTTTCCCATGCCTTTCAATAGTCATTCGTAGTTCCCCACGGGGAACGGGTTACCTCAAGAGAATTTCAGGAATAACAAAAGAATTACTAATAAATTCATTAACACATGTTTGTCTCTGTCGCCGCTCGGAGCTTTTCTCGGTCCCTACAGTTCCCTAGGTGGAGATTCACTCAAACTCATACTCTCACACAGTCACTCCTAGGAAAATGAATTTACTTACCGTCTAGGGTTCAGGGAGCCTTTAGTAACGAGGCGAGCCAAGGCTGCCACGTTACAACTCCCCCCCCCCCTAGACGGGACGCTGGGGGTGACAATTCATCCCACCTGCGGACCGAGCTCCGAAAGGCGACCGAGCACTAAGTCAATATAACATAATATTATAATAATTAAAAAAAAATCTATTTTACCCTTTTCCAGCAAATCAGACTAGCCAGTATCTTAAACTCTTTTACCCCAAAACAACAACACAAAAAAAAATTTAATAATATTTTCCTATTATTTCCTCTAGAAACTTTAATCTTTATCATTTCTCTCAAAGAGATTTCTCAGACTTTTAACTCTATAATCAACAAATATATTCTCTTTATTACAAAATTCCATTCCCTGGTTACTTCAATAGAAAACACCGGGCTTTAATCTCAATATTAACAATAAATCATAGATTTCTCAAAAAAAATAACAATAAATCTACAAAATCACCAGGGTGGTTTTTCAAACCGATCCCTAGAATCAACTATTGAATCACAGATATAGTTTACTTAACCTACGTTTTTTTTTTTTTTTTTTTTTTTTTTTTGCTCGCCAATCCGGCTTGTTTTATCTATTTTTTTTTTTTCTGCCAATCCGGCTTCTTTTATGATTTTTTTTTTTTTTTTTCTTCTAATTTTCTTTCCTTTTTCTCTATCTTCCTTTGACTTACAGCTAATTCTGGTGGCCTATCTAGGCGTGTAATCACGCACCACCGTCTGCCAATCCGGCGTCTCCTTGAATTGTTTTGCCGTCTAGGCCAACATAAAACAAATAATTCAAATAACAAAAAAAACAAAAATATATATCCCAGGATACCAAAACACAAATTATTTTCTACTTAAGATTTTCTTTCGCACGATCCGTGCTTCTCAGTATTTTTTTTTTTTTTCACATATTCATTACCTCCTTAGCTTCTCAAAGAAATCCATCAGACAAAAAAAATAAAAATTATACCTAAACAAATCCCCATCTAAACTAATAATAAAATAAACTAATAATAATAAAATAATACAAATATCACTCCGATATTCTTTCCAAGCCCCCTTTCTTCACTCATCTTATAATCTCCTGCTGTTGGCCTAGCCTTTTTATCGCGATTGCCTGGTCTCTCTTTCCTCTCTTTCTCTTTTCTTCTTTCTGTCTTTTTCTACCCAGTTGAGGTGCCACTTTTCATTTCGATATGGGCATATCCAGTCCCAAATGCCCACTGGGGTTTTATGGTTTTTACACGTACGGCAGTACTCCTCCGTACGATTTGGGCACTGTGCTTTTATGTGGCCCCTCCTGAGGCAATTGTGGCATTCCACATATGCGTGAGCTGGATTCGCCGCCTTGGCCTGGCTCGGCACTGCCAGTTCAGCTGCTGCTCGTCCCTTGGGTGCGCCGCTGGGTCCCGGTGATGGTTCCGCCATTGACAGTGGCGCTTCCGTTTGGGTTGCTTCTTCTGCTCGTCCCTTGGGTGCGCCGCTGGGTCCCGGTGATGGTTCCACCATTGACAGTGGCGCCTCCGTTTGGGTTGCTTGGTCCTGTCGGGTCGGTTCTTCTCGTGTGGCTGCGGGGGGTTGTTCCGAGCTTACCATCCCTTGCGGGTTTTGCGTCAGGGTTTTCTCCAGTGTCTCGCATTCTTTGTGTGTGGCCGTCCTTGGTCTCCCTGCGGTCGCCATCCCCGTGCCTGTCTCTCGTAGATGGGCCTGTCGTCCGACTTCGTCCTCTTGGTCTTGGGGAGGGGCTTTGGGTTTACTCTTTCCCTCTTTTGGTCTTGCCCCCCGTGGATCTTGGATTGGGGCCTGGTTTTGTGGTTCTTGCTCCCCGAGACTCTCGCTTTGCAGTTGGGCACTCCTCTGCTGCGGCTCTGGGGTTTCCTGGTGTCGTCCTGCGTTTGCTCCGGGTAGGGTTATTGGTCGCCGCTCTGTTATCGGCCTTCCCCTTCCAACTATTGGTGGGAATCGGTCTTCCGGATCTTTCCTCACCCCCCTGGGTGTCTCTCTGGCCTTTTCTTCCGTCATCCCTTGAGCTATCTTCCATAGTCCGTACTCCATTCTTTCCCGTCTGAGTTCGCCCCGGCTGTCTGTGGGTATGAGCAGGTGCTTGTTACCAACCATTCTTACAAGTTTTCCATTGTCCCTTTGTGGTCAGCCTCCGATTTTTGCGCGCACAAAAAAAAGACAACAAAAAGGACTACAGGCTTCACACAACACATCATTCAAAATTTATCAAGAGAGTTCCATTACTACTTTACAAATTTATCTATAATTTTATTCCCATAGATATTTCCAGTCTACCCAGACCACTGGGTCTACGACAACTTCCAGACTCTCTAAAATTTCAATAGACTCTATATTCTCTACATTATTTACCTTCTCCACCTGGGGAGTGACATATGGCTTGAGATCCTTCACGTGATGCCTACCCAGCTGTTTCCCCGTGGCGTTCTCCAATTCGTAGACCATTCTCGAGATAACTTTAGTGACTTTACAGGGTCCCGTGAATTTTGGTGCTAATTTTGCAGCTATCGCTTGAGCTGCGTTCGATAGTATCCGATTCCGTTTCCACACCAAATCTCCAACTTCAAAAGTTACATCTCTATGTTTTTTGTCATAATATCGCGCTTGACGCACGTGTGCGTCCTCAAGGAATTTCGTCGCTAGGTCTTGGAGTTCCTGCAGTCTTTTCATCCGCTCAGCCCACCGGAGGGGCTGAGGGGCTGGAATTTCTGCCTCTCCTTCCAACTCTTTCCGTAGCTGCATCCTAGGACGCGGCTCGCGACCCAAGTTCAAAAATGCTGGACTAACTTTCAGCGAGCTGTGAGTAGCGGTATTATACGCGAATCGAAATTCGTGGATGTGCGCGTCCCACTCCCGGTGATCGTTCTCTATAAAGGTCTGAATCATTGTTTTTAACACGCGATTTACCCTTTCCACGGGGTTTGCTTGCGCATGATACGGGGGTAGTCTTGAACGTACGATTTTATATTTTTCGCAGACCTCGTTGGTTGCTTTATTGATATATTCTGTCCCGTTGTCGGTTAGTAGAACCTCCGGGGTTCCCCAACGCGACAATATCAAGTCTTCAAATGCGGCCAAAATCGTCGGTGCATTTGCTTTTTTCATCGGCGCTACCTCTATCCATCGCGTAAACAAATCCTCAAAAACCAGCAGGTGCTCGAAACCTGCTTTACTCTTCGGAAATGGACCCATTACATCGGTAGCTACAACCGTCCACGGCTCATCTACCACGCGGTGCCCCATCTTCCCAGAAGGCAGAACTTGCTCAACTTTGCAGCTTTGGCAACGGTAGCAGCTTCGAACTGCCAAGACGATGTCACGATACATCCCTGGCCAATAATAGTAAGCTCTAACTCGCGCGTACGTTTTTTCGATCCCCAGGTGACCGGCTTGCGGGTCTTCATGAATTTCCGCGAAAACGCGACCACGCTGCTCTTCCGGGAGCACCAGTTTCCACGGGGACAAATCGTCTAATATCGGTTCTGTGATTGGGTGAGGTCGGTAGAAGTACAATCTACCCTCGCTCACCGACCAGTCACGAAATTTCTTCGGAGTATTGACCACCTCGTTCATGCGTCGCAGGTACCATTCGTCCGCTACGTCCTCGATTGCATTCAAACACTCCGTGTCTTCCGTCTCGTACTCGTACATTCTCGACAATGCGTCCGGTACATGGTGCATCGCACCCTTGCGATACAACACCTCGTAATCGTATTCCAATAGCTCGAGGGCCCACCTTGCTAGTCTACCCGTGGGGTTTTTTAGTTTGTGAAGCCACCTCAGGCTATTGTGATCCGTAATCACCGAAAATCGATAACCTTCCAAGTAAGGTCGAAATTTCTTAATTGCCCAAATTACCGCGAGGCATTCTTTTTCGGTTACCGAGTATTTCCGTTCCGCGTCTGACAGCGTTCGACTGGCGTAGGCGATTACATGCTCTACCCCCTCGATCGTCTGTGTTAAAACGGTTCCCACTCCAAACTCGCTCGCGTCTGTCTGTACCGCGAACGGACGATTGAAGTCCGGGTACGCTAATACCGGTGAACTACTCAACGCGTCTTTCAAGGCTTGGAATGCATCCGCCTGTTTCTTAGCCCAACTCCACCGCACATGCTTTCGCGTCAAATGGACTAGGGGTTCCGACATACTGGCGAACGCGGGTATGAATCGGCGATACCACGAAGCCATACCTAAAAAACGACGCAGTTGCTTCAAGTTATTCGGCCTCGGGTAATTCAAAATGGGTTCTATGCGCTCTGGGTCCGGCTGCAATCCTTCGTGATTCACCAGGAATCCCAGATAACGCACTTGATCGCGACAAAATTCGCATTTCTCGGGGTTAACCGTTAAGTTGGCTTCCGAGATCGCGTCAAAGACTTTATTGAGCCAACGTAAATGCTCCTCGAAGGTGTTCGCCACGACAATAATGTCATCTAAGTACGCGAACACATGGGGCTCCATCTCCGGGGTGATCAGCTGATCAATCAAGCGCTGGAAGGTTGCCGGGGCTCCCGTGAGTCCATATGGCATTCTGGTGAATTGAAACAAGCCTCTTCCGGGGGCTGTGAACGCTGTAATTTCTCGGCTTTTCTCCTCTAAGGGGATCTGATGGTATGCCTGACTCAAGTCTATCGTTGAAATATATCTCGCGGCTCTCAATTTCTCTAGAATCGCGGTCATGTAAGGAATCGGATACGCGTCTTTCTTCGTTACATTATTTACCTCTCTAAAATCCAAACAAAATCGGTACTTTATTTTCTTCGGGTCCTTAGGGTTCCGTTTCTTTATAACCCCCATAACGATGGGGGTCGACCATGAGCTTCGCGAGGGTTCGATTATTCCCTCCGCTAACATCCGATCTACTTCATCGTTAATTGCTCGCTGAACCACCGGCGATACCATGTGGTATCGTTGTTTAATTGGAGCGTGACCTTGCACGTCAATTTTGTGGACAGCTAATCTTGTCAACCCTAGGTTGCCCGTTACTCTCGGTAAATGTGCAGTTAAAAATGCCTCTAATTGCTCTAATTCTACGGTCTCTAGTTCCGCGATGCCACAACACTCCGGGGGAGGGTTTAAGGTCCCATCCCGAGGTCCTTCCATCGCGAAGCTCATTTCCGGACCCTCATCAAAGCACCACGTGTTCTTCGCTCCGTTAATAATTAAGCCGAACATTCTGATAAAATCCATTCCGAGGATACATTCGCCGGCCAACGTAGGCATGATATGCACGGTCAGGGTGCGCGTTGTTCCCATGACTCTTATCGGCAAGTCCACGGCGGCCGCTATTTTTACCGGTGCCGCGTTCGCCAGTATTACGTTGCCTATCCCGGACATGGTTAATCGAAATTTGTACATGTTCGCTAGGTCGAAACCCAATTGATTTATGAATGACCGCGTCGAACCCGTGTCAATTAATGCTTTAATTGTGGTATCTCCTACTTGGACATGAATAAATAGGCGCGGTTGACGTATCCGGGGGTTATTAGAGGTCCCAGGCGACCCCTGGAAGAGTTCTTGAGGAGGCGACTCTTCCGTGGTTTCGCATATTGGGTCTACTGGCTGGGAGTCGGCGTCGACCCCGTTTGCGTCGCCCCCTGGTCGTTTCCCGGTGCTTCTGCTTTACAACGCGGACAGTCTGTCGAATATACGTTTGCTAGACCGCAATTGTAGCAATAAAGTGTCTTGGGCGCCGGGCATTGCCTGTGTGGGTGCCCGCGCCTTCGACAATTCCAACACACGATACTCGGCCCCCCATCGAGAGCTTGCTGCCTCGGGGCAGCACCGTTCGCGTTATTTTCCCCAAAATTCCTATTCCAACCGACCGCTGGTGCCGGTGTAGCCCGCGGGGTTCCGTTGGGACCCGTGGCTCCCTGCTTTAACGCGTCGGTCAACTTTTTATTCTCCTCTAATATCTCTTTTCTTAGCATCGCATGCATTTTTTCGAATTGAGCCGCCATGGCTTTCTCTAACGCATTTTCCTCTGGGATTTTTTCGTCCTTTTTAGCTTTAGTCTCCACTGGAATCGGTACCAGCTCTGAGACTGCGGCTAGCGGGGTCTGTTTACGCGGATTCCCTCCTGCCGCTTTACCCTGCGGCTGGCAGGCTAGTTCCGCCATGAATGAGTCTTCAGGGGCTGGCGGAGGTCTGTACGCGCGCGACAATGTTAAGTTGCGTTCCCGGGCGGTCGCTGCTCTCGCCAGTTCCCTGAAACTCCTTATACTGTCCCTATCCAACACCTCGCGGATATCCGGACGCAAATTCTCGAATGCCAGGTCTAGCTGGTCTTCCAAGGGATACGGTCGCGTCATTCTGTGTAATAGTCCGCGGATACACGTCAAATACTCCGTAACGGTCTCTTGGGGACCCTGT
Organism: Euura lappo; assembly: GCA_018257835.1. NCBI lineage: Eukaryota > Metazoa > Arthropoda > Insecta > Hymenoptera > Tenthredinidae > Euura > Euura lappo. Next base: position 339,037 of record JAEUYN010001643.1, read on the forward strand.
GTACGCGTTGCCGCTTGCTGACGGAAACGCTTATTCACCGTGGAATCTCCGAACCATTCTCTAAAAGCCTCTAGGAAATCTTCGTAGATTTCCCAATTATCCCTTTCCACGCGTAGCCACTCCGAGGCTACGCCCGTGAAAATTACCGGTAACGCGCTCAATATTTCTCTACCCTTTAGCGGCGTATATTTTCGGCAGTCCTCGAGTCTGCTTAAAAATTCTTCCGCGCTCTGGGTCGCAGGTCCCGCAAACTTCAAACCCCAACGACGCAGGGCGTCGTTCACCTCTCGCGCACGATCTCTAAACTGTGTGACGTTTATTGTTGGTTGCGCACCGTAACTTCTTTCTACCGGTTCTCGCGATCTCTCCGTTCTTGTTTCCCGACGGGGTTCGTAGTCTTCGTCGTCTTCAGGGTGCCAAGTTGTGTATTCGCGAGGTCTCCTTGGGGGAGGTGCGTTAGACGTCCTGTAGGGCGTCCTTGCCTCATCCCTTGGATCCCTTTTCCTTCTCTCTTCTTCGTCATCGCGTCCCTGATATCTGTCTTCCCTGAAGCGTGGTTCGCGATATTCCCGGTCAAGTTCTTCCCTGTGGCGTGGTGCGCGGGATTCTCTATACGCCTCGTCTGTCGCACGGAATTCGCGGGATTCTCTGTAGTCCTCTTCTCTCCAACGCGGCTCGCGAGACTCTCTAGCCGCTGATCCTCGTGTTACTCCGATATCGACTCTAGATCCATCTCTCAGCCCTCCCGGGGGTCTCTCGAAACGCGATTCCGTTTCTGGTCGTGGGATCTCGCGCTCTTGGTTCACCCCTGGGTGTCGTGGTCGCTCTAAAATCTCCTCCGCCCCTTCCCGGTCGGTGTTTCCTTGTAATTGTGGAACATTCTCTGGTTGAGGTCGTGGAGGTGGTCGTGGTTGGTTTTCCTCGCCCTGGGGTTCGGTCGGGCGTTCTCCCTGAGCGTTCTGTGTGGCGGTCGGTAGCTGTTGTGCCCGTTGTAGTTCTCTGCGTATCTCATTCTCCATGCTCCTTTCTAATTCCTCCATCGCTGTTCGGCTGACCTCTCGCGGTAGGGGTGCGGCTGCCACTTGGTGTCCTTGATTAGCCGGCTCTGGTTGTTCGATTCGGCTAATTGGTCTCCCACTGATTGCCCTCAGTCTCGCTGTTAATCGTTCGGTTGCCTGTAGGCGCTCGAACCCGTACATCAGTTGCTCCATTTCCAATGGGCTTCCTGTCGATCTTCGTGGCATTATTCCCGAGACCCCGGTTCCGTGGAATAGCGACCAGTCCCCTGGGTTTCTACTGGGTTCTGGGAGTCCCCTTATGGCGTCGTACCTCTCTCTTGAGTCGTTCCATGGGTTCCACAGTTCTTGTAGCGGCTCTACGTAGCACCAGCCTCTTCCCGAGGGTACCTGGTATGCTGTCGGTCTCGTGGAGTGTACCGCTGAGACTACTGTACTTGATGCTGAAGCGGCTATGCTAGTCGTTGTGGTGGTCACGGGTGGTGACGTCGAGGCTTCTCCAACCGAGACTTGCGCATCTCTCATTGCGTTATCCTGGAGCAGGCGTTCCTCCGTCATTTCTTCTTGGCCGTCTTCGAATAATCGTTCCATACCGTCTTCGTGTCCCGTGGACGCGGTATCGCCTCTTTCCACCGAGTCCGCCATTATGTCCTCTATCCGCGCCCGCGTGTCTCTAATTACCCCACGGAATCCGAAAACAAATAGTCTATCCCAATCTCAAAAGTATCTCTCAACAACAAAAAAAAACTCTCCACAATTTCCAAGGTATCAAGAATGAATTTTTCTCGCTTGAGATGTTGCGCGATGTATGCCCTTTCTCTTCGGCAGTAACCTGTCCAGTGGGCTGATCCCTACTGTCAGTGATTCACCAGCGCGACGAAGTTTGAGCGAAAGAGCAACCCGCGGTACTATCTCAGCTTCCTCGAAGCTGTAAATACAAAAAAAAAGACACACGTCCACCCGACGTATCCCGAACAACGCAGCTTCTTCGAAGCTGTATCACGCGAAACGAGTCGAAGCTGGAGATTTGGCTAATTCACAATTTACCCATTCGTAACAACTACCAATGTTCCTTATTCACGACTCCAAGGAGTCTGCTTATTTCACACGATAGCCGCAAAATCAATAATCACCCACCCGAAAGCACCAAGTCAAAAAAAAAATAATAATCAATTATTATAATCAGTCAGTTTCGCGCGCTGGGCAAGCAGCACTCAACCAACAAAAAAAATACAAAATCTCAGTAATATCCAGGGATCGTAGTCCCCCTCGGTAACAATTCTCCAATTACACACAAACACCAATTTATAATAATTTTACTCAAAAACAAAGCTGGGGTACTCTTCCTCGGCCCGTCCTGCAGATAAAAGTCCGCGGAAGAAGAAAAATACCTCAGGGGCAATTATTCTCAAAAATTCTCAAAAACTCAAATTTCAAAAGAAAATCCAAATGCTTTTTCAGTCAAGGAAAAATCACGGAAGGGTCACTTTTTCATGAAATTCACAATTTCTACCACAAATTTTCTCAAACAAAAAAAATCTCAACAAATAAAATCTCCCAATAATTTTCCAAAAACTAAAAACAAAATCTCAAAATAATTTCCCAAAACTATTTCACTCCATCAAAAAATTTCAAAAACAACCAATTTCAAACAAAAATCCTCTCACCCGGTGAGAAAAGATAAATTTTCAAATCAATTATTTCTCCCTAAATCTCAAAAATTATTTTCAAAAATTATTTCTCTTCCAAAAAAAAAAATCTTCAAAATTATTCCAGATAATTTCAAAATATCACAACTCTCCAAAATCTTCAATATCTCACAAATAATCACAATAATTCATAATAAAAATCAATTCAATTATTCTTAATACTCTCTCTCGACAAATTTTGCTTTATCCCTCCACCAAGTATCATGCACAGGTTTATACAATAATACCGGTCACAAGAGAAAAATACAAAAATAATAATCTATATCACAAAATTTCAAAATCGCAGTGTCTTACTGGCTATTCTTACTCACTACGCACGCTCGTGTACTGATCGTAGCCAGAGTTTGCACCAATTCCGGAGAGTTCAAATTTCACAAAAAAATTTTACCCCTAGAATAAATTGCCAACAAAAAAAATAAATCACCAAGGAAATAAGGGGAGGATCGCTGGGTTTGAGCCGCCACGCTCTACCACTTGCCGATGAAAATTCGAAGATTAACAAGAGTCAGTTTGTTACGCAAATTATTTTAAAATATAACAACAATAATTCCACCTGACGGGGGAAATTTCAAAATTTTCCGCGGAAAACCACGTTGGGCGCCAATTTGTAACAGGGAACTTTTTATAAGACGACTCAGGCCGCGTTCTGAGCGTAAGTCTGTTACTGGTGAAAATCTCTACAATAAAACTCAATACAGCTGACTCACGGGGTCACTGAACTCTACTTTATCAATCCGGGTCGATACGATCGACCCCCAAGGTAATCGATAAACTGCTCAATGAGGTCGGTACGGCTCTGCCGTACCAACTCACAAGGTAAAGCGGGGTGTGGGCGCCAGGTACTTCACGTACCGTCTCTTCAGATCCTGTAAATCCTATCAAACACAAACAATAACGGCCGGCAGCTCAGTGTTTGGTAGAGGGGCGGGGAAAGTGAGGCAAGCCAAGGTGGGGGGGAGAAGTAGGGGTTGGCAGCAACAAACTCAGGGTTCACTTCAAGCAATAACGGGCAATTTATTCAAAAAGAAACTATGCAAATCTCCAGGAATTCAATTAATAACAAAATAAAAATTCAAAAAAATAATCAATTCAGCTCAAGGCTGAGGACTCGGAACAATAAAGAGAAAGATTAATTCCCCGACAGGCCCGGGTTAACCAGCGAAATGAAATTAACGAGCCTCAGGGATCATCTTTAAAATTAAATTAACAAAAAAAAATAATCAAAAAATTAATATTCAAAAGAAAACAATAGTCCCAAATAATCAAGAACAATAATAATAAATTCTTCAAGGGGCTAATCCGCTCTCAAGGTTCGTGAAGCGAACAATTATTCTAATAAACTATTCTACAAAAACTAATAATACGCAACGCCCGCTACAGGGCTAGCGCGGCTCTCGTGAGGCGAGACCGAGCTCCGGGAAGAAAGTAAACAACAAGCGACGCAGATTCAAATCCTAACGGCCCGTGAGGCGAACCGCTCAACTCTCTATTCAATTTATCATTTCTTTCCCAGAAAATAATCCCACCGAGGAGTTAACAATTCATTATAATAAGCTCTATAAAATAATAATTCTCCAAAATAAACTCTCATAAATTAATAAATTCTCCCTACAAGACTCTGGCGCGTCTGACTTTCCGCTGAAGGCCACGAGGCAACGACAGAGACAAGATGGCGAATCACGCCACGAGGCAAAACCCTCCACGAGGAAAAAGACTCTATTCAATACTCAAAAATAACAATAAAAATTCTCTATTAACCCATTTGGCAAACTCTGGCTTCGGTCGGCAATTCGAAACTCAGTATCAACCTGAACTTAAGATCCAAGGAACTCAAAATGTCTATTCTCAGACCGCAGATACAATTCAGACTCAAAGGATCCGCTCAGATTTACCGCAGGTAAAATGAAGCCACTTACTTCAACAAAACAGCGCCAAAAGAACCAGGAGGTACCCCAACAGTCCTTCCCAAGGATCCCACACTCTCAACTCAAAAATATCTCACAAACTCTCAAATCTCACTCTACAGAATCGGACGCCTGAGCGCTAGCTTAGCTCGCACCAGAGTGACGATGACGAGCGGGGTGTCTATTACCCCCTCCTTACTCTCAACTTAATGCTATCATCGGTTAGTGTCGTCCTCTTGGCGAATTTTGGGAAACCCTTTGACTCCTGGGAGTTATGCGGTGTTGAGTCACTGGAGTGTGATGCGGGCTGTCTTTCTGCAGGCGGGTCCTTGTCCTGGGGAGATTCACGGTGCTTCTCGGTAGCAAAAGGACCTTCGCTACCTTGTCCCTCGGTGGTGAGCGGTCAGATACCCTCTCGTGATCAGGTTCCCCCGGACTCGTTCTTTGCCTGCGTGCCGCCCTGGGTCTGTCTCTCGCCTCGAAGTCTTTCCCATGCCTTTCAATAGTCATTCGTAGTTCCCCACGGGGAACGGGTTACCTCAAGAGAATTTCAGGAATAACAAAAGAATTACTAATAAATTCATTAGCACATGTTTGTCTCTGTCGCCGCTCGGAGCTTTTCTCGGTCCCTACAGTTCCCTAGGTGGAGATTCACTCAAACTCATACTCTCACACAGTCACTCCTAGGAAAATGAATTTACTTACCGTCTAGGGTTCAGGGAGCCTTTAGTAACGAGGCGAGCCAAGGCTGCCACGTTACAATGTATATGTGTTTTCGACATGTCAATTAATGCACGCGAATCGTTTGAAAATAGTACATTTAACAGTATTCTTTATTACAAATGCATGAAAAAGTTTCTTGTTTGCACGCCGTGCGCGACAAGAATCTTGTTGTGCACGCTGGATCTGCGCAAAACGAAGTGCGCAGGTCCGGCGTGTTACGTTGCCATTGACGACGTAAACGTCAGAAAAGTGCCAGAATATACACGCTCCGCACGGCGAAACAAGAAACTTTTTCATGCATGCGTAATAAAAATACAAATACGAGTTGGTCGATCAAAATGAATACAATGAAACAAACGAATAGGCCTTGCGGGTGATCAATGAAATACTCGTATTTCGTAGATTCACGTTGCAAAAGTTCAATTCACTAGACTTAGCAGAAGGTTACATATTTGCGTGTGTCACAGACAATGGCGAAAACATCACTGCTATCGAACAGATAGTGGGAACATTAGTTAATAGTTCAACGAAAGATTGAGTTAAGGGCATGCTGGACTCAGTATTTCCATATTTAAAAAATAATGACGCCTGATATGAACGGGGGGGTGTTTAATGGGTTCCTTAGACGATTTGTAATCAAATTGGTAGCTGCATGAACGTGTATCTCACCAAAATCGAGTAAAATAAGGCTTTTTTGTTTCGCGAAGCGTGGGGACCGTCACTTGTTTTCACTGATATCACCGACTACGCATCACAAAGGTGGAAACGAACCATTGAGCGCCCTCAGGAATATAATTCCACTCACATATATCGCAAAACTTGCTCATTTCACTCAACGATGAAGACGAAAAATTGTTTCCAAAAAAAGACTGTAATTTTTCTCGGTATAAAGCACTGGCCGCGGCCATGTTGGATCGTTTCGCGTTGCGTGTCGGGCCGAGCAGCGCTTGCCAACCTTCGTCTCGCGGTCCTGCGTTTCACGAACCGCCGTTCCTTGTTCAGCGCTATGACAGCTGAGCGGGAATTCAAACGGAAATAATTCGGAATAATAATAGTTATAACAAATGTATGATATGTATAAGTTGTAAAAATTTGCGAATTAGTCTAATTGTAAATTCACATATTTGAATTTATCGGACGAGGCGAACCAAATTAATTAATTATTGGTACCCACCAAGGAGAGATTCTTCCTCTATTCGAGCGTGCAAACCTTGGTGGGACCGAAAAAAACCTATAGAAAAATCAAATTTTTATTTTTAATTCTTCGAGTAAAAAGTCTAATTAGTCTAATTGTAAGTAGACGAATCCATTTCAAATCGGGCAGGCTGGAAATCGTGATGTCACGGAATTTTTTCAAATTGGAATATGTTGTTGTTTGATAAAAAAAAAAGGGACCCGTATTTTTTTGTTTTGAAAAAAAAAATCTTGCTACGAAGTTACGGCTATTTGAACATTTAATCGTGCGCTACCAAAGTTCTTGAAAAAGGAACACTTTTTTTCTTAATAACGCTATATCTTTGGAACGGATCGTCGCAAATACTTCATCTTGGTCTCATTTTGTAGAGTTTTTCGCACTCTTTTGGAATTCGAAGAAAAATTTGAGGAGTTTTGAAAATTGACGGAATGACGTTCATTTTTCGAAAATTAGGGAAACCCGATTTTCTCGAAAAGTGATTTTTTGATTTTCTCAAAAATTTCACACAATATGTGGGGTGATATGACGGATATATCCTCTAAGTTTCATCGATGCTAAAACACTGCTTCATATCGAGAAAAGAAAAATTTCGTGCGACACTGAAATTCGTCCATTCCTGTGCTGGTGTCTACTTTGTGAGCGTCGTTGAGATGCGTACAGATTTGTCAATCCAAATAATATTACTTAAACTTGATACCTACGTACCTGAGGTAGTACATGGCCAAATACCGTACGATGTATAACATCGTAGACCTAATATTGATCTGCTAATAAAGACTACCACGAAAAAAATACAAAATTTACAATCAGGGACTTATTGTAGTAATAACAATATCGTACAATAATAATATGATCATAACTACATAATAATAAATACTTTATCTATAAAAAATATAATGTAATAGTATAATAATAATATAATCATAAAATCTACAGACCTTGTGTGTAACGCAAGCCTCTGAAGGCATTGAAAATGTCACCTGTTCTCTCGCTCTTAGTGCATTTTGTTTTGATATATTTATATCTGTCGCATTTTGATTTGAATTCTCTTAAAATAAAGTTTAAACAAAATCTAATCCTGACGGATCGATGATCGGTAACAATCTGATAGATTAACCATACATTTGGATCGGTCACAATCTGACACATCGACCATACATAAACTTTTTCCATCTTTCGTCTTTTTTCATCTTTTGTCTTTTGCAAACTTTTTGCATCCGCATTGTTTTTACTTTCGTTTTGCACGCATTTCTGTCCCGTTCACATTTTTGTTGCATTTTAACATTTGATCCCCTATACCTCACTGTATACCATACCACGAAAATAGGAGCATATTCAACAATATTATTACACGATATTGTTATTACTACAATAAATCCCTGATGGTAAATTTTGTATTTTTTTCGTGATAGTCTTTAATAGCAGATCAATATTCGGTCTACGATGTTATACATCATATGGCATTTGGTCATTTACTCCCTCAGGTACGTATGTCTCAAGTTTTAGTAATATTATTCGGATCGAAAAATCTGTACACATCTCAAAGATGCCCACAAAGTCGACACCAGCACAGGAATTGACGAATTTCAGTGACGCACAAAATATTTTTTCTCGATATGAAGCAGTGTTTTAGCATCGATGAAACTTAGAGGATATATCCGTCATATCACCCTACATATTGTGTGAAATTTTTGAGAAAATCAAAAAATCACTTTTCGAGAAAATCGGGTTTCCCTAATTTTCGAAAAATGAACGTCATTCCGTCAATTTTCAAAACTCCTCAAATTTTTCTTCGAATTCCAAAAGAGTGCGAAAAACTCTACAAAATGAGACCAAGATGAAGTATTTGCGACGATCCGTTCCAAAGATATAGCGTTATTAAGAAAAAAAGTGTTCCTTTTTCAAGAACTTTGGTAGCGCACGATTAAATGTTCAAATAGCCGTAACTTCGTAGCAAGATTTTTTTTTTCATAACAAAAAAATACGGGTCCCTTTTTTTTATCAAACAACAACATATTCCAATTTGAAAAAATTCCGTGACATCACGATTTCCAGCCTGCCCGATTTGAAATGGATTCGGTCTACTTACAATTAGACTAATTAGACTTTTTACTCGAAGAATTAAAAATAAAAATTTGATTTTTCTATAGGTTTTTTTCGGTCCCACCAAGGTTTGCACGCTCGAATAGAGGAAGAATCTCTCCTTGGTGGGTACCAATAATTAATTAATTTGGTTCGCCTCGTCCGATAAATTCAAATATGTGAATTGACAATTGGACTAATTTACAAATTTTTACAACTTATACATATCTTACATTTGTTATAACTATTATTATTCCGAATTATTTCCGTTTGAATTCCCGCTCAGCTGTCATAGCGCTGAACAAGGAACGGCGGTTCGTGAAACGCAGGACCGCGAGACGAAGGTTGGCAAGCGCTGCTCGGCCCGACACGCAACGCGAAACGATCCAACATGGCCGCGGCCAGTGCTTTATACCGAGAAAAATTACAGTTTTTTTTTGGAAACAATTTTTCGTCTTCATCGTTGAGTGAAATGAACAAGTTTTGCAATATATGTGAGTGGAATTATATTCCTGAGGGCGCTCAATGGTTCGTTTCCACCCTTGTGATGCGTAGTCGGTGATATCAGTGAAAACAAGTGACGGTCCCCACGCTTCGCGAAACAAAAAAGCTTTATTTTACTCGATTTTGGTGAGATACACGTTCATGCAGCTACCAATTTGATTACAAATCGTCTAAGGAACCCATTAAACACCCCCCCGTTCATATCAGGCGTCATTATTTTTTAAATACGGAAATACTGAGTCCAGCATGCCCTTAATAGATCAACGTATTGTATATGACGCAGTTATGCGTGCTGTACGTTGCGAAGGATCTGATAAGTGCATCTATTTGGATGGTCCGGGTGACAGCGGAAAAAGTTATTTTTTATTTATTTATTTATTTATTTACAAGCCCAACAGGCGAACCCAATTAGGGCAAATGCGGTAGGCATTAAAGCCATACGGAGAAGAACAGTAATCATACGTCGAAAGATTAAAAACAAAAATACAAAAAAAAAATATATACAATAAAGAAAAAATATAGAAATACACAGAGAGTCATGCTTAGGATAACTATATCTAAGCTAATGGTCTCAAAAATACACTTAGAAATACGCTCGGGCAACGCATAAAAAGGATGCAAAGGATAGAAGGGCAGGGTCGCAAGATGAGGGTAGCTGGTTATAGTTGGAGTAGATCATATGTACCGGTGACCGAAGCACAACGTTACACAGTGGTTCCAAATGCGAAATGGCTGGCCAAATTGAGAAGGTATTCTTCAATCGCTACGAAATTTGGTCCTCGGGGGTTTTTGGGGTAGCTGAACACGAATCTGAAGTCAGATTTCCAAAAAACAAAATGGCTGCCCAAAAATGGCGGACCATTTTCTCCAATTTTGGATCAATCGCTACGAAATTTGATACTCGGGGGTTTTTGGGGTAGCTGAACACGAATCTGAAGTCAGATTTCCAAAAACCAAAATGGCTGCTCAAAAATGGCGGACCATTTTCTCCAATTTTGAATCAATCGCTACGAAATTTGGTACTCGAGGGTTTTTGGGGTAGCTGAACACGAATCTGAAGTCAGATTTCCAAAAAACAAAATGGCTGCCCAAAAATGGCGGACCATTTTCTCCAATTTTGAATCAATCGCTACGAAATTTGGTACTCGAGGGTTTTTGGGGTAGCTGAACACGAATCTGAAGTCAGATTTCCAAAAAACAAAATGGCTGCCCAAAAATGGCGGACCATTTTCTCCAATTTTGAATCAATCGCTACGAAATTTGGTACTCGGGGGCTTTTGAGGTCGCTAACACGAATAAATTATGAAAGAACGAAATATTGTATAAATATCTACATGTTTGTGGGATATAGTGGATTAGGAAGGTATGTAAATACGGAAAAAATTACGATAATAATACTCATTTATTCAAAAATACAAATTAATATTATTTTTCTATAAAAACAAAAAATAGTTACTGACGCTCAAACCTAGAGGCTCCAGTTGCTGTCTGAATCGCTATCATTATTATCGCTAGAGTCACTCTCAGTATTTCGAAAAAAATTTTCGTTGTTCACAGTTGGCGAGGTCAACAACGCCATTGCTTCACGCGATAATGATTTACCCGGCTTTGCTGGCAACTTACGCAAACTTGAGATCACGGGGTCAGACGCAATCAAGAGCCGCGCAAAAACATCCTCCATATTCTGCTTCCTACTAAATTTTCGGGCAAAGTCTAGCCTAAATGATTTGATAAATTTGTTGCAAGATTCCTGAGCTTCCTCTGACATCTGTCCTATAGGCAGCATCGAAGACCCTATTACTTTTGCGCCGTGGATTAAAATTTTGTGCACAGTAGTGGGCATGTAATACCAAGGATATAGTCGCACGTATTCACGGGCTGTTTCTACAGCGTATTTTTCGAATTCATTCACGTTTATTTCGAAACCACACGCTATTACTTGTAAGATCACGTGAAATCTGTTAATTAGTTCTTTATTTAGTCCCGTTATAGACGCTGAAACCTCGGAATCTTGAAAGAAACGACGAGCAGTATTACCGTCATTCGTGCTACCATATCCTTGTTTCGGTTGATCAATTAACAGTCCCAATTTCTCACGGAAACCTTTTTGTATAGTTTTTTTACGGCTTTCGATGCTTTTTTTATCTGCTTGCCATTTCTTTATTTCCAATCTGTATGCAATATGTATAAGGCACTCGAACAAACGAATCCACGCATGCAAGGATGATATCCCATATTGTAAGTGTTCTTCGTTAATCTTCCTCTGCAACATCTTGTCGATGTCATTGAATTCTTTCGATGTGGCCCCGCAAAGATAGCATCGTTGACTTGAGGCCGTAGACGTTAGGGAATTGCAAACCTTTCCATCAACCATTGTTAATGCTAACTTGTAGTTTACACTGACTTCTTTCCCGTTCTCAAACCCATGGAAGGGTTGAAGCTGCTTTTCCTGCTCTTTGATGTCATCCACTTCCTGTCGCGTTCCTTGTGCAGTCTCTTTTAAAAACTCGATTTTTATGGGCCTACAAAATCGAGGGGAGGAGGGTCGCGGATTTTGCCACACGGTTATTTCTCCCTTATTTACTTCGTCGACGACCACGAGCTGCAGTGGCACAAGTGAAGTGAAGAAGATAGTCGCATCTGTTTTGTCTCCGTCGTCATTCTCGAATTTTTGTTTAAAAGTACTTTGCCCAGATGTACCGTCGCATCCCCATTTGCAAATTAAATGCATATTGAAAATTCCTTGGGATGGGAGAGAAGTTAAAACTTCACTTTGAACTGCCAAAATGCGCTTTACTGTATGATCTAACAGTGCTTGAAGTTTCACCGCAGCTTTACTCTCAGTTATAGTAATGTCATCTTTGGGCGGATAACATTTTTTTTTCGCCCCCAGCACAGATTTGTACGATGGATACATTTTTGAATTAAGTTCCAGCGCGCCAGAGCGTATTCCCTGATATACATGTTTGGACATGCGGTATTCAACTATTAAAGAAAGCGCAGCATCAGCGGTATAACAAGCGGGTGTGCTACTTGTAACAGTTCGTAAAGCTTCCTTGTACTTTGATGCTTTTGTAGGACTGCCCAGAGCAACGTCTTTCACTATTTTTGCGGCCTCGAATTTACCTGCTGCTCGAAGACTCATGTGGGTGGCAAAGGCAAGCTCTTCGGTACTGGACTGGTTACGAATACCTTCAGTTTTTCGCCGTTTCGACCGTTCGCTGGAGTCCTCAAAGCTCTGCGAATGGCGACCACGCGTCTGAACTGCAGCTGAATCTCTGTTTACGGTGGAGATATCCTTATTGTTATCAAAGGCGACCACTGTGCTTAGCCAATCCGCATTTTGATCCAGAAAAAATGCCTTCGTTCGTTTAACTTTTTGCCATCTGTCTCGGATTTGATGTAATAAATGGCGAATCTTCGTTTTTTCATCTGTAGATAGCGTGTAAGTGGAATGGAATTTTTCCGACAGTGCCATCTCCACAATTTCGTACGCTTTACTCGCACCATCGTTCAAATAAGGCAATAATAAATCGAACAAATCCTGTCGCGTAACAACGACCGCTTCCTTACTCTTCCGAGAACCTGAAAAAATTAATTTAACAGTGAGACAATACATAATACATGACTTCAAAAATCAATAATAATTTTTTTTAATAAAAATTATATTCGAATCCGGTAGACTAATACTGATATTCATGAGAAACAAATCAATCGACTTGATCGCCTAGTGTGCGTTGCAATGCACCGCCTAGTTTATGTGCCGCACCGCACGTGCATGAGCGCGTCTATTTACAGAAAAATTCATTGTAACGAGGTTGGCAGTTTTTGGCATCTAATTTTTGGTGATATATTTACTCAAGAGTGTAAAGAATCATATGGCACCTCTCCGACCGCTTAACAACGTTTAACAACTAACTTTTACTCAATGTGAACAAAACTTTTCTTCACCACGGGCACGAAAATTTACAGTAGATGTTTAAATTTTTCTTTGCTCAGTGTGTACTTTAAATAAAAAATCACAATGATATAATAAAAGTACTTACTTTCAGGCGGAGATTCCATTTTGAAAATTTAAAATTGCTCAATTCCACTCGAAGATATTGCGATTTTAAGCGGTAGTAATTTTAACGGACTAGCTCACGGCCGAGGCTACCTGCTCGAGGTCTTCGTTACGAATGAGATCCCAACGGCTAAACGTACCACCTGCCACTCCTCTACCCTTGAAAGGGACGCCAGGGGTATCCCTCTACCTGACCCCACAGTTAAAATTCTTCGAATTTAAACTTCATTTTTCGATTTCTGGCCAGCCATTTCGCATTTGGAACCACTGTGCGTTACTCCGCGCGCGACTTAGCCGGAAAGGCACGTTACGGCGAGCCGCAGGTCGCGGGACTGAAAAGTCCAGACCACCCAGTAGGTCGGGGCAATCCACGAGCCCAGTAAGGACTTTGAACAAGAACGCAACGGAGGCAACCTTGCGTCTCGCCGACAGGAGCGAAATATCGAATCTGGCGCATAGGGCAGCCTCATCACAGCCCCGCGGGGGGTAGACAGAATCAGCCCTGAACGCGAGGTACTTAAGGAACCTCCTCTGAACGCCCTCAATAACATCAATGTCGCGGACAAGTAGAGGACTCCAGATGATCGAGCCTTACTCCAGCTTCGAGCGCACAAAAGAGAAGTACAGAGTACGAAACGCAAGAGGCGATCTAAAGGCCCTGCAGGTTCTCAGCAAGAAACCAAGCATTCTGGTGGCACCGGACACGACACCAGAGACATGCAGGTCAAAACGGAGCACAGAGTCAAACGTGACACCCAAGTACGACGCTGAAGTTAGCCGCAGGTTTCAGCCGCCGGTTGCGCGGAACCAGGGACGAATAGGGGCGCGGGGCCCCCGACGTCAAAATTTCATCCCAACGCCGTGGTTCGTTTCTGGTGGTGTCAATAATTGGGAAAGCATCGAAAATTGTATAAATACGTATGAAATCACGTCAAGCATTTGAAGAAAACTGATAGCTTAGCTGTTTCCGGGCGCTTCGCAACCTCGTCGAATTTGTATAATTCATTTCGGGAGTAAATTTTCGCGAACCCAGATGAGACTTCTACCACTATATTGGGGGTGGAAGGGGAGTGTTTTTTTACTCATTCCAGATTTTTTACACCTTTCTGAATCATGAGCCGCAACTTTGAACTTGGAAAATTCGCCCATTCGGTGATTTTAACGAACAAATTATTAATTACGGGGGTAGATTTTTACGAACCCTGATGAAATTTGTACCGCTATTTTAGGGATGAAAGGGGAACGCATCCTAATTTTTTCACATTTTTTAAACCTTTCCGAGTCATGAGCCGCAACTTTGAACTTGGAAAATTCACTCATTCGGTGATTTTAACGAAGAAATTATTAATTACTGGAGTAAATTTTTACGAACCCTGATGAAATTTGTACCGCTATTTTAGGGATGAAAGGGGAACGGATCCTAATTTTTTTACATTTTTTAAACTTTTCCGAGTCATGAGCCGCAACTATGAACTTGGAAAATTCGCCCATTCGGTGATTTTAACGAAGAAATTATTAATTACGGGGGGTACATTTTTACGAACCCTGATGAAATTTGTACCGCTATTTTAGGGATGAAAGGGGAACGCATCCTAATTTTTTTACATTTTTTAAACTTTTCCGAGTCATGAGCCGCAACTTTGAACTTGGAAAATTCGCCCATTCGGTGATTTTAACGAACAAATTATTAATTACGGGGGTACATTTTTACGAACCCTGATGAAATTTGTACCGCTATTTTAGGGATGAAAGGGGAACGTATTCTAAATTTTTCACATTTTTTATACCTTTCCGAGTCATCAGCCGCAAGTCTACTCAACTAGAATATTTATAACTCGTTCGATAATAATAACCTCGCGCATGATACGATATGATGTTATTGGGAGAAAAGCAATACTAGTATTTTTTTAAACACGTGATAATCATATTGATAAGACTTGAAAAAAAGCAGAAAATTCAGAAAAAAATGTATACATATATTAGTCTGTAAGTTGGGAAACGATAATCATGATGATATGAATGATGAACAGAATGAACCGCGAATATTAGTCTACAAAAGTACTCAAATAACTGAAATATTGATAACTCGTTCGATAATTATGACCTATCACATTATACTACACGTATATATATTTTTTTTGTTTATTTTAATTATTTCCTCGGTTATTCATCAATATTTCACGAGCTATTGACACGTTATTTCAACTATTAATTTCCCCTTTTCTAGAATCACCGAATGGGCGAATTTTCCAAGTTCAAAGTTGCGGCTGATGACTCGGAATGGTGTAAAAAATGTGAAAAAATTAGGATGCGTTTCCCTTTCATCCCTAAAATAGCGGTACAAATTTCATCAGGGTTCGTAAAAATGTACCCCCGTAATTAATAATTTTTTCGTTAAAATCACCGAATGGGCGAATTTTCCAAGTTCAAAGTTGCGGCTGATGACTCGGAAAGGTTTAAAAAATGTGAAAAAATTAGGATGCGTTCCCCTTTCATCCCCAAAATAGCGGTACAAATTTCATCAGGGTTCGTAAAAATGTACACCCGTAATTAATAATTTGTTCGTTAAAATCACCGTATGGGCGAATTTTCCAAGTTCAAAGTTGCGGCTGATGACTCGGAAAGGTTTAAAAAATGTGGAAAAATTAGGATGCCTTCCCCTTTCATCCCTAAAATAGTGGTACAAATTTCATCAGGGTTCATAAAAATGTACCCCCGTAATTAATAATTTCTTCGTTAAAATCACCGAATGGGCGAATTTTCCAAGTTCAAAGTTGCGGCTCATGACTCGGAAAAGTTTAAAAAATGTAAAAAAATTAGGATGCGTTCCCCTTTCATCCCTAAAATAGCGGTACAAATTTCATCAGGGTTCGTAAAAATTTACTCCAGTAATTAATAATTTCTTCGTTAAAATCACCGAATGAGTGAATTTTCCAAGTTCAAAGTTGCGGCTCATGACTCGGAAAGGTTTAAAAAATGTGGAAAAATTAGGATGCGTTCCCCTTTCATCCCTAAAATAGCGGTACAAATTTCATCAGGGTTCGTAAAAATCTACCCCCGTAATTAATAATTTGTTCGTTAAAATCACCGAATGGGCGAATTTTCCAAGTTCAAAGTTGCGGCTCATGATTCAGAAAGGTGTAAAAAATCTGGAATGAGTAAAAAAACACTCCCCTTCCACCCCCAATATAGTGGTAGAAATCTCATCTGGGTTCGCGAAAATTTACTCCAGAAATGAATTATACAAATTCGACGAGGTTGCGAAGCGCCCGGAAACAGCTAAGCTATCAGTTTTCTTCAAATGCTTGACGTGATTTCATACGTATTTATACAATTTTCGATGCTTTCCCAATTATTGACACCACCAGAGACGAACCAGGGCGTTGGGATGAAATTTTGACGTCGGGGGCCCCGCGCCCCTATTCGTCCCTGGCTCCGCGCAACCGGCGGCTGAAACCTGCGGCTAACTTCAGCGTCGTCACCCAAGTCAGTGGTGGCTCGAACTCTGGAGAGGAGGACGCCATCCACGCGATAGTTAAACAAAACCACGTCATGTCCACGAACGAAGGACAAAATCTTACATTTACTAACATTTAGAGCCAGTCGGTTAAGTTCGCACCAAGCTGCGATGTGATCAAGGTCACGCTGAAGGACGGCACAGTCGGCGGGGCAACGAATAACGCGGTAGAGGTTGAGGTCATCGGCGTATAGGAGCGCATCACAGCAAAGTGGTGACACGATGTCATTGACGAAAATGTTAAAGAGTAAGGGGCCGAGATTGGACCCCTGCGGCACACCGGAAGTCGGAACGAAAGAGTTCGACCGGTGACCAGCAAGCTCCACGACGTGTAGACGATCCACCAGATACGATTTGAGCAGCGCGACGAGACACTCATGCAGGCCAGCAGCATAAAGTTTGCGCAATAGTATACCGTGATCGATCTTGTCAAATGCCTTCGAAAAATCGGTGTAAATAGCATCTACCTGCTCTCTGCAATCAAGCGCCATGCAAACTGTATTTGAGAAAAGGGCCAGGTTAGAGACCGTTGAGCGACCGGGCATAAAGCCATGCTGCAGGGGTGAGTGTTATTCACGTATTTATATCATAACTTCATTGGGAAGTATGGGTCTGATAGATAGTGTTGCCTATAGCATGGACTGGAATCGCAGCGAATTTATTAAAAGGAGGAAGAACTGCACACTCTACTCTCAAGCTGCCGTTACAATTAAATGAATGCTTAACGTGTAATATTAAATCGAATTCTGCACAAGGGTTGCACATTCGAGATGCGAAAGTCAGAATCTAGGATGAAATGATAATGGTCTCTTAGTACGCACTGGAGGCTGTTGACCGGATGTTTAGAGATGTATATGAATGTAACGAACCATTCGGTGGTAAAATAGTCATAATTTCTGGGGATTCTCGGCAAATTTTACCAGTTAGCCGTGGGAGTAGAACACAAATTTCAGAGGCGTGTGTGAAAATACGCAGCCTATACGAATCAATTCGTATACTTGTCATTGAAGGGCAACCTTGGCGCCTCTGATGGACAAACAGATTCTCAACACTGGCTTCTGCGGGTTGTGGATGGTGTATTTGGCGATTCTTTCAAACATCACAACGGAGTTGTAAGCATTTACACGGAATTCTGCTCGAATGGTGAAATTGTGCAAGAAATATTTGGAGAGAGCGTCGATCCTCAAGATCCCCCAAATTATGGAAAGGTTATATTAGCTGAAACCAATGTGGATGTCATTGCCATCAACAACGAAATATTGTCAGAAAATTAAAAGTGTTGGAGTAGAATAAATGAGGATCGATACAGGCGAAGACGAAGATAATACTGATATGAGTAATATTCTCCCGATAGAATTCATGAATTCATTGACACCCAATGGTCTTCCACCTAATAATCAAACGCTAAAAGTGGGCAGTATCGTTATTCAATCCTCTACCGATTTCAATTGCACAGCGTGATAGTATACACTCCCAAAATATTTGAAATACCACTGACGACCGAGCGAGCGAAGCGAGTGAGGAACAACGCTTTCTAGTTGTAGTGAAAGAACGACATATCCGCCTAACTTACGACCTTTTACACTTACATTTTTCGATCTCGTAATTTCAATTGATCTTTACGTTTCGGCCGTTTTCAGAGCGAATGGCGTGAAAAAAAAATTATATGACCTTTTGCTACCAAAATCGCGTTTTCGGCGCTTACGACATTATGCCATTAGACACGCGATATTTAACAGCACACTTAACATTTTGTAGCACGTACGTTCTGCAGGTGGTAAGATTCATTGAATCGTTAGAAATAAAAACTATGCGTACGTTATCACGATATATGTAGATAAAATGTGTTTTTTTGAACGTTATGCTCTTTGTTTGGAACCATTTTATTCTCTACACATGTTATGCTATACGGAATGTTCAAACCATTTTCAACATGTCAGGTTCCACTCGATTCGTCAAGTATTGTCATGATATCTTGATTTTTGTTTCAGGAGGCCGCCCACCCGGTAGCCGTAACAAAATCAACCGTAAGTTAACGATACAGAGATTTTCGATAGTGACAGATATTGACTTGTTATTCGAATTTAGCTGAAGCGAGTCGAGCACCGCGGAATCAATTTTTCAAGTATTGTGTCTCGAAATATTTAACGGTATACTTATGTTGCAGCAATTATTCTGCAGACTTATCGAATCGTTATGCCTACATTTTAGTATCACAGGAAGTAAAATTTAAAACCGTAAAATGGTACTGTAGTGGAAAATCGACCATACGTCGAACTTATGGATATAAGAGCATTCAACTTTTGAAGTGTTGTGTTACGAAATATTTAACAGCACACTTAATATTTTGTAGCACGTATGTTCTGCAGGTGGTAAGATTCATCGAATCGTTAAGAATAAAAATTATGCGTACGTCATCACGATATAGATAAAATGTGTTTTTTGAACGTTATGCTCTTTGTTTGGAACCATTTTATTCTCTACATTTTATGCTACACGGAATGTTCAAACCATTTTCAACATGTCAGGTTCCACTCGATTCGTCAAGTATTGTCATGATATCCTGATTTTTGTTTCAGGATTCTACCCAGTCGCGGTTGACAGAATCAACAGTAAGTTAAAGATACAGAGATTTTCGATAGTGACAGATATTCACTTGTTGTTCGAATTTAGCTCAAGCGAGTCGAGCACCGCGGAATGACGACTTAATCGCAGTCCTCTTTACTTAAATTTCAGGTCGCGTAAGATCTGTCAAAAGCCAACTGTTGAAACTTCCGAATATTATTAC
The DNA here is from genome assembly GCA_018257835.1 of Euura lappo. Classification (NCBI taxonomy): domain Eukaryota; kingdom Metazoa; phylum Arthropoda; class Insecta; order Hymenoptera; family Tenthredinidae; genus Euura; species Euura lappo. The sequence continues at coordinate 358,538 of JAEUYN010001643.1, forward strand.
AGCGATGTCCGGCCGTAAGTTGAAAACAATGTTACCCAATGAAGATATTCAAGTCATAGCTACTAAGGTATGCGTCAAATATTGACAAAGTACAATAGTGTCATGATGTACCTATTTTATTTTACAGATAACGCTTTCCGCCTGACCGACGCAGACCTTAGTAAGTGATGAGTGGATACACTCACTTGACAAATTTATACGTCTACCAAAGCGCTCGAATTATCTTTGTCTCCGTATTCTGGAAAATCATCCCGTTTGATATTCAGGACCTCTCTATATCTATTTCAGATATTTTGACGCGTGTTGGAAACGATTTCGAAGACGCTGTAACTTCTATCCTAGGGGGTAACGGGGGTGAGTTGAAGACGACTTTTACCCTTTAAAACTGTTTTTGTGATCTACTGTTCGCTTCACATATCAGGGTGAATTCGAGAAATTGTTTTAATTGACCAAGATTTTCTATTTTGATTCTTCATATTTCATTATTTTTTTTCACTTATTGCCATCATATCATGCGTCAATTGGTGAATTTCCACTCTGTCATGATACGCCCATTTTATTTTCAGGAGACAGAGCACAAATTGCAGCCGTATTCGCGAGTAAGTGACACTCATTCGAAAAGTACATCAGGCATAGCTTGATTTTCATCCAGCTGTTGTTAGAACTGAGTGAGAGTCGAAGACGACTTGATCATAACCTCTGTATTCCAATTTCAGGATCTGTCAACCCTGTAATATCCAATATGGCAACCTATTTGGAAACAACTGGAAGGAGAGCCAGAGGTGAGTTGAAGACGATTGTGCCCATCTAGAATATCGCGCCTCAATCAGCACTTGAAAATTGTCTAAATTATTGAGGTATCTTTTAATTTCCAGATACCAGCCCTCAGAACAGCGCTGCTGTGATCCAAATCGTTCAAGCATTCAACGCAATCGCGGTCAAAGTCAATTTGATTTTGAATGATGCTATCGCGGCTGCCCCTAGTAAGTTGGAAACAATCGTACCATTAGAAATATTATTGCAATACTGAGATCTGTCAGGAGTCGCAGTGGCTCAGTGGATAAGCACACAGATTCCCACCCGGGAGGCTTGTGTTCAAATCCCGAGCGGGCACCTCTGAAATTTTTAGAGAGAAAAATTTTTCAAGTGCTCAATTCTGCGACTCTGGTGGTTTGGAACCCACCGTATAAAAAAATGTAGGTCCAGTCGAGATCGCATACGTTCTCTCCCTCCCAGGCTTATTTTCACATGAGAACGGGAGTGGGGGGCGAATGCGTTTCGACTATAGGGAACGGCGCGCGGTACATATGGGGCATTCCACGTCAAACCGACCCCTTATGAGCGTGACCCTCTGGGATTTCGATGCCCAATGGATTTTTTGGTTCTTTTTGGTCAAAAATGATGCCTCTAATTTTTTTTTATTTTTCCGAAATTTTTGAAGGTCGTATGGTGACCTCAAATATCATCATAAAGATGGACATTTTTAAAATCGCTGATTTTTTTTTGTAGAATCAGGGACTCGAAAACACATCGTTTGGTCATAGACCGATCATGGGATGAAAATGCTAACATTTTTTTTTTCAATTTTTGATTTTTCACAAAAAGATCAAAAAAATTCTAATCATGGTTTTTTGTAGTAAAAAATAAAACAAAAAGAAACTTTGTCTTGGTGAAATTTGATTTTTTTGTTGGTTCAAGAGTAAAACGCCAAAAACGATGCTTGATTTGAAAAAAAAACCGCAATCAACGATCGTTTTTGGCGTTTTACTCTTGAACCAACAAGAAAATCAAATTTCACCAAGACAAAGTTTCTTTTTGTTTTATTTTTTACTACAAAAAACCATGATTGGAATTTTTTTGATATTTTTGTGAAAAATCCAAAATTGAAAAAAAAAATGTTAGCATTTTCATCCCATGATCAATCTATGACCAAACGATGTGTTTTCGAGTCCCTGATTCTACAAAAAAAAATCAGCGATTTTAAAAATGTCCATCTTGATGATGATATTTGAGGTCACCATACGACCTTCAAAAATGTCGGAAAATTTTTCAAAAAATAGAGGCATCATTTTTGACCAAAACGAACCAAAAAATCCATTGGGCATCGAAATCCCAGAGGGTCACGCTCATGAGGGGTCGGTTTGACGTGGAATGCCCCATATACACTAAAGAGTACCAACAACACCCACGAGGTACACATAAACTGAAGAGTACCAAAAACACAAACATAGACTGGAGGCAGTGGCGTAACTAGACTGTACGGGCCCCAATGCAAAGAAAAATTAATGGCCCCCCTCGCCCCACCGTCATTGCTTATGAAAAAAAACGTCGACCGTCGGACGATAAATCGGCAGTAGACAACTAAAAGCTGGATTTCATTATAAACGAATAAAGATTAAAACTGCAATTAATCTTTAATTTTGAAGTACAGTTTATACATGAATCAGTGTGAAACCTGTGATGAAAAGAAACATAATTAAGTCAATTGTGAATCCAAACACACATCAATACACAGCATAACATTGAACGGCACATTTTAAAAGGTCTTCTTCCGAGATTTAGCGCTCGCGAAGTCATCGACGAGTTTGGAGACGTCCATCTTTTCTGCTTTTTCTGCCTCGATGCTCAGTAGTGCCAATTGCGATAGGCGCTCTTGGCCCATAGAATTTCGAAGGTATTTTTTTATTATCTTGAGTTTTGAAAACGAACGTTCCGCAGATGCAACGGTGACGGGAATCGTCAAGAAGAGCAGCAACAAGGAGTAGACTTCAGAAAAACTGGGACTCATATCGTAGAATAGTTGGGCCAATTCTCTGATCGTGTGGATCTTCTCGATTTCCAGTCGTAATGTTTTGACACAAAGCAGAAGCTGAAGTGGCAACGCCTCCGATAAGTCGGTCGGATATTCTGCTTGTACTTTTAGAGCGTTTGTTTCCGTTTCTTCGTCGGTCGCGGATAGCAATCTCGTAGGTGTTAGGAACGAAAACCGTTCGGCTACTTTTCTCAATCCCTGGAATCTACTTTCAAGCTGACTGATGACGATATCAAGTACTCCGTAAAAAACGTTTACCCTAAAGCTCGCTTTGGGATCTGCAAGTTGGTAATCCTCCGCGAGCTCGTCATGAAACCTTCGATGAATAAGAGTTCTCGAATTTTTGAACTCAGTTACAGTGCCCCATTTTTGAGCGATTGATTCCGCTTCGGCTATTGTGCTTTCGAAGTGGTTTCGGAGCTCTTTTGCTGCACAGTCAGAAGCCTCTATCTCTTTAGCTGCCTGTCCAATGTCCAAATCTTTGCGTTGCAATTGCATGGGTGCAGCATATACTACTGAGAGAATCTTTTCCAGAAGTACCGTAATCACGACGAACTCAAAGTTCTCCATATTTTGTTTTATTCGTGCAGCTTCCGATTTCTGATCCGTCTTGTTACTCTCCAAAATGATTCTGTTCAGCGCCTTCAAAACATCCGAGTAGCGTTGTTTCATAGCTATCAATGACTGTGAACGGCCAGACCATCGCGTTGGGTTGAGTGTCTTGAGAATGGCGACCGATTCACCTGTGAACGAAGACAGCAGGTCCCAACGATTTATGCTGTGCCCAAAAAAATACGTAGACACTTTGGAGCACTACGAAATATTTTGCTATCTTTTCGATGCCGTGAACTGCATCATTCACTACCAAGTTGAGCTTGTGAGCGGCACAGTAAACGTATGACGCCTTTGGTTCTATCTTCCGTATACGAGCTTGTACCCCGAAATAGGCACCACTCATTACTCTCGCGCCATCGTATCCTTGTCCTCAACACTTTGTTGCAGACAATATGTTGCAGACAGTCGACGTAATGTCAGCAGCAGATTGACCACGTAAATGAATAAATCCTAGAAATGTTTCTTTGATTTCTAGTTTTCTCGGCTTTTCATCGGTTACATCGTCCTTGAATATACTCACGTAACGGAAAGTTATGCTAAGCTGATCTTTCTTCGAAATATCTTGAGTCGTGTCCGCGATAATTGAGAAAAACAAAGCTGATTTTATTTCTGCGAGCAGTTCTCGTTTCAGATGATCACCCAAACACTGTATTATTTCGTTCTGAATTTGAGGACTGAGATATTTTGTCGATCCAGCTGGCAAACTAAGTACCTGACGCATAGTATCATCGTATTCTGCCAATAATTTTACATCGGATAGAAAGTTCCCATTATACGTTTTCTTCAAGTTTTCCCGATGTCCCCTAAGGGCCACTGCATTCTTGGCCAATTTGAGTGTTATTTTTATAATACGCCGCAAAACTTCACGCCAGAAGCTATGTTCTCTCCTGATCTGGTCTCGTAGATTCTGATCTAGACATTTGTTCGATAGGAAAATTTCTTTGGCGTAACAAGCTTCCGTGTGTGACGAGTTTCCTTCGTGATCTTTGATTTTATGCGATAAGTTCTGCCAATCGTCGATTCCCTGCGTCCATCTCGATTTGTTAGGCGTTCGCGAAAATAACCAACAAGGTTTACAGTAAACCATACCTAACTTTGGAGAATAGCATAGCCAAGACCGTTCCATTTTGAGACCTGATTTGTTCACCGTACTGTAATACGAATTCGAAAGAGAACGGTTTATCTCATTCTTTGGAAACGGACCTCTCGGTCTGCAAGAGCCGTGATCGAGAACCAATCTCCTCATATCCACTGTGATTGTTGCCGGATAATGAGCTATATCCCTTGGATGTTCTTTATGAACTGAACCTTCAAGACTTACGGTAGTCGTGTCACAAGTAAGAGCGTTAGGGTTTGTCATCGTCTGCGATTCGCTATATTTCCGTAATATCGAAGACGTTGTACTTGTAGTTATTGTCGTTCTATCTGCTGCCGATGGCTTAGGCGACACAGCTGGCGACACTAGTAACATATTATTAGACGCAACCACGCTGTTGCTTGCGAAAAAACTTCGTCAGTTTCGGTGTCTTCGATAAACTCATCTTTGAAGCCTCTTCTGATTCTCTCTTTCTTTTTCTTTTTGCCGCACCGCTCCAACTTTTTCTATCCATGTTAAAATTCTCATCTGCTACACCATCGGTTTTATGAAAATTACGCGTTCAATTTTATTTTATAGAACGTTTATTTGTCGAAAATAATTTCAGTTGTCTAAGACTACCCGACTCTACGGCGCAAAGCAGAAGACTAGTCTAAAAGTTGCTTCGCCAGAAAGTATAAAGTGTAAAAGTTGCACCGTCTAAGAGTTGCATCGTCTAAAAGTTGCTATTCCATACAATGTCGCAAAGGCTAGGACGCATACCGTTTGGTCGAGGATATAGTACAGTAAACAACTAAACTGAAATCGCGAGACGGTTCACAACTCACGTCTCACAACGCGATCCAATAAGTTTTATGGATGATGAAAACTCTCACTTCGTGTAGATAATCAAATTGGCAAAAGTCTACATGTATTTCGAATGAAAATAAACTTTCCACAATAATATGGAACTTCTCACTTATCGCCATACAAGAAAACCATATACATAAAAAATGAGACATTGACCGACCAAAAGATTGATGAAGTTCGCTTCATTCCAATATAAAATATTGGCAAATTCTTATTCAACGTAAAATGTTGAATAGTTCGAGTCGCGTGGGCTCAATACATGATATTTTTTTTTCTTGTTGAGTTGTGGAGCTGCTCCTTGTTGAGGGCCCAAGACGGAAAATATATTTAATTTTTTTTTTTTTTTTGTGCCTAGCTGGGGCCCCTTGGGTCAGGGGCCCCCACGCGACCGCATTGGTTGCATTGGCGTAGTTACGCCACTGACTGGAGGTCGATTAGCTCCGAAAAGGAGCAGAAAAAGACCTGGGACTAGCCCGAACCGAACTTTACTTTACTTTACTTTACTTTACTTTACTTTACTGAGATCTATCATTTGCTACAAACCAAATTCCAATGAAGCTTTCATAAATTGATCTATTTCCTTAGCTTCCAGTTAGGCAAACGTATTTGATACTCAACATTCGATCCCTGATTTCAATTGTACCACCAGTTTGGTACTGCTAAACTACGATCCTGAATATTTTTACTTTTTATATTATTTCCAACATCAACTAAAATATGATGATTTCTTACATTATACTTTCAATGTGTTCTGGTAATTGCCATTGAATCGTAATTTCACTTTCTCAGGAAGTCCTCCACGATTATAAAGCCCATGCCAGTCCAGCTGAACCGAAACAGCGGAAGAGACTATTGGTGAGTGTCGACGACAGTATTTGCACCTGATACGAAGATGCTGAATATAGTATTTATTCACTAATTTTGGTGAATCTATTCGCAGGCCACTTCTTAGCAGCTATCGCGGAGCGGAATATTCGGAACCGCTTGCTAATCTGAAGAAATTTTTGTGGACGAACGTAAATCATCTGCTGGACGAGAGACTACCACTTTGTTCCAGCACGTCTTCCAATTGATTACTGAATATGTATATACCAGTGAGAATAATGTAAAGCTGCATAAGATTGTGAGCAATAAAAATCAATCCGAAAATATTCATTCGTTGTATCCTATAAATTTTCCATCTCCCAACACAGATTCCGAATACAAAAGAATAAAGACATTCAGAGGCCCTTATAAAAACGATTACTTTTTCCTTCCGAGTCACGTGACGTGTGAAAAGGTTTTTTTATTTGCAACACCTGCATGAAAAGTTTGATTCCGTTCGGACCTATAAACCGATTTGGATGAAATTTGCAAGGCATACCCTACAAAAAATACCTGATAGGATTCGAAACCTTTAGTTTTCTGTCCGAAAACATATATGGCTTTTGAATCCGGACTTCGTTTGCACTTCGTTCGCACTGAACACGCAAATATTCCAAATTTTGCGAATTTTCTCTCATCGGTTTGGATCCGGCTCAATCCGAACCATGCGCGGTCACGTGAATCCATCGCCTTCGTATTCTTTCCGAAAACTTATATGGTTTTTGATTCCGCACTTCATCCGAAGTTATACGCAAATATTCTATAGGTGCCTATGCGGAATCGATCCTGTATGCGAGGCTCCGCCACAGCCGGATTTCATCCGCGTGTATCCGATAATATATAGCGGATCTGATCCGTACCTATGCGGAATCGATCATGTATGCGAGACCACCCCCCAGCCGGATCTTATCCGGTTGTATCCGAACGATCCGCGGTATCGTGCATTCTGCATAAATGCGGTCCAATCCGCCGGTATGTCTCGCCGTACCTATGCGGAATCGATACCCCAGGCTCGGGTTTCCCACGTACCTGATACGTATCCGGTTCTATCTGAGCTGGGGTGGACAGTCGATCCCGCATATTATATCACACAGAAATTGACAGGATTACCGTATACACTTATTTCATATAACATGGTATATACATCGCCGTAGATGTTAACAAAAGCCGTATGGAGAATCCGGATTCAGTACCCGGATCTTTTCCGCATCTACACGATTTTTATATATCTGTTTCATTATTAATGGCTGAAAAGATTATTCTGAATTTTAACGAAAGAGTTGTCGATAATATTACACAAGACATATTCAATCTGTGAGTAATACGTATTTTCATTTTTGCAAGTTTTTCGAATACGTAACATATTAAAACTATTCAATTTTTTTTTCATCCTCATAGAATATTTTATTTATTTTTTTTATTTTTTATTTTAAATATTCGACGGGTTTCCCCTTTACAATAAAACAGTTATACATAGGCGAAGCACCGATTTTACTTTTTGTACTATACTACATCTATGTTTCCCATATAAAATAGATAACAGAGGATCTGTGGAAGAGAGTTAGCCAGATAACGAGGAGGTACTAGAAAGAAATTCCGTTAAATATAGACCAGTAACTGCCTCCTACAGGCCCTTTTAAAACTCGAAATCGAACAACCGTGGAGGTCGATCCATTGCGAGTTACTATTACATAGCTGGCCAAGTCTCCCGGACACTGATCTACAGCGTAGTTCTCCCGGAGGGATTGGGATCCAGAATTGCTGGTAGTTCTCTCTAAGTATACGTCCCGGAACATGAATAGTGAAACTACCAACAATTCTGGAGCAGTCCACCAAGTTATTAAAAATCTTGAAAAGAAAGATAGCGTCAGAGTAATTTCTGTAGGAAGCAAGAGAGCAAACGCTAGCACTTGAGGCAATAGCAGAGTAATCGTGGTTCAAAGCGGACATAGGTTTCCCCATTCTAAATGCCAGTATTCGAAGAAATTTATGTTGGACCACATCCAATAAGCGTGAATGGGATTCGTAGTACGGAGCCCAGATAATGGATGCATAGGTGAGTACAGGTCGGACTAGTGAAAAATACAGTAGTTTCAACGAGGTAGATTGTTTAAAGTCATTTGTAACTCTGAAAATAAAGTAAAGTTTCTTGAGTGCCTTGTTTTTTACGTCATGGGCGTGATTTACAAAATTTAAACGCTCATCAAATAATACTCCCAGATCAGGTGGGCCAGTACTGTAGGCCAGAGGTGCGGAGCCTAGTTGGTAAGACGAGTTGAGCCTTGCTCCTCTAGAGAAAGAGATGAAGTTACATTTCTTAATATTAAAGGAGAGACCGTTTTCCACACACCAGTCGAAGACCCTACTTATATCAGATTGTAATAAGGCTACGTCCGCGAAGGAGCGAATAACATTATATAACTTAAGGTCATCCGCAAACAAAAAAAAATCCGAATTAATAATCACATTCCCAATATCATTAATAAATAATATAAAAAGCAGCGGTCCCATATGAGACCCTTGAGGTACCCCGGAAGTAGCTAATATCTCACGAGACATATAGTTTTTTATCTTAACGAACTTCTACCCTTGATATAGGAGCCAATCCAGGTAAGCAAGGACCCGCATATCCCGTAGGCGTGAAGCTTCTCAAGAAGTAGACTATGGTTAACCTTGTCGAAAGCTTTCACCATATCTGTATAAATGGCGTCCGTTTGACATTTATCCAAGAAACCCCTGACAATGTCCTCAGTGTAAACCGCTAGGTTAGTTACCGTCGATCTCATTGGCATAAATCCATGTTGTTGGGGAATAACAAACGGTCTAAGCAATACTGAAAGTTTACGCTTAACGGCTGAGTCCAGGAGCTTTGCTAACGCACTGAGTTTAGAGATCGGTCTATAGTTCTCGACATTCCTTTTATCACCGGCTTTGAAAAGTGGACTCAGATAGCTAGCTTTCCATAGTGCGGGTATAGCCCCGCATCGAAGAGAAATATTAAAAATTTTTAAAATTGGGAGTGCTAGCTGATCACGGCAATTCGAGAGAAAAATAGGAGGTAGCCCATCAGGACCACAGCATAGGCTAGGCTCGAGAGCCTTTAAGCAGCGAGTAACATCATTCAAATCGAATTGAAATTCGTGAACACAGAGTGTGGAATTTACCTCCAGGTTCGGTGAGGGCAGGACAATGTCGGCATCGTCATAGACATTGGAAAAATGGGATGCAAACAGGTTTGCGATGCCAACTCCCCCCTCCATAACGCAGTCACCCAAGAACATAGAGTTAGGGATGTCGCTCGTTCCATTCTGTGTGTTAACAAAACTCCAAAACCGTCTAATATCGGTCACCATCGGTCGGAATATCAAAATTAATCTGTAATCGTAACTAAAAGTCAAAATATCTGTAATGTTTCATAATCTACTCAATACAGTCGTTGGGCCATATCCGGTTTTTAAATGATACGAAAATGCGTAGTGTATAATAATTGAGCCGTTCTCTGTAACAACAACTTAAGTCAACTTAAGTGTTTTTTTTAGGGACGCTTATCTCGGTGTTCCGTACACTATTAGCTATATTCTCTGTAAATTTCGGATGTTTCTACCGACTTCTGACGCTATGATGACCATAACAAGCGGCGCGCGCATCGTGCTCGAGCTAGTCGGTAGTCGCTGCGGCGTGCTCCAGTACGCTTATTTATGTATACACACATGGTGTCGCGCTGCTGCACGGACGCAAGTGTTCATTAATGCTGGTCAACCTGTCAGTCAGATTCAGTTCATCGTTCATCGTCGTAATATTCTGTCTTCTGTGCCTATAAAAAATGGATGAATCAACAACACCGACATCAACAACAGCATCAACTAGCCCTACTGCTAAAGGTAGAGGAAAAAAGAGAAAAGTACGTCAAGACAGATGGAAACAAAACACGAAGAAGGTTAAACGGAATAGTGGAAAAAGTTACGATTCGCGAACTGGGAAAAAAGTGCCGAAAAAAAAATTTCGGCAAATAACCGACTGCTGTACGAAGAACTGTTCATCTTTTTTTGAGAATGACCGTCAGCGTGAAATATTCGAGACTTTTTGGGGCATGACTGACAAACAACATCAAAACACGTTTTTGATTAGTTGCATACAACGACAAGACATCAAGTGTGTCAAATCCGTACCAAAACGCAACAATAGATCATGGTCTTGGAAATATTCTTTCAAAGCAGACGGCCAAGATAAAACTGTCTGTAAAGGATTTTTTGTAACACATGCACGATTTCTGCGTTTTTTTGACCTATTAAGCGGGCCTAAAGTGACCTTTTTTTGACCAGCTCGAATAAGCGGGCAAAAATGAATCCATTTTTGCCCGCTTTTCAATAAGCGGGCAAAAATGGATTCATTTTAGCCCGCTTTTCAATAAGCGGGCAAAAATGGATTCATTTTATTTTATATATATATATATATATATCGTTCTATATTATATAAAGATATCGCCGCCGCCGCCGCCGTGTCAAGATTTCGAAGGCCGCCCCCCCTACCCCCTACCCCCACCCCCCACCCCACCCCTCCCGAGGCGAACCCTGTAGGTTACCCAGAATCCGTTCTATACTATATAAAGATATCGCCGCCGCCGCCACCGTGTCAAGATTTCAAAGGTCGATGGCGACCTAACCTAACCTAACCTAACCTAACCTAACCTAATCCCCCAAAGATTACCCAGAATCCCCCACAAACACCCGAAGTCTTCCGGAAAAACCCGAAGTCTTCCGGAAAGACCCGAAGTCTTCCGGAAATACCCGAAGTCTTCCGGAAAGATACGAAGTCTTCCGGAAATACCCGAGGTCTTCCGGAAAGACCCGAAGTCTTCCGGAAAGACCCGAAGTCGTCCGGAAGGACCCGAAGTCTTCCGGAAAGAACCGAACCGAAATCGTCATAACAGGTCATGTCAGGACGTGTCAGGTCATGACAGGTCATGTCAGGACATGTCAGGTCATAACGGGACATGTCAGGTCACAACAAGTCATGTCAGGACAGGACTGTTAAAAACGGAAAAAAAAACCACTTACAATTAGTATATGAATCATGGGATCCTAATCTATCAGTAATCCGTGCGGAAACCTCATGTCAGGCGTAACAGGTCATGTCGGGTCATGTCAGGTCATAACAGGTCATGTCAGGACATGTTAAGTCATGATACAGAAAACTGTTAAAAACTGTAAAAAACCACTCACACTTAGTATGTGAATCATGGGATCCCAATCTCCCAGTAATCCGTGCAGAAACCCTTCGCGCGAAACCACTATAACCGAGATCCCACTTTTTCATTCCATACAGAATTTTCAATTTCTTCTTTTTGACTTTTTTCACCATGTACAAAATATTACTGAATACAACCCGAATCGGGGGGTTGGCGCGCGAAGCGCGCAGGGGGGCGAAGCCCCCCTAGTATATATATATATATATGTATATATATGTATATACATATATGTACATATACGTATATACATGTATATAATCCTTTATTCGTATGATATTTACTGTTTCCTGTTAGAAATGCAATCTAATTGTAACATAACTATGTGTTGCCGTGTCAAAAAAGGTCACCTTCGTCCCGCTTATAGACACAAAAAACGCAGAAATCAATACATGCGTTACAAAAAATATGGTGTGCACCAAGGGCTCAGTGGGCTTTTTTACCTCGTGTGATTGCAGTACTCGTCTTCGGCTCGCAGACGCACTCGTCTTCGGCTCGCTCCTGCACTCGCCTTCGGCTCGTGCGAGCTCACCTTCGACTCGTGCTAGCTCACCTTCGACTTGTACTGCAAATTCCACACTCGGTCTAAAAAAGCCCACTTTACGCCCTAGGTACACAATATACTATTTCGTATCTGTTCTTCAGATTACCGAAGAGAGATTGAAAACGGTGCTTCGATACTGTAAATCAGGTAAATCTAATGTTTGTACAAATTTAATTTATTTACTTTATCTTTTCATGTTTTAATATTATGTTTCTATAAATCTATTGAGTATTCAATGACTCGTTTATCGTAGTCTGATGTCGAAAAAGTGAACAAATATGAAGGTAAAAAAAAAATCTGGTTTTAACTATGGTAATACTGATTGTTTTAGGTGTGGTAGTCGCTACAGAGAATCGGGGTAAGGATCCGTGCCCAAACAAAATTTCGAGCGTGGTATGGGATTTGGTGAAGAAGCATTGGTCGACTCTTCCACACAAGAAATCTCATTACGGAGGCTCCAAAACCGAAAGGAAGTACTTCGAGAATCCCAACTTGAACGTAAAAATTCTGTTTCTCGCATTCCGCGAATATTATCTTGACACTACAGGGAAACAGCTCTCACTGAAGTACAAAACGTACCATAAGTATTTTCTCGAGAAAACAGTGACTATTCGTTCAGGCAACGTAAAACAGACGTCTGTGATTTTTGTACCGAATGTAAAATTAAACTGGCAGCAAATCCAGCAGATCCGTGCAAAGAATCGTTCCGTTCGCATGAACTGAAAGTTGAGGAATACAAGATTTTGCGTCAACAGTACACGAAGCAAGTTGACAATGACACTCTAACTGTTGAATTCGACTACACGCAAAATCTTCCGCTTCCCAAGTTGAACGTCAACGCACAGTTTTACAAGCGTTTATTGTGGCTGTATGTTTTCAATACGCACTGTTTTAATGACCGAGACAGCAAGTTTTTTTGCTTTTTGGAATGCGATGGTGCCAAGAACGGTAACTCTGTATGTAGTTTTTTGAACGACTTTCTTGAAAAAAAAAATGACTGAATACCCTGAACTAAAGAAAGTAGTTCTGCTGTCCGACTCCTGTGGTGGGCAAAATAAAAATAAGTCCTTCGTAAGGTTTTGCGCTTGGTTTTCGGTCAAAGCCGGTGTTGAGATACATCATATCTTTCCGGTGCGCGGTCATTCATACTGTCAATGTGATCGAAATTTTGGTGTTTATGGAAGCGTTTTGAAAAAAGTGCAGACCATTGAGAATCCCACCGAATATATCGAAATAATGAGGACCGTCAGGCACAATCCTAAACCCTTCGTCGCAGAGATGAGTGCCCATCTGTTAAAAGAATGGGACAAAGCGTTGGATCCCTGTTTTTTAAAAGTTCCAAAAGCTAAGGGAAAAAAAATCACTATTCAAAAGTACGTGAAGCTATCTTATAAGCCGACAGGTATCATGTCCGTTTACACGGAGTACAACGGTGCCCCGCAAAACTTTGATCTGTTCAAATCGAACGCTTTTGTCAACGAAAATACTGACCTGGCTTTAACAGACCCTATTCCTCCTGGAATTAAGGTAGCTAAAAAAAAAGACGTGCTTTCTTTAATGCCGTTTTTGAAACCAGTGAACAGAGACTGGTACAAAAATGTACTGCAAAGTACATACAACGGCAATGATTGGGCTGAGTCAGACGAAATAGACTCAGACTGAGCCTGCAAAATACCATTTTCAATAACTGATTTGATGATGTGACCTTATTTTTTTTAATGATAATAGCGAAAAACACTTCATTTTATAAAAACTGATTTAGTTATAACCTTTTTTTGTACCCTTCATACATTATTAAAATTGAGAAATGTTTTTCTACAAATAAAAAGTTGTTCTATGGAAAAACCCCTTAAGTCTCACTCCGAACCTTTATGTATCTCGCCGTACTGCGAACTATATTCGATTGATTTATATTCTCACATCACTTTTGGGTACGCCACCTACGTGAAAAAAATTTGTTACTCGCGAAACGCCTCGGTGAAATGGAAATACTAACCGTCAAATCTTCAATCGCCTAATTTCGGCCAAAACTTGAGTCGACTTAAGTTGTTGTTACAGAGAACGGCTCAATTATAATATACAGAGATCAATATATTGTAACGATTCAAATAGCCCGCTACAAATCAAAACAAAGACATTATAATAGATTTGACTAGTGAGGTAAATTCATATGGTGTCGAGGCTTCTCACACGGATCGTCGCGAGGATAATCGTTTCCTCTAGCTCTCTTCCTTCTCAACCACCGACGGAGCCAGACGTGCCAATAATATTCAAATAGTAAAAGTCGGAAAACTATTTTATGAAATAACTTTATTACAACAAAATTATTCTTCGATAACGAACATTATAACAAAGATCAGCATGATCACATTTATCAAAATATATAAACCATAAAAGTTACAAAACAAGTAATTACGACGATGTAAATGGACTACAAGAACTACACATCATGGAACATCATTAAGCGGAACACGAAGGATGCTTACATCAAAATCAAATAAATTAAGATAAGTTATTAAAAGTTTACGACGTAACAAAATATAAAGTGAGAGGAAGTTGAGGCAAAAACACAAATTTTTAAATAAAAGAATAAGACAAGAATATTGAATACGTTTCCTGTACAGAAAATATATACACGAACATTGAAGAACAATTTTAAGAATTTATACAAGCACGTTTATCTACAACTCTATTTCTACAAACTTTTTACAACAAATATATTTTTAAACTATACAATGGAATGAATGATTGATGAATGAATGATTTAGAATAATACATTTTTGTCAAATCCATGATAATACAGAAAACGAAAGACATCAAATATAAATTGACCGGTTTTGATTATCGTAAATTAAGTAACTATTTATTTCACGAACCCTGTTCTTTTACTTCCTTAGTTAATAATTTATTTATTTTAGAATCTTGATGTAATAATTTTCATGGCCTATAAATTTAAAAAATAAAAATAAAAAGAAATATTACAATATAAACGTGACTCAATACAATATCTTCAAGGTTTAATATCCTGCTCAGACTTTTTGTTTATCACCTCTGAGTTGATATATTGAGACTTATAATAGAAATATCTTTCATATTTGACAATGTATGCCATTTTCGTTTATCACCTCGGAGTTAAACTAAAGTCTTTGGGCCACAGCTTTGTTTTTAAATGATACGAAAATGTGTAGTGTATAATTATAATTATAATATGTAGAGATCAATATATAAACGTGACTCAATGAAATGTCTTCAAGGTTTGATATCCTGATCAGACTTTTTGTTTATCACCTCTGAGTTAACATATTGAGACTAATATATAAATATAATAGAAATATCTTACGTGTTTCATAATGTACTCCATTTTTGTTTATCACCTTGGAGTTAAACTACAGTTTTTGGGCCATAGCCTTTCTTAAAGATACGAAAATGTGTAGTGTATTATAATTATAATATATAGAGATCAATCTATAACCGTGGCTTGCGAAAAAAATCTTACATGTTTGATAAACTAGTGAAAATTCTTGTTTATCAACTGTAACTTAACGTATTCAGACTAATATATATGAAAGAGAATTTAAGAAAATATGTAAAATGTTTGACAATGTACTACACTGTTTTTTGTTACCGCTGAGTTCAAGTACATTTTATGGACTTCACCTACTATACTACGCTTTGTAATTAGTTTCCTACCTTACGCCCTTATGAAAAAAAACTATTGGAGCTCTCAGTAGTAGCTGACAAAACTATTGAGGCATTCAGTAGTTCTTCGAAAATTTTAATAGTTTGAGTGGATATTCAATAGTTCAGTTAGTAGTGACTCTGGGGTAACTATTAGACCTGTGCAATCACAGGGAACTACTGAAGCCGTTGACTATTGGTTTCAGTGATCATTCCAGTAGTAAAGGATAAAACTATTTACTCAATTTAAACTATTGAAGACGTTTACTATTGGTTCCAGTGATCCTTCCAGTAGTGGAGGATGAAACTATTGACTCAATTTGAACTACTGAAGATATATACTTACTATTGGTTCCGGTAATTTCTTTAGTAGCACGGAAAAAAATACAATTGCTACAGTTACAAAACAAGATTTGTAAAAAAATTTACTCGACTATTTGTTATCTTGACAGAAGAGAAAGTCATTTTGACTATGTTATCATGTAAATCCACACGCCGGTATTGTTACATTTACATGGGTATTTTAGTAAGAATATTCAGTAAGCCTTACATTGGAAGCTTGTACACATAACACCGGGCATCTATTATGTTAACAGGGTTCTTCAACATGACTCAAATAGTAATATTAACAACTGTGGGGCAGTAATTTGAGACTCAGAGAGTGGTCACTGTTACATGGCACTTTTGTCAATTCCATTCACCGAGCATTGATCGTGGTACTAGAGTGTGCATGTACAATTGACGCAGGTACGACAGTAATTCGAGACTTAGAGAGTAGTAACTGTTACATTGCACTTTCGTCAATTCCAGTAACTGAACTTTGCCTGTGATACAAGAGTGATCATGTGCCATCTACTCATGTGCGACAGTTATTTGGGACTTGGGTAGTAGTAACTGTTGCATGGATCTCTGGTAAATTCCAGTCACCGAGCATTGGTTGTGGTACTAGAGTGCGCATGTACAACACAAACGCTGCTAATTTTAACATAAAAATCCCGTTCATCAACACAACACAGCATTTTATCTCAAAATTTACTACTGGAATACGTTGATCTGATATTGTGTAGCGTAATTCGAATAGCCCGCTCAACAGAAAGGAAATAAGTGATAGATGGAATATGAGGAGAGAGAGAAAGAGTATGAGTCAGACGATAGACCAAATTTCCGCCCACTCACACTCTACGGGAAGACGCTCTAGGCATCAGACCTATTTTCTCTTATCTATCCCCTGTAGTAGTAAATTATATTTTATTCTTTACAATTTTAATTAATTTATACACATTTAATTCTTATACACATTGTAATCGTTAACCAGCATTGACAAAACAAAATTTACACAATTTCACTATCTGCAAATCTATACAAATTAACAAAACTACGAAAACGAATTTCATCACCACGAGGCAGAGAGTCTGACGAGACGCAATATTTCCGCCATTAATTGGAAAATTCTCCTCAAATCTACAATAATCTACGGAACCTGCTTGGTCATCAAATACATGCAAAAGATAAGTTGAAATTGTTAAAATATAAAAGAAAAGGCTGTTAACAAAAAGACAAACAATTAAAAAACACAAATTTAATGAACAAATAAAATTGTAAAGATATATTCGAATCAAATGAGCGTAATTTTAAACAAAATAATTTTTAAATGGTATGATTGTTTTTTGGTATGAATGTGATTTTAACTTTAATTGTATTTTCTACACCTTTTGATTTTTGATAAAATTTGACATTGAAATTTATACAATTTTTACACAAGAAATTCGTTAAATAAATCAAAAAATTAACTATTCGAAATATTATCACACTGAAATTGCTTTTTGTTAATTTATTTATAATTTTAAGTACCCTTTTTCGTTATATTAATGTAGCAGACAGGGCAATCTGTTACAATTGGAACAAAAAAACAATCTGATTTTCTCGTAAATCTACTAAAAATGTGATACGCCAACTCAATTTCATTATTACATCTGCAGAAATCATATATAGAACAAATTTGAATTCTCTACTAAGCGATGGTATAGCGTAGTGGTTAAGGCGTGCGACTCGTAATGCGATCACCGGTGAGCGTCCCGGTTCAAACCCCCGACTAGGATTAGGAATTGCGAAATTTATCACAGCGGACTTGAAATGCGTTTTTCTTTACATGTATGTTTAAATATGTATTAAAATATCCTATACTCGACATATCTCACAACATAAACTTAGAAAAAATTCTTTTTATTTGAATTTTAGTTTCGGCCATTTACATTTACAATTTTTGCTCTCGCGTCTTGTAGAAGTAACAACCAAAAATACTGAGGTCAGCAGTATAACTCTTGTCATTCGAACTATAGTTTAGTGCTACGGCTACAGAAGACAACAGTCATCTCAATTACATGCTCTTGTGAATATTACAATTTTATGTTCTAAGAATAACAAGTGACTGCAGCTATGATGAATATTGCAGCATTTGTTCATTTGACAAAACACTTTTGTCATCCAAACTAAATTCGGTTGACAAGTTTACCCATGTTGACGTAACAAAAGACTTCGCTTGTCCCCTATTTAGCACAGGACTTTTGTAAAATTTACACTATATTTTGTAAGTGTAACAGTTCTTTTTTTTCCGTGAGTGAACGGATCCCATTGAACCACTACTGTAGAAACTACTGATTTTTATCAAGTATTGAAGACAATTTTCTCCAATTTTTATTTTATATTCAGACTCAATAAATGACGTATAATTTTATCAATTTGCATCAAGTCTTTTCTGAGTTCAGAAATTTATATTGAATAATGTATTCCTTAATTTTGTATGATTTTGTACATAATTTTATCCGAGCTGCGATAAAATTTTATAAAATCATACATAATTAAAAAAAAATTATTATTTAAAATTTCATAGGGATTTGGCTGATTGTGAATCATGCACGAAATTATTTGATACACGTGAAATAAAGATAAAATTTTGTAGGATTTGATAAGATTCAGTGGAATCTGTTAAAATATGGTCTGATCGTAGAGGAACGATTCTTTTTCGGGCACACAATTGTACATTTGGAAGAGAAAATGTTTTCGAAAAATCGAGTTTTCTTTATAGTTTCATTATCAAAAAAAAACAAATCCAAATTGATATGAGGCTCTTCACGAGGACCCTAGCATCGAATATGGGTCCACTGTTGCGCGTGCGCGGGGGACCGATATCGTGGGGACTCAGGCACTAGGCAGTCAGGCACGCATCGGCCATATTGTCTTAATGTGTCAAGTGCTGTGGATAAGGACGTGTTCCAATTGGCAAGTGCGTGTCACGCACTTGCACTTGTGACGTCACGAAAGTCGTTTTTGACTAGGAACAATCAGAGGGCGCGGGCGTCGCTTAATTTCGCAATGTTTACTCTATGACTCTCTCCCACGCTCATTTTGCCAGCTTTAGCCGTTATCCCCACTTATGCCTCTGAGGTCGCCATCTTTGCAGTATGGCTACTATGGCTTTAGCATAGGAATTAGAATTGCCGAGTCCGACAGCGATCGAGATTTTGTTGAGCACAAAGGAAAAATTTGTCAAAATTTTCACGTAATGGAACAACCTGTGTTTCACTGTAAGTATGATTTGATATATTTAATAATTCACCTGATGGTCTTCAGCTCTAAAGACTTCCTCGCCACTAACTTCGCTACATACTGTTAGCTTTGATGATCATTATAAAATGCTTCACAAAACTAATAAAACGAAAATGTACATCCTTTATAATATTAAGTCAATATTCACGTTCTTTTTTTAACCTGAATCGGCATGATTTGTACAAAAATAATTCAGTCGCACAAACATTCTTCACGTTATATGACTTCTTCATTCGATATCAATTGCAGGTATTACAGCACGTAACAGTAAACTCTAACATTTCACAGGGAAAGAAAGTGACGTCTTTGGCCTAATTAATACGAGGGCAGCATTAAACCACCTATTTACTGGCAGACATGGTCCGAAATCCAATAGGTGGGAACTTGTAGCAGTCAATCTCAATTGCGGTGCTTCATCCGCCCAGTGTAAAAAGAAGTGGGAGAACTTGCAGGACAAATACAAAGACATAATGACGCCTTCGACCGGACGGGGGTTGGAGGAGAAGCCGCATGGGGCTCATCAGTGGCCCTTTTTTGTAGAAATGAATAAGTTCATGTCTAATCGACATACAATCAAGCCACTGCTGCTGCTTGAATCTGCCGCCACAAAAACTTCCAGTTCATCAGCAACTATACCATCTGACAGCATGTCTTTGTTGTGTGACGATACTGGTTCTTCATCGCCTGCAATTTCTACTGCAGTAAATACTTTGCCTGCTCAGGTTTGTGACTAAAATCTATCTACCATGTTTTCGTATCTCGATTACACCTGTACACCGCTGCGCGATTGTGCAACACTTTAACGTTCCTACCTATAACATATGTATGTTGATTAAAAATAATCAACAGTCCCAGCGTTCGGTCCTTGCATCCACCTCGAGTTCACGTCGTGCGTTACTGCTGGAAGAGGAGGTGGACGATCCAATTGTGCGTCCTACTAGGCGTAGGCGTAACAACCCGAGAAAAGATGTTATAGCTAATCTGGTATCTGCTATGAAAGAAGACTTGGAAAAGCAAGATCGCCGCCGTGCTAAAGCTCAAGAGTTGGACAGCAATCTCATCGAGGTGTTACGAGATTTCCTGGAAAAGCAGTAAATGGGTTTGAAGTAAGGGTGTTCCGGAAAATCCAGCCATTGTAACGCGTACATCTTGTCAGTGTTGTTCATTTGATACCTAAGAAAGACAATGCTGCAAGTGTAACCATATGTTTTAATTCGATCTAAGTAACCACGGCAATATTTCATAGGTTTAAGAAATAAGTTACCTACATGAAAAAGTGATATTATCTTTAAGAAAGCTACAGCATGTGATACTTTGTGTCAATAAAAATGCGAAAAAATGTCGGTGGTCGGCGATGAAAGTGCAGGGAACCTCTGAAAGCCAAGATACTGACGAAGGTTTCCAGCAACCATTAAACTGAAGAAAAATGAGTGTCCTGAAAACGAAATGATGAACTACAATTAAATCGAATTGAAAACACTGGTGGGTCAATTCTTCACGAAGATTTTTAGGATGTCCTGAAGAATTATAATGGATCGACAATTATTTTCACCTAGTTCGGGTTCATTTTGTTTACGGTGTACTCAATCGTTCCGATTTCTTTCAGTTTAATGGGTAAACGCTTCCATCGCAGATCATACTTTTTTTTACATTTATCACAAAAATCTAGTTTTTATAACAAAAAGGCTGCGTAGTCTGCTCTTCAGTGGTGATATTGAAGTACCTATCATTGACAGATTTAAACTGAGTCTTATCTTTAACATTTATAGTTATATATTTTATTTGTGTACTCTCATTTTGATATTACTTAATTAGGGCTGGGCGATTAATCAATAGTCGACGTTTTCGATTTCAATTGTTTCTTCAGATTGACTGATTAATCGTTCAGCCTCACTGTTAACGAAGATATCATATGATTTAACATGACACTAATTTCACAATCTAATGTAGGTAGTATTTTATACATTATAGTGTCGAATAGTATATAGATAGTATACCGTGTAGGTTAGGTAATGCTTCGTACCTATGTACTATTTAAAGTACGACGATGTATAACTGATGTAAAACTAAGTCTGACATTAACTTGAAGAACATTTCGTGCCTGCGTACTATTTTCAATGACACAGTAATGTTAACTAAAGTGTGTTACTTAGCTGGGGAATACTCTGTGCCTTCATACTGTTCTAAATATATAGAAATGTTAACAAAGTCGTTCATGAAGCTGAGCAACAAAGTGTACTTACGTACTGGTTCAAATGTGATACAAATATTAACTAAGTCTAGAGCAACCTTTTGTCCAATTTAGATATTTTTTTGGTACTACTGTTATGTACGTATGATGTAGGTAGAGTGTTGTATTGAAAGAAGCAGGCAACTCCTTATTGTTTGCCCGAGAAATGAATAATATTACTCTTTGAAGAAGAATCTTTTGAAACTATATCACAATAAATGTATAAATCCATAACTTTTGACACAAGATCTATTTTCATTCCACGAGTCAAGAATGCATGCTGTTACTTACCGCTACACAAGCAATTTTGCGCATGAGTTTACTCATGGCTAATATTTATGTAGATCCAACATTCAGTTCTTATTACTTAGGTATGTTTGTTCTGTTCGATACTGGGATTCGATTCGTTTACTGCAGAAATTGAAACGTATTTTATAGGAATTATCACAGTTTTAATCGAAATATTAAATATCCATGGAACATTGGTTGAAAAGATACTTATTATAAGTCACATTATCTTTCGAACTTAGAACTCACAGGTACAAAATTTACTAAACATTTGTAGTGTATATACATAAAATTTAGATTGTAGTCTTCTGCACTGATACATGCGTCGTAGAATATAGAACACTGATACAGCCACTATTCATTGGTTCATTTGTTCAATGGTGAACAAACGTAAAAAAAGTCTCCGTAGATCATTTCCATCTCGTTCATCACGCTGAATGCGACGTGGTGGAAGCGCTGGTGGATCATCTATATTTTCTAGTATATCTCCATGTGTAATGCAGATGTTGTGCATTACAATACATGCTGCTATTACCTTAATGGCAGTATCAATTTCTACTTCTAAAGCTTTGGTGAAGATTGATCGCCATCTAATCTTCAATGTCGCGAATGCCTTTTCCACAACTATTCTTGCTTGACTGAGTGCATGATTGAAAATCCTCTCTTCTGCTGTTAGGGGAGCCCGAAAGGGTGTGATTAAGGTCACTGGGTGACGTCTGCAAGGATACCCGCTGTCTCCTACAATAAAATGTCCTTCGGGTGGATAAAGACTGCGCTGAAACAGTGTGCTGTTGCGGAACACTCTACTATCGTGGATTGTTCCTGGAAATCCACTGACAACATCAATGAATAACCCGGAATCATCCACTAGAGCTTGTACGTTGATCGAGTAAAATTGTTTACGATTGTAGTATTGATCATGCAACGCAGGTGGACACATGATCCGGATGTGGCACCCATCAATCGCACCTACACATTGTCTGAAAATTGCAGAGCGTCCTTTCCTCGCAAATCCTTCTCCGATTACTGGAAGTCTTTCTTCCGAAGGTAATCGGACAATTGTTGGCAGTAATGCGATAACCCTATTCAACGTTTTGTGAACAAAGCGATGTATTGTTGTTCGTGGCACGTCAAACGCAGATCCAACAACGCGGTACGAAGTACCACAAGCCATCCAAAAGAGAAACACCATCGCCTGGAAATTTGATCGTTGAATTAACTGCACCTTCATAGTGAACTTGTCGAACGGAAAATTCAATACAGCACGTGTATGAAGTGTCATATGCTTACTTCGAATTCGACGCACCAGCCGGAACGTTTTTGATTAGGGCGACGGCATAACTGCACAAGCCTACGTAAACTTTGTGGGTTGACGCGCAGATGTTCCCTAGTTTCCCTTTCTTCTCCCCACATCAGTGCACCAATGAGACGCTCGTTGTACCCAATGATAGTTTGACAATATGGCACTCTCTAAAAAAATTAGAAAAATACTATATCCGCAATATAATAAAATTATTTTGTAACCGAACCTCACCTGATGATTTATCTGCCGGAACAATCGAAATGCAAACAAATAGTACCAATTTAGGCGTCTGGCGTACGTTTCTTCTATTTCCCGGTTTCTTCGGATAATTTGACGGATAACCATCCACACAACGAGGCGCATTTCATCAGTAATCATATTTTATAAACAATTAAACGCACTTGCCAATTGGAACACGTCCTAAGTATATCGCCGTGCGTCTGGGTTAAACAATTTTGCTCAGTTTTTGATGCGAGCTCGACTATAAGGTAAGTAATCGTCTATCATCCACACAGTTCATCTACGAGATTCTCAAATAGTATTTCTGTACCCTGACATAGTGTGACATTCCGCATTCTACAACGTGCTACGAACCTAACCTATAACCCCGATCCTGTCCATCGCTGTCCTTTTTCGCTATCCAAAGTGTATCAGACAAGCGATTCGCGTGAAATATCTATTTGACTGGAGACTATCTCTCTGACATTGACTTTTCAAGTATAGAACAACCCGTTTAATCTTTTCCGTCAATTATTCGGATCGTTTACAATGAAATGCACAGCTAGTCATGAATATTCTCTCACCGATATATCTACAATGATTTCAGCCACTACACACCTGTACGACATGTAGGTATGTTCTACGGGCGAAAGGATCTCCGTCAGTCAACGGCCGGCCTCCTGGAAGGAAGGACACAAAGACTTTGATCGGAGTACGTATTTATTTTCAATCTAACTGTAAGATATTGTCAATCAATTGTAAGTTTGCAACACGCGCAAGAACATGTTTTGATAGATTTTCTATTGGTTCGCATAGTCCGATATCATCACCATCATAATGTAAAGAGACGAACGATAGAGTCACACAAACAAATACACTCGACACTGGGACGAGGTAGTGTCTCTAATATATATAGTCAATCACAACATCTCTTTCGAGTAAAGATTCTCCTAGCCCCTCGGTGGTCAAATTGGACAAGGCGCCGCAGTACAGATGCGGTGGTCCCGGTTCGAATCCGGGCCGGGGGAATTTTTACTCGAAAGATTTTTAATAAAAAACTGTTAATCAGTTTTTTTCGGCCTTTCTGTGGTCTGAATGCACTCGAATTGAGTGCCGTTCCTCAGTTAGAGGCATAACGAATGAAAATTGGTTCGCATAGTCCGATATCATCACCATCATGATACACTGAAAAAAAAGTTGTGCTCCGATAGCAAGAAGTCTGGCTGCCTGAGCTATAATCGGTTTTCTTCCGATACCCGAACCACTATTCAGCTGTACGAGCGGAACAACTCTGCCTGACGTAGTTCAGCTATCCGAAGAATACGGTAGCGCTGTAGGAGCTGAACGCGGAATAGCTTCTGCAGCAATACCAGTGTATAGCGTATTAACCTGCGAATTCTCGCGCGCACAGCGAGAAGTCCTGCGCAGTTAGCTGTACGTCGCGCTCGTCTAGGTACACGGTATCGCTGCTACAGCTATACCAAGCATTGCTACTGCAGCGTACAAAACATTAGCTCCTACCAGCTGAAAGTATACCTACAGTAGCAGACGTTTGTATACTTGAATGATACGGCTGCTGTAGCGATACATTTTGCTCCTGTAGCGGTACGTATTGTTACAGTAACGGACTGCTCTCAGCATAACCTTGTTTCGCTCGACACGCTATACTTTTTTTTCAGTGTAGATTTTC
Source organism: Euura lappo (assembly GCA_018257835.1). NCBI lineage: Eukaryota > Metazoa > Arthropoda > Insecta > Hymenoptera > Tenthredinidae > Euura > Euura lappo. The sequence goes on from JAEUYN010001643.1 coordinate 383,577, forward strand.
TACTTTTATCTCAGTCGCAGACGAGTACAGCAAAAGGAGCTAGCCAGGGTGCGTCATAAGGAGAATATTCTTGATATTACTGGAACGACAGTACACAACCTTCTACTTTTGAAAAGATGACTATTTATCATGCAAGAAACCGATATGTTCTCTGTAGCGCACGACATAGCTGTTCTATTCCGTATTCTCAGAGCAGAATCTATAAATCTACTGGTAGGGAAGATACTCTAGTAGTCTAGTAAAACTTGGCCAAGGAGCAATTTCTTGTAGGACATGGTTCAGTACAAGAAGTCAGATCTACTAGACCATGTGTCATTTCTTATACATATAATGGTAATATGGACTGGTTTATAATTTTGTTGAATCCTGCGATCAATTTGAGACGCGAAGAATCTTGGGCGAACCCTTTCGAAGCCCTCCGGTGAGGTTTGCGAGGTTCGGCATCAGGATTGGCGGAGAGGTCCGACGCCTACTTTTGATGATTTTACCGTTCACAGTACAACTGTATTCCATAATAAACAACCTTTTCGACAAAATCTTTCACTCAACCCCTCTGAAGGGTTTCATTATACATTTTGTCATCTTAAATTATGATTTATGAGATCATATTTGGATAATTTTGTTCACTTATGCGTGATTATAATGTTGTTAGTTGTTACTGATTGTATCAGATGGATATCCAAATGTATATGTATAATCTGTTGCATAATGTATAATGGAATAAATTGTAAAAATTTTGATAAAAATATATTTGGATAATAATTGAGAAAGCTACAGATCTGACCATATCTGATGAGACTAGGTCAGATATGATTATTATTTCCCAGGAACCTTTACTTGGGTACCTTTATTGAATGATCATCAGAATTCGTCGAATCAGAAGATGTTTTGACAAGATGCAGTTTTCAGTTGATATATTGTTTACTATATTTATTGAAATACCTATATTTTGTGTGATTTTCTATTTCAGTCATAGGTGTGCGTAGAATATTATTGGATGGTCTATCCAATAATTTCTATGTGCGGCGCTATTTAATCATTTCCTTCAGGAGTGCTGCTCAACAGTTTCTACCAGTAGTGCTGCTCAATAGTTTCCACCAGTAGTGCTGCTCAATAGTTCGGTCCATCAGTAGTGTTGCTCAATAGTTTCGACGAGTAGTATCGTTCAATAGTTCTGTGGTAGGAACTATTGAACCGTACTACTCGTGAAAACTATTGAGCAGCACTACCGGTGGAAACTGTTGAGAGCACTACCGGTGGAAACTATTAAGTAGCACTACTGGTGGAAACTATTGAGCAGTACTACTGGTGGAAACTATTGAGCAGCACTACTGGTAGGAACTACTAGTTTCACCAGTAGTGAGGTCCAATTTACTACTGACAAGTGCTATGCTAATGGTCAATAGTTCTTTCAGTACTTCCCAATAGTTTTCCAATAGTTCTCAATAGTTTTTTCAACAGTTTCTCAGTAGTTTTTCAGTAGTTTTCCTATAAGTTCTAAGTAGTTTCTCAGTAGTTTTCGAATATTTTGGTCAATAGTTTTCTGAGTGATTCTCGATAGTTTTTTTCCATAAGGGCGTGGCTGCAGTCAGTTGTTTTTACACAGATTCCCCTTTTTCGTGGAGCTGGTTCTCATCGTAGTTTTCTGCATTCTGCAGCTCCTCATTCTCGGGTGCAGGATTGACGACTTGCGGCTGCAGATGCAAATCCGATTCGATATTGTACACCATTGCAAGCGCGGTGCGTGCTATAGGCGTCTCCGATTGGTTCTTATCCGCTTTGTTCCCGGGTGTATCCGCTATTTCTCCGGCTGTATCCGCATCTTCTTGTCCGTTTCCTTCTTCCCAGCGTTCGGACATGTTTACATGTCCGGATTTGTCATCCGTTTCATCGTTGTTTTCTGCGATTTCTTCACCCAATATTGATCCTGTTTCACTGGAACCGCTGTCGTAGACGATCTGTTCCGATGCACTGCAGCCGTCTTCGGGCGACAGCAGACCCTCGATCTCTTCCTCCTGAGATCCTCCCGCACGGGCTTTAGCAGCTGCGGCCTTCTTCTGTGGTCCCGTATTTCTCTTAGACGGGCGATTCATATCGCAAATTTTTTTTGCTAACACCGTCGGTAAGCTGGCCAATTCCTCTGTAATAGTAGTTTCCGGTACTCCTCTACTTTGCATCCAATATCGCGTGATAGCTGTAACCGATAATACATGCAACCTGGTTAGGAGCGCCATATCGTACGAGTTTATTTGTATTTATCGCAACGTAAAATTCTACCCACCATATACAGCGTCGAGACCAACCGAGCTTAACGCTGGTTGTGCCGCGATACGACGCCCATCCGCAGTCTTTTTGTATTTGTGAGCGTTGGAAACGGTCCCAGTGACAGTTGAGTTCATGAAAACTGCGTCAGTAAATACGTGCCGTGCTATGTTGGCCATAAATCTGGAAGCGGTCAATCTCACTTTTTGTGATAAAGCCTGGGTGTATGGATTCACGTTCGGGTATCCATACACCCAGAAAAATCGTGTATTATTTCCAAATAAAACCCTTTATTCGAAACGTGTTTATTGGAATCAAAGATTTTTTTTTTCGGGTGAACTAAATGATTTTTTCTTTGAAACAGAAGCATCTATTTGAATGAAACAAAAAAATCTATCAGAGAAATATTTTATTACTTACGAATAAAACTTTTTACTTAAAATGCTTTTATTGAAACGAAATAATTTTTTTTTAGGTCAAATGAATGGCATTTGCTCCCGAATAATTATAAATATTGGTGCCAAATAAACAACGGGTTTGCGACGAATGAAATTATTTCTTCCGGTCAGAATTCGCAAGTCAAACTTTGCTTGTTCAATCCAATGGCGTATTTATTCGAACCAACTGAACGGCACTTGCTTCCAAGTAGTCGTAACTATTAGCTCTGAATGAAAAACGGGTTTGCGACGAATGAAATTATTTCTTTCGGTCAGAACTCGCGAGTCAAACTTTGCTTCTTCAATCCAATGGCGTATTTATTCGGACCAACTAAACGGCACTTGCTTCCAAGTAGTCGTAACTATTAGCTCTGAATAAAAAACTTCGCTACATTGTCTTCTTTTCTTGAGGTTCTGACGACCACTCATATCAGTATATCTTACTCGTATAGTCAATTTCTATTGTACTTTTGCTTTGTCATCTTAGTTTTGTGAGTGAAATACGAATGTATTTATAAATCGCAGTATACATATATTGCGCATATAACTTTCTCGTACGTCCGCGACTCGCGTGAGACCGTGCGCGTTACATCGACGCAATGAGTCCACAGACAAGCGCGCATGCGCTCCTGTTCGCTTCCGGTGGTAGTCGGCGATTTTCTGCCTTTCCTGTTTCGTCCGCGCTGGGATGAACGTCGACTGTTCATCGGACCAACTGCGTTATGTAGTGGAAAACACTGCATGGCTTCGAATATAAGATCCCGCTCAATTATGGACAACGAGACCAAAGCTCTCCTGGTCAACGGTGGCTTAGAAGAGTACATCGAGACGTTTCAAGGTAAGTGCGTTTTGTATTGTGCATTTTCGATGTTTACATCGCTATGGCGTCGTTTCTAGCGACCGACGCTACGCGAAAATCAAACAACGTAACCGGGACTGTAATTGAGAAAGTGAACATCGCTGATTATCTTCCAATTCGATCGTTTGAATTTAGTTTGCAGAAATTTCCATCTATTATTAGAAGAAATGAGAAGAAAATCAATTTCATACAATTATGTACTTATTTGTTCAATGGGAAATCTTATAGCATCAAATAAATTTTGTTTGAATGTAATCACACTCTTCGCTACAGTTAACTATGCGCATTGATTGGTCGAATGAAAATTTTCTTTGTGTTTGTGGTGTGAGGCTAGCCCCCATTTTGTTTGACTCGACAACGAAACCTGCAGAGTGCGCTAATGTAGTTTTTACTAGACTGTCGTTTTATCTCGTATTCAATTGTCTCTAGGAGTTGAGATTATGAGTGGTATTTCGACAATATTCTCCGTTCATCGCGTAAAAGTCGAGTTTTCTCATAAAAATTTATCATACAGTAATTAAGAAAAATTACAGCAACATCCCGTAAATCACTTGCATATTGCTATGAGGAATAATTGATTTCAATTGCATTTGCTATCTGCTAGGTTATCTATCCATACAATCGAGCACAATACGTGAAATTTGTTGTTGTGAATTGAGTCATCTGAATATATATATAACGTTTTTTAATTCCAACTATGATTCAACTGTTTATTGTTGAATTAATTTGCACTGTAATCCGGCGAGTGTTCTGTTTTCGAATTGTCAGCAGTACATACACGGTTGTTCTGAAGGTTAATTCAACAATAAACAGTTGATTAATAGTTGTAATTGAAAAACGTAATACATACATTCAGATTACTTGATTCACAATAACAATTAATTTCACGTATTTTGCTCGATTTTCTGAATAGATAACCTCGTAGATAACGAACGCAATTGAAATGAATTGAAATGAATTGAAACGCAAGGAGATAGCATATTCATGTTCGCTATTGTATTATTTTGGTATTCCAGAAAATATGATCGATAAGGATACTGTGTGGGATCTGACGCCAGATCTTGTAGCCGCTTTGATAACAAGCGGATTTGGGCTGACTATGAGCCAGCCTTCGAACTTCCCGTTATTTATTTTGTTCTCACCTGTTTTGAAATTTGCAAATATGACCTCAGGTTTTTGATCAGCGGTTCAAAAAACATTCGAGTAGCAATTTCCGTCAGATTTCGAATGTTTCTAGTGTTTCTTCCGGCAAATTGGATTCGCCATTTCGAATTTCGCAAATCTGACTTCAGATTCGTGATCAGTGATCCAAAAAACCTACGAGTACCAAGTTTCATCCAAATCCAAATGTTTTTAGTTTTTTTGCAGCATATCGAATACGCCAAATGAAAATTTTGCATAACTGACTTCAGATTCGTGATCAGCGATCAAAAAAACCATATGGTACGAAATTTCATTGAAATCCGTTAATTCGTTGTCAAGTTATCGTCATTTTTGTTCTGTTTTTTAGAATTTTGTTATTTGAATAGTTCAAAAAGCACTAATCCGATCGAAGCCAAAATCTAATCAGTTCTAAGTTAAGAAAAGCTCCGTCGATTGAGCCCAGGTTGATCGAAATCCGACCACGCGTTCTCGAGATATCACGCGGACAAAAATGTGGTCACGCACACACACACACACACACACACACCCAGACGTCAAACTGAAAATAGTCGGAGGTGATTCTTTGGACCTCGAAACGTGAAGATTTAGTGAAAACTCAACTTTTCATTTCCGTGGTGATCACAATAACTTCCTTTTTTCTCTGAAAACAGAGACACGGGAAGTTAAAAACTGTAGGCCATCGAATAAAATTCACACGCCTCATATCGGTGCGAGGAGATGAGCGTAAACAAGTGCCTCGTACAGTAAGCTATAATACTTGAGACTAGAATGCATATAGAAATTTCAATTTCTTGTCGATCCCAGGACGTTGGTCTCGCCAATCGGATTTCAATTCTTTAAGGCTAAAAGATGCACGCTACTTTCAGGTTACCAAAGATCAAAATGAGGATGACTCTTGTGACGAATCTTTGAAAAGTATTCCTGAAATCGGTTTGCTGGACTCTTTTCTTGGAAATTCTTCACTTAATGACTACATCGAACAAATTGTAGACATACCTAAAACCAAGCAAATAGGAAACGAGACCGACGAGACGACTGACGCAGATACCGAAAGACCCTCAAAGAGACAAAAATGTACTTCAGACCAAGGTTCCCCTACACATCCTGCTTCGCGCAGTAAACCTGTTGAGCGAATCGTCACCGTGGAACAGCCCATGAAGAAACAAAATTGCGCGTCAGGCTCAGATTTATTACTACAGGTTTCAGGGTCTAAGCCTCTTACAAAATTGATGAGCCTCGTCACTTTTCTTTTAAATTTTCTAAATAGTTATAAGCATAGATCATTCTGAGAAATAGGACATTCACACCTGTATGATTATTGCTTGAGTCAGGTTCATTCATTGATGCGTTCAACTTCACATGAATCTCAAGAATAACCAATCCAAGAATGCAAGCACATGTATACTTTTGTCACTCCTATAAGTATCATTCGATAAGAAATGCTCGTTACCAACGAATTTCATCCCTTTTATGGAATAAGACCCTGCGAATATGGTATCTGCATTTAAACATCATTACTTCCATTTACAGTGGTTGGAAATGATTCTAAACGAACACCCGGATGGTAAACAAGTTTTAGCTGTTTTTAAAAGAGACGAAAGTTTGACATTGAGGTCTACTCGGGACAAGTTGTCAAACGTTATCGTCAATAAATTAATTAATGACTATGAAACTGTTCACAACAACCAATTCAAATAAGTGGCCGACTCAATTGCAGAATTATTTCCGTCTGAGTTTGCGGTAGGTAACCAGTATGAAGAACAACAATCAAATCCTTATATTGAAACAAAATTCAAATTATCTGTTCAAATCTTAATTGAAGTGTAATATAACTTCTCTTCATTGACCTAACCATAACCTCTTCATTGAACTAAGATTTTGAATAATAGCGTATCTCTTGTATTGAACAGGGAACCTACTACATTGCTCCATTTACTGAAGGCAGTAGACAAAATGTTTCTAAGGGAAAGCTACCGTACAGATATAGAAATGTAAGGACAGCCATGCGACAAAATGGAATGTTGAAAACCAGAAAGAAGCGAACTCCTAGGCCTACTACACCAGACATATCAAATTGTAAATTTCATTAATCTCAAAATAATACATACGTAATAATAAGCATACATACTGTGAGTAAACGTGGATGCGGGCCACTCGGTTTACCAGAGATGGTGGCGGCGTGAACGTAGACAGCCAGTGGTTCTCGGGGTTTGGACCCGCACAGAGAGGGATTTCAACCATGCGGGGGGGGTTAATTCTCTGTTGTCGCCTTGGGTCTACGGAGACAAGATTCTCCGCCTTGAGTCTACCGAGAAAGAATTCTCTGTCGACGCCTTGGGTCTACGGAGACAAGATTCTTCACCTTGAGTCTACCGAGAGTGAATTCTCCGTCGACGCCTTGGATTCTCCGCCGACTCAAGGCGGAGAATCTTGTCTCTGTAGACCCAAGGCGTCAACGGAGAATTCACTTTCCGTTGGCTTGAGGCGAGGAATCTGGTCTGCGTACACCCAAGGCGACGACAGAGAATTAACCCTCCGTCGGCTTGAGGCAAGCAATCTAGGATCCGTACAACCAATGTGAAAGAGTCCAGTCTCATTGATCATTTTTAATGTAATGGTTCATAAACATGAGAACATTTCCTATAATACTATTGACCAGTGTTGAGCGAATTTGTAGTTACTCAATTACAAACTTCAAATCACAATTGTAATATATTATTGTTGTAAATTACAATTGTAAATTATAATGGAAATGTAATCAATTGCACTACGTAATTTGCAGCTGCCCAACACTGCTCTTAACCTTAATCTAACCACAAAATTTGAATCGCGCGTTTCGGCGCGTTGAAACAAAACCAAGTTAGCTTGACCGAGGCATGGCTGGAATCCCTCTCTGTGCGGGTCAGAACCACTGGCTGTTTACGTTCACGCCGCCGCCATCTCTGCCAAACCGAGTGGCCCGCATCCACGTTTACTCACTGTATATGAATAGCGTGGGACATGTGTAATCAGCTACAACCTGACTTAGGTATTGGTAATCAGCTACAACCTGACTTAGGTATTGGTAATTAGCTACAACCTCAAGTTATTGTGGATGATGTCGAAAAAATCACGTTAAACGTCGAAGATTTACAAACTGTATTCCAAAATATCGTACAGAAATACTTTTCCAGGTTATATATCAATAAAGCGATATCACGTACCACCATTCAAAGTGTTGTTGGGCATAGTTCTGAACTGATGGCTAGCATTAGTGCACTGTCAGAAAATACAGTTCAACCAAATCCCGCATCTGAAACTTGTCTTCGAATGATAACAAATTTTTTACGTGATCCATTTCGTAGTCAATCTACAGACTACAGTAGAACTCGGTTTTTGCAAAACGCAGGATACCTCATTTTACCACAAAAAATTTTTCTCTGTCAACGACTAGATCAGAAACGCGTGAACGGTCGATTAGAATCGATTCCAGTAGAAGTTACTCTTTCATTCATTCCTCTACGTAAAGTTTTCAAAACGTTCTTCGAAAACACTGACGTATATGAAATGGCAAACTTATATCTTCACTCGGAACGTGATACTGATCGGATTGATGACATTTCGCACAGTCCTTATTGGCTAGAGAAAAAAAATCTGTTCTTTGGTGACAAGTTTGTTGTACCACTATATGTATATTATGACGAATTTTAATGCAACAATCCGCTGGGTTCACACGCCGGTGTGCATAAAATAGGTGCCGTATACCTAAGTCTTCGTTGTTTTCCGCTAGAATATCAATCTAGACTCAGTAACATTTTTATGGCAATGCTGTTTCATTAAGAAGATAAAGTTAAAGCAGGCAATGATATCTTTCAGGTTCTGATCGCCGAGTTGGTATTTCTAGAAATTACCGGAGTTTCCATCGTATTAGGAAATGGTCTAACTAAAATAATATACTTTGCCTTAGGAATGGTGATAGGTGATAATGTGGGTCTCAATTCGTTCATGGGTTATGTCGGGTGTTCAGGTAACTACTTTTGTCATTTCTGCAGAGGTCATAGGAGAGAATTACTCAAACTTGTTGGGGAGCAAGAACCTTTATTGAGAACGAAAGATAATTACGAACGTGACATAGCTGTGGACGATTATAAACTTACAGGAATCAAAGAGAATATCATTTGGAATCAAATACCATCATTCCACGCTGTTGATAATTATTCTGTCGATTTAATGCACGACGGGCCAGAAGAGCGTTATAATTATGTGATGATAGCAATAATATACTATTTGGTATACAGTTTTAAAATGGTCACGCTCGAAACTATCAATAATCGGATTCAAGGTTTTGATTACGGTTATGTCGAAGCTGGAAATAAACCACCAATTATTACGCACGACATAATTGTAACAAAAAAAAAAATTGAGTAGTAAATCTGCTGAAATGATGTGTCTTGTACGGAATTTTGGAGTAATGGTCGAGGACCTTGTCCCAGTAGGAGATCCGGTTTGGAACCTATACAGTCCGCTCTCTGAGTAATGCCGCTCTGAGTAACTCCGCTTCCCCGCTTTCTCGCTCGAACGCTATCCCCACTACTGGCTCACCTCGAGTTTCGTATTCGACTCTCTGAGTAGTGCCACACGCTGACTCAATGAAAAAACGTAAACTTATCTGCTTCAAATTCAATGAGTGACGTTCTTTCCCTTTCAGTAATGTTATTTTATCACAAAATTCGTAAGTAGCTGTAGTAGTAATATTATCTCCGGGAAAAATTCATCAATTTTTATAATTGTCATAAAAATGGTAGTGTTGATTTTATTGGAACTATAAAGTTCAAAAATATTATATTGGTCTATAAAGTATACATAATTATCTGACTATATTACATATTTATTTGACTACATATATCAATGTCTATTTTTTGAAAAATAAAATCAAACGCAATTATCCACTCATGTACGATTCTGTGTATGTACACAAAAACGTTACATCCACCATCCATACTTTCCAAATACCCCAGGCTAGAAACATTTTTAACGCTCATATTCAGACAAACTAAAGTTTCGAACAAACATAACCTCAATTTCTTGTCAGAAATCAAAACTTCATGCTGATATAGTATATTGTGATACAAGTGCGAGAAAGCGGAGATTTGACGAAGGTTATGAGGGTTACTGCACGAGGTGGATGCGAGTGCGCAGCACGAGCCAAAACCGAGTGCAGTCAACTTCATAACCTCCGTCAAAGCTTTCCGCTTGTCTTCGCATGTGTGTCACATATTATTTTTTGTAAAAAGTGCATCAAAGTCCCCCATTTGTGGCTCTGAAACGTGCTTACCGCAATCCCAACATGACAGCTGGCTCGACTTCGATCTGATTCTCTGCCGCCAGACGGCGCGTCGAAGGCGCGACAGAAAATTACTAGAGTGTTATAAATACGTATATAAGAGGAACTAGAGTGTTATAAATACTTGAAATAAAGATCTGCGCATGCGCTGCTCAAACCCTGCTGTAAAAGACCACTTCTAGCACGTTTCAGAGGCACAAAATGGGGGACATTTGATGCACGTATTACAAAAAGTATATTACAGTCATTGTGTATAGAATTCCGAAAGTTTTTTGAGTGCTTCTGTTTTGTGAAGTGTATTTCACACAAACGCATGCTGTTCCATACTTACTGAAACAAATTTCACGGGACACGGAGCGGCACTACTCACAGAGAGCGAAACGAATTCCGACGACTCGAACATGCGGTAGTGGTGGGGGTACCTGAGTTCCAGGAAAAATACTCCCCTATTCCCCCATCACCGGCACTACTCAGAGAGCGGACTGTACATTAGTACGTGTGAAATTATGGATATTGAAATGGCACCATTTTATTATCCCAGAACTGACAAACTTTTCAGCATACTCATAGCGGAACACCTTCAGTTATACATAGATACATTGTAACGAGACTATTATTATAATCGGGGATAAATTACAGTTAATAATCCCGCCAAATTAAAATCTATTATTAACCAATCTCTGCAAATACCAAGGGCAGGGCGCCAGGCACTGGCGTGCTGCTGAAATAACACTGAAGAAAGAACAAAGTAAGATATGGTCTAGGCCGGCAAGCCAGCGGCAGGGGGGAACGAGGGGTCAAAGCAATTATCACTCATCTAAGTTTTAAAGCAAGATAATACTGATTTACTCAGAGTAAGAAAACGGTAGGTAAGAAAGAAAAAGAAAAAGTCAGATGCGGAATTTAACCCTCCGACATGGGTGAACAACTTTACAAGCCTCGTGGCCGAAAACCTTAACGCTAGAGAACAACAGAGCTTAAATAATAAAATAAGCAGCAGAAGGCTGGGTGAGGGGGAAGGAGGACACCCGAGGGTCACTCACTTCCTCTCGCTCGCACTCACGCTCTCACACATGCATTCTAGAGACAGCGAACTCACACACACCCTCATGCGGAACGGCAGAAGAATTTCAGACGCTCAACAGATCCAGATAACAACAACAAGATATCATACAAGCCAAGCATAATATCAAAAACAAAAGAAAAACAATAATCAGCATTTTAGAAAATCCACGACAACCCGTGTCTGAACTACCGTCTCATGAAGCGACGGCTACCTGTGGCTCTGAAGGAGTCCACGGCTCAAAACTACAAAATCAGGATTACAAGGGGTGTCGTGATGAAAGCGAAAGCCTATCTTTAGATGGGGGGGTCCTTCGGGGTGACAACAGTCCCTCAGTGACTCTCCACACAAATAAAAGAAGGAACGGGAAACAACACAAGCCGAAGCAAAAGAAAGTTCTAAAGAATACAAGAAAGCGGCGAAGATTAGTCTTGCTGCGTTGAGCGCTAGAACAGGAATGGCGATGCCCAGAGACGGCGTGCGTTTCGCCGGCACGGTGGCGCTTCCAGCGGTGGTAGTTCGACCTAGCCGGGCCTTTCGGCCGCTCGGTTTTCGCCGTGCCCTTTGCTGGCGACGAGGTAGATGGCGCCCGGGGGGTGAGGTGGTATTCAGCTGCCCGGGGGACCAGGCCGGGTCTTATGCGTGTGGCGGAGGCGAGGATTCGTTTTTGCAGCCCTCCCCGGGGTGTAGGCGAGAGAGTACTTCCTTCAGGGCACGACTACTAGCTCCGCAGCTTCCAGGACACCGGCTAGGCGTTGAGGCGATGCGGCGAAGAGTCCCTCGTGGCTGGGCGGTGTCTCAAGGCGGGAAATATGAAATATGAAACATAAGGCGGCAGTATCTGAGGCTATTTGACGGGTTGGATCCCTTGAGCGAGCTTCGGTGATTCCTGTCCTAGGACTCTTGACTATTTATTCTGCTTCCGAACGTTCTCCGGGGTAAGGTGGAGGCGTGGTCAGGAGTGGCGGAGTCCACTCCGTTACAACATGTAAAAAAATTTGGATGTCCGAATCTAACATATTGAAACCCAAATTTCATAATATGGTCCACTATCCACGAATTGCCAACATGGTAGGACCTTTACGTAACTTTTGGTGCATGCGCTACGAGGCAAAGCATGCTCAATGTAAGAAAACAGCTGTCAACTCAAATAGTAGGATAAACATTGTGCATACAATAGCTGTTAGGAATCAGTCAGACTTAGCGTATAACCTCCTTGAGAATACAAATATGAAACCAAGTTTGGAAGTAGGACCCCTCGCTGAAAATTGTGATATAACCGGACATGCAGTATTAGAATCCTTGAGAGCGTACAAGTGGGTCAAATATAATGGTCATTTGTACAAAGCTGACATGTGTGTTATTTACATTGGAGCTAAGGAAGATGAACTATGCTTTGGATTTGTTGAAAAGATATTTGCAAGTAAAGAGGAAGTTTATTTTTTATACTCAGATCTTGATGTGATAGGATTAGATGTACATAAGCATTCATATGTCGTAGATCGCATAGATCCGCCAGTGATCGAGACAAACTGTATATCTGTGTCTGAATTACAAATTGCTGTGCCATTATACTTGAGACAAGTCTCAAATACATACTATATAACCATGCCATACGCGCCTTAGAATGTCGAGATCCCAAAACAGAGTTTCATTCCAAAATAACATTCATTCACCAAGAGTAAAATACCTCAACGGAGCTTTATAACTAATTATTCTAATCATAGTATCTAATCTGAAAAATAATATAAAATGATTTACAACTCTTTATTCTAATCTACCGAATATTAGTATTGTATGAGTAGGGGAGAGTGGGGCACTATGGGTCAGTTTTCACTTTTCGATTTTTCTAATTTTTTTTGGAAAGATATTTGAAATTGTGACCAAGTGGAATTCATGACTCAACTCATTGGCAACAATGTCCAAAAACTAAAATTCGGATATCTTGCATAGCAAAAATAATAAAAATGCATTTCCAAAGAAGAATTTTTGACCCATTGTGCCCCACCCGTGGGGTACAATGGGGCACTACGGCTCAACCTGGTAATCAGCTGAAAGTGATGCAATTTTCGACAAAATAAATTTTTTTATTCAAATTAGTCAGCACCTAATGCCTTTTCCAGTCCAGTTACTCAATCAGTCGGAATCATTGAATCAGTAGGAAAAAAACAGCGTCAACGTACATAAATGAGTATGAGATTGTGACGTTTCTTTTACAAAAACATAATTTAGGAGTTAAAGTCGCGATTCCCGATAACGAACTGTCTACTGGGGATCATTTTGAACGTTAATTAGTGGAAAACCTGATCGGATGATGAAAATGTGCTATTTCCATGGATCTTAAATAAATTGACCCATTGTACCCCACGCTCGAATTTTTTCAACAAACTGATTTTACCTAACCAAAAAACGCATATTTAACTTTGGGCCATACGTGATTTTCTAGCCTAGGTATGTAAGTATTCATTGATATGATTACAATTGGCCGTATCTAATCCGTAAAAATGTGAAAACGAAACGTAGCAGGATTTTTTTTCCAACTTTGAGGGCGTCAAAACAAACTTTCAGTCACTGAAACGCACCATGTTCAAATAAAACGAGTAACGACACGTTAAAACAAGTGACTGTAGGTCACGAACCTGCCACCCAGGTGCCACCTCTTTACAACCCTCGAGGGCGGAGATGGCAGCATTGACCCATAGTGCCCCACTCTCCCCTACCTACATTTACGTATAGTCACCGACAGTTACCTATACTGTACACAGATTTGTTACACATGATGTATATTAGTCTTTAAGCATGAAAGTACTTACCGGTAAGCAAGTTTCTGTTTCAGATGTTTCATAAGCCTTTATTAGTTTTAAGAACGCAAGGTGTCTAGTACCTTCACTTGAACTTACCGGTAAGCAAGATTCTGTTTCAGATGTTTCATAAGCCTTTATTAGTTCTTCTCATTTCTATTTGAATTTGGCTCGTGTGTGTTCCTGTGTGCGTGTCCGTGTGATTCGCGCCTGTAGAGGTGGTCCCCGTTGAGACTCACGCTCTACGTGGGGTGCGCAGAGTCACCGCGCACGCCCGATATTCAACCGTCGCCGAGCTACGGTTCGCCGTAGTCTGTGGTTTGCATCTTGTCTATTTCCCGTGTTCGTCCGATATTATCCCGCTCTACCGTACCGACCGTAAATTTCGATCGAGTGAGTTGAGCGCGATCGCCGTCGTCCCCGTCGAGACGAGTGCGCTACGTGGTCTGCGCAGGGATCGCGCGCACTCACCGCTGCGAGTCAGCTGCCGTGAATCCACAGACCGCTGTGCGATCCGGCTGACGCCCGGTACCGTTCCCCCGTTCCCCTCGCCCTCCACCTGGCTCGTGTCCAGTCGAGTCGAGCGGCCGTCTTGTAAATAGTAGTATATTAAGTATTGGCTCTTCCAGCCCGATCTGTTTTTCGCCCTCGGAGTCGCTTAGTACCCCGAAGGGATTGTTCTAGCCACCTGATTGCTTTGAATAAATACGTTTTATTAATTGTTCACCAACCATACAAGCGTCTACTATCTTTGCCCCCACGTTCCCCTCTACCAAATACTGTCTAGCCGGCCTCCCTTCTCCTTCTGCCGCTATTTCCTTCCCTCATCCCCACGGAAACGCGGCGATTAGTTCCCGTAAGGAACTTGGCGCCCAAATCTTTATTATTTCTTTTGTTTAGTTTTAGTCCCGTTATCCACGCTGGGTTTCGGCTTCTTTTGCTAGCATTGCGGACGGGGTTGATTTCCAAACAACCCCGAAAGCGTGTTACAAAATTGGCGCCCAACGTGGGGCCCGATAGAGACCTTTTTGGAAACCGCGTTGGTGAAACCGCGACCCCCTCACCCCCAAAAATTTCGATTTTTTGCCGAAAACCGCGGAACCGTTCCGAGAACGGGCAGAAAACATCTTCGGTTGGCCTGCCAATGCCAGTTTCTTCCATCGCACCGGTTTGCCTGCCCTAGTACCGGACAACCCCCCTCTCTAATCTTTTTTTTTCTGCTTTTTGTTTTGCACTATTTCTTCTTTCAGCCCCTGGTGAGAGCTTGCTTGTCGCAGCTAATATTATTTACAGTTAAGATTGCTTGGTATTCCTGTGGGCGCGTTAACCCCCCTTGCTTGCCTGCCTGTGTATCAGTGACTGCGCGGGTGATGAATCACTAAGTGTTATTCGTTTCGCGGCTTACAGCTCGCGAGTCTCGTCCAGTTTCGATGGGCCATGGGTAACTGGAACTCGAGCGTTCTGGACGCGGGGCTACCCACGCCCAACTTCGATCTCGACAATACGGATCTCGTCGTCTCGTGGCTGTGCGAGCTTTCGAATCAGAGCATCGACGAGCTCCTGCGCGTGTACCGACTCCGCGTAGACGCCGATCCCGAACGGAATAGGTGGCATCTCCTTCGCGCACATCTCCGGGGACGAAACCAGAACGTCTTCTGGTTCCCAGCATGGGACGAGGAACCCCTTCCGGGGTCTTTCCCCGAAAACACCGTGTTGCCCTTGGGTACGACGCCCTTGGGGACCTCGAACCGCGTCGAGCCTCCGCTTCTCGAAAACCAACGGCCGGATTTCTCGTACAGTGGCACCCCGGTCAGTGCTCCAGCCGCCCCGCGTCCGCGAAATTTGTCTAAGCAGCGGAATGGCGCTGAATTACCCAGGGTACATTTTCAGGATGAGAGTGTATCCCCGCCGAGGACACTCATCGCGCCCCTACATCGCTCAGCCTCGCCGATGTAGAGGCCCAACGGTCGTATCCCGCGCTGGTGACCCTGCCTACCGCGACTTCGACTACGACCCCCGCGACGACCAAAGCCCCCGCGAAGGGGCCCGTCGACAACGCACCCGACCCCCGGTTACGCGTACTCCATTGTGACCCCCCGGATACCCGACTCAGTGGTCCACTCCGTATCCCGTGGCCCCCACTGCGTACCCCGCGAGCGTCCACGCACCCCCGACCTTGTACGGTCATCCCGCGAGCGCCGTACCCCTTCCAGCTCCTTATTCCGCTCCAACCGCGAACCCTTCGCAACCCACGGCTCCCTTATACCCCGCCGTAGCGAGTTTCGCAGGGATCCCCGCGTGGAGCCACCCTCGCTCGGAAGCTCTACCCCCACAGACCGCGTTCCCCGCGACGGTACCGTCGGCGCGACCTCGCGACCTTCAGAATATCGTGCGCAAATGGAACTTGAAATTCGCCGGACACCGCGGAGGTAGCATCGAAGAATTCATCCACCGCGTAGAGGAATGCCGCGTGGGCAGCGGCCTGACTGATCGCGACCTGTACGAAGCAATGCCTTTTCTTCTGACCGACAAAGCGTTGCAGTGGTTCCGCCTACATAAAAACCGCTGGGATACTTGGACTACTTTTCAAACCGCGTGCCGAGAACGATTCGCCGGTTTGAATTTTCAATCGCGACTGAAAGATGATCTGCGTCGACGCACTCAAAGACCTGACGAGCGTATCAGCGACTTTCTGGACAGCTTGCGCCTCTTGATGGCCAAGATATCGCCTCCGCTCTCCGACAATGAGCAACTTGAGATCGCGTACGCGAACCTACACCCGAGTTACCGTCTCGCGATCCCGCGATATGAATTTGGAACCCTGGATGAGCTGAGCATCTCAGGGGAGTTGTTTGAAAACGCAAGAGCTCTCGATCGACGATATCAACCCCCTCCGCGACCCGAGGACTCAGTGTTGCCTAACTTCGCGTATCAGGCGCCGACTCCCCCGGCTCCTTCTGGTAGTGCGGCACTACAATCCGCGAGCGGAACCCCCGCGATCCCGCCGACTACCGCTCCAAATCCTCAGTCGTCCCGCGGCCGAAGACCCCGCGGGAGACGAGGACGAAACCGCGCGAACCCAGGTACCGCTCCCCCGAACCAGACTAATGTACCCCCGACTCAGACGAACCACCCGCCGCCTTTGATGTCACTGCATAACCTACACCCTCCCCAACCGTACCAGGTCTCACCCCAGGCCCCCTATCCATTCCCGTACCCCCCTCCCATACCGCCACCCCAAGCATCGGCGAGCACCTGTTTCCCTCCTGCGACCATGCCTGCCCATGGAGCGTACCGTGGAGGGCAAGCCGTCTGCTACCGATGTGGCGATCCCCGACACTTCGTACGGGAATGTCCCTATTATCCACCCCCGGACCAGACAGGCCCGTCCGGTGGAACCCCCGGATAGTCTAGTCAGTCTAGACTTCAATCATATGGGTGACCCTAAAATAATTTCGGAGTGAATGAATTATATATCAATCGACGCAGAAAAATCCCCCGAATAACATATCAAAAACGAGATGAGATCCGTGGTGGGCAAATTGTTGAAATTAATAAAAAACTATCAATATTTTTGGCAGCACCGCCAAAATCACGCACTTTTCTGACAGAACTACGCCAAACGATCAGCTGCTCCGCTTAGTCCGCTTCGGCCGTTCCATGCTGCGCGCGCACCGCCGCCTCGGACGCGCCAATGCGCACTGAATTCAAACCGTCGGAGCGGATAGTCGTAGTACTTTTCTCGAATTTCACAGCTTTTTAAAATGATTTTTCAACTTTTTATTCCGAAATAAATGTCATCATGCCAAAATCCATGTGTTTGTTGACTCATACGAAGCAGCATGTGAATAACTTATATTGTATATGGTGTATAAAAGGACCAAAAATTAAAAAGTATAAAGTAAAAAAAAGGCACTTTGGGTTTAAAGGGTAAACTTTACAACATTTCTATATAAAGTTATTTTACTTATATTAATATACCTTCTTATTGAAGAATATAAATTAATGATAACGATTTGTCATTACAATATAAATGGGCGACAAATTAATCTTTGATCCATTGTGTTTTCTTCAATTTCGTTTAAATGGATAAAGGGGAAAATCTGACCTAATTTTTGTATTGCAAAGTACTAATATTCATGAAAAAATTAAAAATAAAATATATACGTGCAAAATACCAGTTGTGGCGGTTAAGCAGGGGCCGCACAGTGGAAGCGGGAGACGTAAGGTTTCAGATCACAGCAGGGGGTCTAGGTGGTTGACAAAAGGCGGCGCATCAAGGGCGACAGATTTCTAGGTAATGAGACAATTAACCTGAGTGGGTCGGTCAAAATATTCTGGGTAGAAGACAGAGTCCGTGGCTAATTGAGTTCTACGGAGAAGCGGCCACGAAGTATAAATGTTGAAAATGCCCTGAGCGTTTCGGGTTCGCAAAAATTAAGTCTATAAATGGAAATGAAGTACGAAGAAATATTTTGTGAGCGGATTGTATCAATTCTTTTGAATCAATTGTAATCGATTCACAGCATCGCCGAGAATTTCCTTGCTCTGTTTCTGTAAATTTGATAACTGAATCGTATTTCGTTTCAATTCTATGAAGGAACCACCTGCATAAACGAAGTTTTCATAATTCATAGCTAGTGTAACAAATTCACAATCTGAGAAATTCGATAACTTTTTCATTTTTATTCAATAAATAAATAAAAGGTAAACATTGCGAACGCGTTGTTCAATTATACCTGGCGATGAAAGTGAGCCGGAAGGTAACACTAATTCCGATACATAGGACGAGTCCGAGGTGAATCACGTTTTACGAGGAAATTGAAACAAAGACGACAATTTCTAAATTTCTACAATTGTGCCCGGTTTAACACAATAGACGCAATCAACTTTGGAGAAATAATTCATTGAGGTGAAACGTATGTAGAACAGATACCTACCTTCCATGAATCCAACTATGGGATGGATAAAGTCATGAATTGATGAAAAAAATTGTGATAATGCGGATCAAAAATGAAAGGAAGATGAGAAGTGCACGCTCGGACGGTTTGAATTCAGTGCGCATTGGCGCGTCCGAGGCGGCGGTGCGCGCGCAGTATGGAACGGCCGAAGCGGACTAAGCGGAGCAGCTGATCGTTTGGCGTAGTTCTGTCAGAAAAGTTTTGCAAAATTAATAACGTGAAAACTACAGGTCCTACAATATCGGTCCTCGCTTCGAATTTGTAGATAATTTTCTCCCATACAGCGTGGTATTTTTATTTTTCCAATCCGACAAGTAGAATCGGAACAGTGCGTGATTTTGGCGGTGCTGCCGAAAATATTGATAGTTTTTTATTAATTTCAACAATTTGCCCACCACGGATCTCATCTCGTTTTTGATATGTTGTTCGGGGGATTTTTCCGCGTCGATTGATATATAATTCATCCACTCCGAAATTATTTTAGGGTCAAAGGCTAGATTGACTAGACTAGGAGTCTTCCCCCCGAGCCAAGGCAGTGGCTCCGGACCCCCTCCGGGAAACGACCGCGGGAATTAGTGGAAAGGGTCCCCACTATTTCCCAGCGCCAGCGTGGACCTCCGCCCTCCGGAGACGTCTCAACCCTGAGTAACCCGGTGGTGATTAGAAACCCGGACCCGCGCTACTTTGTGACGATAGATGTAGGCGGACGAGACCTGCGTGCCCTTTTTGACCCTGGTTCGAGTCGAACGTACATTGGACGACCCGCCATGCCTTTCTTTGAGGACATCGTCGCGAATCTTTCACCCCACACCCGGGTGGGAATTCTCTACCCGAATGGGGCAGTGGACTCGACCGCGGGCGAAGCTCGAATGAGAGTACGATTCGCTGATAGAATCCGCGATCTTGACATACGCTTTGCTCCCGTTATTGACTGCCCGTGCATCCTGGGCATAGACGGCATCCGCGCGTTTGAATTCATGGTAGATTTCTCCTGCGCGAAATGGAAATTGCTGGACGGTGCCCAGGGCTATTTTGACGTTTCCTGGCCCTCACGAGACGATGCGAGTCAAGAGACTACGGCCTGTGCTGGCCTCCTCGAGCTCTCCTCGCATCAAACGGAGAAACTTCACGCGCTTTTACGCGAACGGTTACCCCCTCCATCGTCAAGTCCCGAAATAACCGACCTGGCGATGCACACGATCGACGTGCAAGGTCACGAGCCCATTAAGCAGCGGTATTATCCTGTATCGCCGAAGGTACAGGAAGCGATGAATAAAGAGGTCGATACTATAGTGCCTCGCGGTACTCTGGTCAATCCGCAAGCTCCGACCCTACCTCGAAGGGTATCATTTCACTGTAATTACCGACCATAGTAGCCTCCGTTGGCTACACCACCTACGGAATCCCACCGGACGTCTCGCCAGATGGGCGTTGGAGTTACTTGAGTACGATTTCGACATCGTACACCGCAAGGGTGCTTTGCACCACGTTCCTGATGCTCTATCGCGAATCTACGAGCCGGTGACCGAACCCGTAGCCGCCCTGGAAAAACCTCACGACCCGTGGTACCGCCGTCGCGTGGAAAACGTAGAGAAAATGCCTGTCCAGTTTCCTGACTGGAAAGTAGAAGACGGGAGATTATATTATCATCGCGTAGACCCCCTTTCCGATCCCTTGTTGCCGGATCTCGACGCGTGGAAACTCGTGCTCCCTCTCGAAGGTCGAGCCGCCGTGCTCGAGGAAGCCCATGTTCCCCTGTGTGCCGGTCACCTAGGTATCGAGAAGACGTACTCGCGAATCGCGCTTCTATATTACTGGCCTGGCATGTACCGCGATGTCGCCCAGTTCGTGCGTTTATGTGACACGTGTCAACAAATCAAAGTCGACCAATCGGAACCTCGTGGTCTCATGGGTCGCCGCGTCGTTGATCGACCGTGGATCGCAGTTGCCGCAGATATCATCGGACCGTACCCTCCTAACCGCCAGGGTTTTACCCACGCGATTGTAATCCAAGACTTATTTACGAAGTGGGTAGAATGCCGGGCATTACGGAAAGCCAACGCGAAAACCGTTCTCCAATCGTTGGAAGAACTCGTAGTTTATCGCTGGGGGGTCCCCGAAGTCCTCCTGACTGACAACGGTACCGAATTCGCGAACAAACTCCTCGACACCGCGTGTAACGAACTGGGCATATATCACACCACCATACCGCCGTACCACGCTCAGCGAATCCCGTCGAGCGAGTGAACCGGGTGCTGAAGACGATGATCTGTGCCTATATCGAAGGCGATCACCGTAACTGGGATCAGCACCTAACCGAGTTCCGCTTCGCGATCAACTCCGCGGTTCACAGCTCCACCAAAGTGACACCCGCGTTCCTTAATTTCGGTCGCGAACTCTATCCTCCGAACACGGTTCGGCGACAGGAAGAAGGAACCCCCGAAATAGTCCCGCTCTCCACCGAAGAGTGGGAGAACCGCGTTCGACGTCTTGATGCTCTCCGTGACTTCGTATCAAAAAATCTCGAGGACGCTCACCAGCGTCAAGCCAAATATCACAACCGCAGAAGACGCGATATTCAGTTCTCTCGAGGAGATTTGGTGTTGCAACGTCAACGGGTGCTGTCCTCCGCTCCGAATTATTTTGCCGCGAAGCTCGCCGCGAAGTACGTCAGTCCATTCGTGATAAAGCGGAGGAGGAGCCCCACGGTTTACACTCTCGAAGACCTGGACGGAAATTCCGCCGGTAAAAGCCACATCAACGACCTCAAGCCCTACTACGCGCCCCCCGGTACCGCCGCGTACCGCGCGAACCCCGCGAGTACCGACGCGAGTGAGGACGAAGCCGTGAATGATAGTGTGACTGAGCAGGAGAGTGCGCATGAGACCTCGAATCCCCCTGACCCCCCGATTCCGTCGATCCATACGAACGACGGTGAACTATTACTCATGCCCGTCAATTTTCAGGACGTGCAGGATGCGGCACGTGAAGGGCCCTCGCGGACGAGGGTGCCGACCGCAGCGACCCCGGTCAACATCCCCGCGGACAGGTCAGGAACCGGTGGACCAAGCGGATCGACCCACCTACCACCCCCTGGGTCTGAGCCCACGGGTAAGACGCCGGAGCCCGGCGTCGGAGACGAACCGACGAGACCGAGAACGAGTGGCACTCGAGGAACGCGACGCCCTGGCCGCGGCCGAGGCCGTTCTCCAGGCGGCTATGACGCCGGAGGAGCGACGTCTGCTAGCGCAGACCGAAGACCAGCTACTGGCGACCCCGCCAGCGAGTCCGACCACGAGGAGGACCCCGGCAGGGAGGACCGACAACGAGGAGGGACGACCCGAGGCCATCGAGGACCCGGCCGACCGCCTCGCGACGCTGGCCATCGCCAACGAGAAGCAGGGCGTACTCAGTCGCCCACGGACACCCACCCTCCGCTCCCCGGGGAGTCCCGGGACCCGCCATCTCCTAATCCCCGCGAACGCGACCCCCGCGATGTACCGTTCACTCCTGACCCCCCTGCCCGCACCCTTCGCGACGGTCCGCAGCGAGACAGCCCCAGAGCCGACTCCGATGGAGGTGGACCTCGGACCCGTCCTCCACCCACGAGGGGAGTGGGTAGGGCCCGAGGACGACCGCGTGGCCGGAGAAGGGGCAGCGGGACTCTGGAGAGAGACCGCCGCGCGCCACCAGTCCTTGCCGAGGACGGGGTACCCCGATATGACCTTCGACGACGAGGGCCCACTGCAAAGGACTAGATCGAGACGGGCTCGGGGTAGACGATCCAGGAGACGTCGACGCCCGACGCGTCCATACTCTCCGTCGATCGTAGACTCGGAAGAAGGAGGGAATCCCCCTGGAGCTCCGGTCCCGTTGATGTCCCTGCCACCGTCGATGAACTGGCACGACCTACAAGGCGCGGCCGACCCGCTCGCACATCTGGAGGACTGTAGATACCGTCCCGAAGCCCGGCCGGAACGCTACTCACCTCCACTGGTGAGACCTCGAGACTGCCTGCCCGCCGAAGCCCCACCGCCCAGGACCTCGAACCGCTGCTGGGCGTGCGAACGACCCGGACATCGGTACAGCCATTGCCCGGCTCCAACAGGGATTCACTGCTTTATTTGCGGGTGGCGGGGATACACGGCCCGTACGTGCCCGACCCATAGCGCGGCGTGGACCCAAGCTTATTTGGCTTAGCAGGCGAGTCGCAACGCACGCTTTTTCGAACCGCCGCTCCCGGAACCGTATCCGGCCAACCCGTACGGCTACCCAGCACCCGGCTACCCCATACACCCAGCCACCCGACCGAGCACCCGACTATCCGTTCGTACCCCCATACTACCTTCCGGAACCGCGCTACCCGCCGGTCCCCGAACAGCGACGCGAACAGGAGTTCGCTCCCGATGACGCGATGGTCCGAGCGATAATCGCGGCGATCCGATACGCCTTCCGCGACCCGCGATAGGTCTCCCAGCTTCGTTTGTTTTTTTTTCTCTTTCTTTTTTTTTTTTTCTTTCAACTCCATTCTTTCTTTTGGTTGTTCTGTTCCTTCCTGGGAAAATTTTTTTTTTGGTTTTTGTCAGAGAATACATGCCGCCGCGAAACACTCCCTTGCATTGGGAGTCTATTTTCTTTTTTTCTGGGGGTTGGGTCCTTTGTCCCCAAACCCGCGCTCCGCCGAAAAGTTTTTTTTGTTCTTGTTTGGCCTTTTCTTCTGGTCGTTTTAGTTTTAAGACACGCGCTACTCTCGACCTAGTTTTAAGATACGCGGATTCGCGAACCCCCCCTGTGTCGCTCCTCCCCGCGGGTTGAGTGAGAACCAGGACGTAGGATTAAGGTACCGTTTTCCCTCTCGCGAGCCGAGGGTTACGCGAGGAACCCAAATGTTTTCGTAGCTTCAGCGTGGACACAGACCCCCTGCGACGATCACCGAACAGCATGCCATATTCTAGTCATTCGTTTTTGTCGTTTTTTTCTTTTTCTTTCTTTCCTCTTTTCGTACATGGTGATCGGCGTAGACGGATGCTGCGGAAGCGTACGCCTTCTGCGAACCCGTACCTTCCGTTTGGCGGGGGGGTGTTGTAACGTGGCAAACTAGTTGCCCGTTGTGGCATCCCTCAACGCCGCGGAAGGCTGGCAAATATCCTCGCGCGACTCTCGGTAACGCGCATAGAATTAAGAAATGTATCGAAGGGTCACGTGGTTCACGGGAGCAAGGAGCGACCTCACCCCGCTTCCCCGCTGACCTACGAACGGGCACGGGGAAGACGAGTCTAGCCATATTTGGCAAAATCTGCCTAGAGAGCTTCCATTTTGGTTTTTCAAGCTAGCAACAGCACCTGTTGCATCGTGCGTCAGAATCCAAGTTTGTTTGAGTATTTTAGAGTCTTCCGAGCTTTCTAAATCCCGCGATTAGCATCGCCGTGCACCGTGCTACCCGAGCACCATAAATTGCGTGTCATCCTGCCTCCCGTGAACCCGTGAGCCATAAAAGACGTGATCCCGCCGGACCGCAGGCACGTGGCCGCGACCGGCCACCCGTGAATTTCGTTCTCCAAGGGTGTTGTGTGCTCTAAAGACAGTGCCACTACGCATTTGGATATACCCGAGACCGTCGATCTAAGGTAGGATCTTTTACGTCCCTATTTTCGTCCCCTGCGCTGCGAGACACCTGTAATAACTTCTTCTAGGTGGGATCGGCCATCGCCGAAGCCGTTGGAGCCTGAGACGAGGAGCTCATCGATACGGAAAGTATCCTAGATCCGCTAGGATCGTTTTTGCCTGCTTTTTGCCTCTCGCATCGCTTGTAATTTCAGCTTCTTTTACCCCTACCCTCGGAACCACGACCTCACGCGCTACCGCGAACCGTCGAGTCCCGATACCGGCCTTTTTACCGTTGTTCTTCTCATTTCTATTTGAATTTGGCTCGCGTGTGTTCCTGTGTGCGTGTCCGTGTGATTCGCGCCTGTAGAGGTGGTCCCCGTTGAGACTCACGCTCTACGTGGGGTGCGCAGAGTCACCGCGCACGCCCGATATTCAACCGTCGCCGAGCTACGGTTCGCCGTAGGCTGTGGTTTGCATCTTGTCTATTTCCCGTGTCCGTCCGATATTATCCCGCTCTACCGTACCGACCGTAAATTTCGATCGAGTGAGTTGAGCGCGATCCAGTGCTGTAGCCGTCGTCCCCGTCGAGACGAGTGCGCTACGTGGTCTGCGCAGGGATCGCGCGCACTCACCGCTGCGAGTCAGCTGCCGTGAATCCACAGACCGCTGTGCGATCCGGCTGACGCCCGGTACCGTTCCCCCGTTCCCCTCGCCCTCCTCCTGGCTCGTGTCCAGTCGAGTCGAGCGGCCGTCTTGTAAATAGTAGTATATTAAGTATTGGCTCTTCCAGCCCGATCTGTTTTTCCCCCTCGGAGTCGCTTAGTACCCCGAAGGGATTGTTCTAGCCACCTGATTGCTTTGAATAAATACGTTTTATTAATTGTTCACCAACCATACAAGCGTCTACTATCTTCGCCCCCACGTTCCCCTCTACCAAATACTGTCTAGCCGGCCTCCCTTCTCCTTCCGCCCCTATTTCCTTCCCTCATCCCCGCGGAAACGCGGCGATTAGTTCCCGTAAGGAACTTGGCGCCTAAATCTTTATTATTTCTTTTGTTTAGTTTTAGTCCCGTTATCCACGCTGGGTTTCGGCTTCATTTGCTAGCATTGCGGACGGGGTTGATTTCCAAACAACCCCGAAAGCGTGTTACAATATATACAAAATTATACCTGATAGCTCGTTTATTTTTATCTGTTTCATACTTGAAATATATACAGGGTGAATTTCCAGCGAATGAACAGTTAGAAGTAAGCTGGAATCGAGAAACAAGCTTTCAGACAGTTCAAAACCAATCCACCTGTCTGACAGCTCATTTCTCGATTCTCGCCAACTACAGACTGTTCAGTCGATAGGAATTCACCCTGTATGCTGCGTGTAATAAGCTATAATAAAAGCAATGAAATACCTTGAAGTTTTAAAGTGCATATATCTGTTCCTCCACAGACACATATCCCTCCTATTTAATCCAAATAAAACTTTTATTCGTATTAAGTAACCATCAAATTTGACCCAATAGAGTGAAGATTTAATCCAAATAAAACCTATATTCGCATCAAGTAACTATCAAATTTGACCCAATGGAGCGAAGATTTAATCCAAACAAAAATTTTATTCGCATCAAGTAACTATCAAAATTGACCCAATAGAGCGAAGATCCAATCCAAATTAAATTCTTATTCGCATCCAGTAACTATCAAATTTTACCCAAATAGCGATGATCCAATCCAAATAAAATTTTATTCGCATCAAGTAACTATCAAATTTTACCCAATAGAGCGAAGAACCGATCCAAATTAAATTCTTATTCGCATCAAGTAACTATCAAATTTTACCCAATATATGTGAATATTCGATTTGAATGAAAACTGGTCGAAAGTTGAATAAACCTGTGGTTGATCTGAATTACGGCCTTATTCTAATCAAATGCAATATTTATTAGTAATTATAACATTTCAATGGAAAATAACATATTCTTTGCTTTGAATATACGTTTTACGCTGAATCCAATAACAATTTTATTTGGCTTGAATGAAATTTATGTTCGAGTGCTGCATGAGCATATTAATGATCAATGAAATATTTATTTGTGTTAAATACCAAGATTTATTTACAATATTTATTCAATTTGACTAGTGATATTTTATTCAGATTTATCAAAACATTTATTCGTGGAAAGTAAATTCTGAGATTTATTTGAAATGTTTCTTCAATTCGGCTACTGATATTTTATTTAAATCAAACAAGACATTTAGTTGTCACAAGTAAATGCGAAGATTTGGTCAAAAATTTGCTTTGGTTTAACTACTGAAATTATATTGTTGTCAACTGTATATTAATTTACAGCGAACAAAACAAATCAAATAAATGAACTGCGTTCTGGTAAATAAATGGCTAGTAGGTTCGTATACGAATATGTTTTTTCTTTGGGTTAAATATATATTTTTTTGAACTTACGAAACTTTTTTCTGGGTGTATACCGTACCCAGCGTGGATCTGTAATATGTAATCGAATAATTACCTACACGTAACGTCACGAGGTTCCGCGTGCGTAGAGGTACATTGAACCTTTACGAGTCGAAATATATGCATATACTATGAATGTCTCACCTTTCCCGTGCTGGGGTCAACGAAGCCAATTTCTAAGTCCTCGCCTCTGACAATACGTTCTCGGAGACGCTGTTGGGAACCGGTTTCGGCTTTTGCAATTGTTGCTGCAAGTATAACATTCAATTGACAAATTCAATACCAATACGTGAACCCAAAGTAACGCGTAAACATTATATTGTTTGCCCATACACTTGCGAGCAATAAATGTAATACAGACATGCGTGAACAACTAAGTACCTTCAACTTCATCACATCTGACGAGGAGTTTGCGTTGAAGTTCCAAATTAATGAGTCTCAGTACCCTGTTCTCTTTCTGGAGGCAACGGAATGCCGCGGAGATGGACGCAGCTGTTTTCTCCGTTCCAGCTTTCTCGTTTCGTATTTCAAGCGGTTCAAATTCTCCTTCATCTCCTTGGTTTATCACACGACGTAGCTGCAATCATACATTATTTTTCCTTCATACCTCGGTCGAAAGTACGTACTTCCGGCATCGGTATCGAAGCAGAAAGCCTAACTTTCATGCATTGGTAGAACTACACGCACGCCCTCTGTGACAGCGGGAGCGAAAACTTACTCGCACCACTGATCTCTATACCACACTGGATGGCGTATTGGATAGGACGGTTTGTTACTGATTCGGCCATCTTGCCAGGTAGACGAATATCGAATAATAATAATAATGAACCAATATGGCGGACTAGCGGCGGGCACAGTGCAGCTGTTATTTGAAATGTGCACCGGAGAATTACGTGTGAGAAGTTGGTTATTATCAAATTGTTTTAAAGTGACAACTGAAAATGGTGAGAAGTTGCGTATTTTGTGGCTCCGAACGGGAAATTATAGAAAAAACTTATCACAAGTAAGCATTCCAGATTTATAGGTTATAGTACACCAATCCTTCCGCATTTAATATCCTACAATTCTGCGGAGTTAATATTATAAAATAATATTTCTTTGTGTAGATTTCCTCTTAACAACAAACAACTTTTGCAATCTTGGTTGCAGAATATGCGTCTGCCTTTCAACTTTGCTCCAAAAAAGCATCACCACCTATGCTCAGATCACTTTGAAGAAAAGTGTTTTGAAAAATGTACAGGAAAAACTTGCCTTCGCAGTGGAAGTATACGAACACTTTTTGGAGAGTACAAAGCAGTTTGTGTTTGCTGCGGAGCAGTGAAAAGACAGGATAAAAAATCATTCCACAAGTAAGAATTAATCGTTCTGGCAAATACCATAATAAACATATGTACATACTTAGTGTTTGTATTTTGATACTTCTGTCACAGATTTCCCTTGCACAAGCCAGAATTACTTAGAAAATGGATGGCTGCAATAACGTCGACAGATTTTACTCCAACTGAAAAGAGTTTAATATGTGACGCCCAGTTTGATGAGAAATGTTTGCGAAAAGCGGGTCAGCATGTATTACTTAAAGCCACCGCCGTGCCAACTTTGTTCGTTTCATCGGAAGACGGTATCATAACGTATTATAATTGTTAACATGCCTTATTAAAAAAAACGTATTATCGAATAAATTTATAAGAAATGCTTATACTAGAGGGAATACATATATTTGCAGCAACATCTGTAGAAATGCGAGAGATCAGGAGCAGTTCGCCCGATCGAGTGGATGACGTTCACAACGATTATTTGGTAACTCAGCAGCAAGGCTCAAAGCGTGTTTCTTCGGAGTTATCCACCTCGCACTCTAAAATTCTAAGAAGTGACAGTCCATGTACCAGCCCATCATTGTACGATAGAAATGAAACTGCAACGAATCGTTCCTCAGGTACGAATACACGAAGTGTATATAAATAAATTATGAATGTCTCATACTACTTCAACAAACTGATGAGTTTGTATCGTAATCCGAACAGTGGAATACTGTGATGAACATGAAGTACCTCCTACCAATTCAGCTCGTGAAATAATGGACAATCCAGCTTGCAGCAAGGTACCAGAAACACCGAGAACTATATATACACAAACGAGTTCTCCGAATGAAGCACGATCACCAGTATGAATTAACTCCGACGACAATGAGGAAGAGAATTGGTGACCAACAAAAAAAGATACGAGAGTTGATGAAGCGGTCTCATGTTCAGAAGCAGCACATTACACATCTCATTGTCAGGAAAAGAGTCAGTACACTGAAAGAGATTGTAAGTGAATTACGAAGAACTCGCACACTTCCAGATTCCGGTTTAGAGTGTCTAGATGCTATTGCTAGCACTGACGTTTCCCAATTGCTAAAGAGATTTATCAATAATCAGAATAAGTTAATTAGAAACAACGACAAAGAAAACGATAAGCCAAAAAAAAGACCATGGAAAAGCCAGCGTAAGAATAAGAATCAGGGAATATCTAGAGAACAGTATCCAGCAGCTTTCAGATCATTTGCAATGACTCTCCATTTTTATTCTCCTAAGGCGTACGGGTTTGTTAGGCGAAAATTTTGCAAGGCTTTGCCAGACCCCAGCACTCTTCGTTCTTGGTATTCGGCCATCGACGGTGCACCTGGTTTTACTTCCGAAAGTTTTCAAGCATTAAAACAAAAAGTCGCAGAGGCAAAGAAGATTGACAGAAAAGTAATTGTTAGCTTCCAGTTAGATGAAATATCCATTAAAAAGTCTTTGCAGCGCCTCCCTAATGGAAATATTTGTGGTCAAGTGGACTTTGGTTCTGAAATAGAATCGATTCCCACGATTCCATTGGCTAAAGATGCTTTGGTTTTGATGGTTGTGAGTTTAGATGGGTCATGGAAGATACCCGTTGGATATTTTTTAATTAATGGAATCGACTCCACGACAAACTCCGGGCTTATCACCGAAGCCTTCCAGCG
Organism: Euura lappo; assembly: GCA_018257835.1. Taxonomy (NCBI): domain Eukaryota; kingdom Metazoa; phylum Arthropoda; class Insecta; order Hymenoptera; family Tenthredinidae; genus Euura; species Euura lappo. The sequence continues at coordinate 413,504 of JAEUYN010001643.1, forward strand.
TCTTCATGAAATTGAAGTTCAGGTTGTTTCTGTGACACTAGATGGCCCATCGGAGCACTTCGCAACGATGCGTGCTCTCGGTGCGTCTTTTGATTTGCCAGATGTCAGACCTTTTTTTCTACATCCGAGCAATGGAGAAAAAATTCATGTGATTTTTGATGCATGTCACATGCTAAAGCTTGTTAGGAATACATTAGGAGACTCTAAAGTTCTAAAGGATTCCGATGGAAACTTAATTCAATGGAAATTTGTCGAGTCCTTGGCTAAATTGCAGGAAACTGAAGGATTGAGAGCTGGGAACAGATTGAAAATGGCACATATTCGTTACTGGAAAATGAAAATGAAAGTCGCTTTGGCGGCTCAAACGCTCAGTGATAGTGTTGCGGATGCTATTGAATTTCGTGACAAATACCTAGGTCTAAAATATTTCAAAGGTTCGGAGGCTACTGTGAGGTTCATTAGAATCATTAATAGAATCTTTGATTTTCTAAATTCGAGAAATCCAGTAGGTAAGGGTTTTAAAGCCCCATTGAAAAAGTCTAACGAAGAATTTTGGCGGGTGCCAATCTTATCACATATTCAATATCTGCAGGGTCTCACTGACGTTGTCGGGACTCCGATGATACGTACGAGGAAATATGTTGCTTTCGTAGGCTTTATTACCGCAATAGAATCTATAATCGCCATATTCGACTCTCATGTTAAACCTGAAGGATCTCAGCTGAAATATTTACTGACGTATAAGTTTAGTCAGGATCATCTGGAATTGTTTTTTTTGTGCTGTCAGAAGTTGCGGTGGCTGGTGCCCAAACCCGACAGCTAGGCAATTCATGTCAGCTTATAAAAGGCTCTTGGTTAATCACAAGGTACAAGCCGTAAATGGGAATGTCGAAGCCATGGATTCTACCAGCATTCTAACGGTACCTTCTACGCATCGTGTAAGAATTGATCGTTATGACCCAAACGTATACGAGAAAATCGCCAATATTAGAGTCATGAAAAAATATGGTCTAGAAGACCTCGACGAAGAGAATGATTCGCGGGATTTATTTTTTGAAGAATTTGGTAACTTCGTGACTACTTTTTCCCAGCTCTCTACTTTCTCAAGAGCATGTATCACTTACATTGCCGGTTGGGTTGTGAGAAAATTGACAAAGAAAGAGAAATCAATCGTTCAATGTGAAACATGCAGAAATGCACTACTTCAGGATTCTCAGAAAATGGCTCAATTTGAACAGAATGCTCTAATAGAGGTGAAAAGTAACGGAGGTCTTCTTTTTCCCAGTGAATCTGTGGTTCGCATTTGTGAGACCACAGAAAAGTTATTGAGACATTCTCTTGACAAGCTTAATGGTATGATTCCTGTCGAACGCAATTTTCCTGCTCTGGTTTGCTCGAAAGTTCTGCCTTACAAATTATAAATAATTAACCACCTTATAAATTATTCCCAAAATTAAACGATTACATGCTTGATGACGCAGCTAACGATTCGAATCACATATATTTGCTTTCCAAGCAGGTGTGCAAGGCATACTTAGATTTGAGGATGTACGCTGCTACAAAGATAGTATCCGAAAAAATCGTTGGCACGAAAATTCGTCATCACCCAACTCGCCAAATTATCTGGAAACGTCAGTGATAGCTTTTAACTTCATGGTTAATAATATCATCCTCCTGTGGTACTGAAATTTACCAGTCAAAGTCAGTATTTTATTTAAAACTTGTACTAATTAGAAGTGAAGTTATCCCTCGACATGTTTACAATTGAAGGAAGGAATTTATCGATCCAGTCGAGGCAGAAGAATTAACAGAAACAAAAGAGAGTTGTTTCACATGATCGCTGACGTTTCAACGACTTAGTCCGCCGTTCTCATCAGAGATTTATTTAGACAAAAAAGCAAAGAAAAAAAAAGAAAAAACAAAAAAGAAAAAATTATAATACTTAACTTATGAGAAACTAATAACTTAATATAGGACCAAAGTTAACAAACCTAACAGTAAGAGAAAGAAAGAAGGCATCGCACAGGTATTCTGAGTCGTCAACATAACTCGATAAATTCCTTCCTTCAAATTTAAAACTTGTACTATCTAGCTAGTCTGTGTTGAATCTTTTGAACAGTATCATTAAGATCAGTATTTCTTTTAACCTCTGTTAGTCGATGTCAACTCCTGTCAAGAGTCAAGTCTTTTTTTGTTTTTATAATTTAATCCTACTTTTATTAACCCTCATGTAGAATATTATTTCATGTAAAGTTGTTTGATATTACCGTATTACAGTTTTCGTTTCTGTTCGTCATAAGCAACATTGAAATGTGACAAGCATGATAAATGAAGCTTTGCAACTACATTATAGTAGCACAACTCGGTGGTGTTTAGTATGAAACGCACCGAGAATAAACCAATACCCGTAATGAAAAACCTGAACCGACCTCTCCAAACCATTTCCAAATTTAAACCAGCCTGGCGAGATAGCGTTCCTTCATGAGCAGCTATTCAAATGTGTAGTATATGCATTGTGCAGGAATCTTTTCCGAATCTCCTACTTATTCTTGCTTCTATATCTGGTATCATCATCCCATAAGTATAATTTACAAAACACGCTTGCCAAACCAACACTACCGTAAGTACGAATACACAAATTCACCTTTTATAAATGTGCCTGATACTTAACTAAACCGACATCTACTCCTTTCAGATCATGCGAAGTAACGTCTGTACAGAAATGCTGATGGAAAACGAGGTCCATTACGCAACTCCATGGATTAAGTAGTGGGTATACAGACATATTCATATTCTTTAGTCAATTTTATTTTTCACGACACATCTGAAAATCATATTTTTCTACGCTCAACGATTGCATTCAATCAATTATTGTACAAATCTAATGTTCACTGATTCCTACATTTTTTTTAATTTTAACAATTGTATATACATATTTAATAATAATTCAAATTCAAATGTTATAAAACAAATATATGTCAAATAAATTATATATTTTGATTAATAATAAGTAAATAAATAATACATTATCTTTTTGGAAGTGTATGTTTTAATTTCTCCTGTACAGATTGTATACATCTATTGTGAATAAATTAAATATAAAGGAAAAATTATTTTTGAAGCTTCCATATTTTGTAGTTTTATGTCCGTTTATGTATATTTTCGGTCTGAATGATGAAGTAGTTTTTATTGTAAAATGTATAATTAACTTGTCAATTTAAACAAATAGATCGTAGATGCCGCACGTATTTCTAATACGAGTGATATCCATACTAAGATTTGGATAATATAGTACAGCACTGTTATTTCTGTTTCAAGTACAGAAATCCTAAACATCCGTATTCAATATTCATATTATGACTTCCATTTGGAATATTTTCATCCCGGAAATAGACCATATCTTGTTTTAAACCAATAAAAATGAGAAAATCTGACCGAAAACACCTAATGAACCCCAGCTAATTTCAAAAAAGACCGCTGAAAGTCCGCCATATTCAGTTTTGTCTTCTTGGCAAGATGGCCGCCTGGCTTCAAATCGTAACACGCCTTATCCACACCGTCAGCCATCCAGTGTAGTATAGAGATCAGTGACTCGCACACACCGATACCCAATACACGAGACGCCCGCTTCGAGTTTTGTCACTTAGTCACCCAAAAATAATTCAAGACTGGATGAATTATATATCAATCGACGCGGAAAAATCCCCCGAACAGCATAACAAAAACAAGACAATGTCTCTAGACAGTAAATTGTTGAAATTAATAAAAAAACTATCAATATTTTGGGCAGTACCGCCAAAATCATGCACTGTTCCAATGTCCCTTGTCGGATTGGAAAAACAAAAATACCACGTTGTAGGGGAGAAAATCATCTACAAATTCGAAGTGGGAACCGATATTGTAGGACCTATAGTTTCCACGTTATTAATTTTGCAAGAGTTTTATACAGGGTGGTCGGGGCACTCGGAGGCGCAAGGGTGGGGAGCGCGGCGAGTGCTAAACAATGCACCGGCGGGGTATGTGTGTGTATTATGTGTGTGGGGCAAGCCCCGGGTGTGGGTGAGAGGCGGGGGAGCGAGGGGATCAGGCCTTGCGTGGTCTGCGGGAAGGGGGATTGACGAGGATGGTTTGGCGGATAGGAAGGGGTAGTCGGGATCGACGTTTTGGTGTGGGACCGGGTGGTGGAAGGATGGTAGGACGGGGAGGTCGGGGAGGAGTGCCGTGTGGCGTGCGCACCGGGCCGGGTATTACGGGCTCGGGGCGAGTCGGTCGTCTCCGGACGGAGGCGAGTTCTTCGTCCTTCCTTCGAGGCAGGCGGCGGGGGAGACGAGAGTGGCAGATGAACTCTGGCTTCGGAGGCACGAGGATGGTGCTGTGGTCGACTACCACTGGACCAGTGAGTTGTCCGTTGATGATCACCCGAGTGTCGCGCCGTGGATGGGAACGACGGCGATCCCAGGGGGAGATCGGGACGAGTCTCTTCTGCCAATCAGAGAGAGGCTCTGGTGGACAATCTGCCTCTATACCTTCGTCTGGTACAGGCGGTGGAGGGGTTGGCGGTTCGAAAATCGACCAACCACTCGTAGGAGGTTTCCGTGAGGAAAGATCCGAGGAAAAAGGTGTCCGAGGACATAGGAGGAATAATCAAGGCGGATTATACTCCTTTAAAAATACTTTATTAGCGTTTGATCACTGGTGTCCCAGTGTAGCTCTTCACCAAGTGTTTTAGGCACGAGGTGGTATGTCAGACGACTAGGTGTCGAATGACGGGTAGCGTGATTTACCGTTAGAAACTGAGGTATTATATTCTGATTTCGGGTTAATCCTCTTCCGAGACCGAGAAGGTCACGTGGGGTCCTTGAGGATCCTGCATAAGCGCCACGTATTGTTGACACGGTGAGTCACCTGGGACGGGATTCTGTAACTTTTAGCGATATCGTTAACTCCGGTTGCCATGGTAAATCAACAAAATATTCTGTTATTAACGTTATCGCCATGGTAAATCAACAAAATATTCTGTTATTAACGTTAGCAACCGGAGTTAACGATATCGCTAAAAGTTACAGAATCCCGTCCCTGTTGTAGACGAGGTAAGCGCGCGGGGTCAGCGGTCAATCGAGCGTGTATCGATCGTCGCTCAGTGGCTACGTCATAGGCTATGTGTCGCGGGTTGCCAATGGGTAGGCGGTGTACGCGTGCTGCCTGCGAGTAGGCGCTTTGAGTGGGTTTGTCATGCATTAAGTTTTCTGACAAAACTACGCCTAACGATCAGCTGGTCCGCTCGGCTCACTTCGGTCCGTTCTACGCTGCGCAGGAACCACGATATGTTGTTTGGGGGATTTTTTCACATCGATTTATATATAACTAGAGGCCAACTGCGCGCGCTTTGCGCGCGCCTTTTTTTCGAAATTTATAATTTGATTACTTTAATAAACGAATTATTTGATTAATTTTGATTGTGATTAATTTAATAAACGAATAACGAATTAATTTTGATTCCGAATTTTTTGTGGTATGTTGATAACTATGTATTAATATTTCTATATGTTTTCACATGAATCAATAACATTTATATTTCTTTAATAATTATTTTTACTCGAAGAATTAAAAATAAAAAAAAATAAAAAAAATTTGATTTTTCTATAGGTTTTTTTCGGTCCCACCAAGGTTTGCACGCTCGAATAGAGGAAGAATCTCTCCTTGGTGGGTACCAATAATTAATTAATTTGGTTCGCCTCGTCCGATAAATTCAAATATGTGAATTTAATAATTACGGTCAATTTATTTTTGTGTTATTTTAACTTTAGTTGTGTAGATAATGTGGAATACATCATGAATCTAATGTAATAAACTATTTGTGAATAATTCCATTATTCTTGTCCATCGATGATGTGTAATTGAATTTTCACTGCGTCGATGACGTTGATGGTGTTGAAATACCGTCGAATTTCTGTCTCTGTAATTGAGAATTTCATTCACAAATTAATTTTATTCTTTTTTGTCTTCAATCAATTTTGTTTAAAAAATTTACTTTGTTATCTTTTTCGCAGTTGTTAGCTGCAGATTCGTTTTTCCGTTTTAGAATTTTGTTGCCTTTTACAAGTTTTTCCCAATCCATTTTGCCTGTCGGTAATTCCTCTATGTCTTCGCATGAATCTGCCAGTAGATTTGGTAGGCCAAAATTGTTTTGTATCATGCCCGTAATTTTTACTTTATCTCCTTTTTTAAAGTTAGCTTCTCTAAATTTTGTAATTTTGATTTCTAATTTGTACTGTCCATCGGTAATGGACCCAATTCCACTTGTAGTTCCATTTTTATTTTGCTTCGCTTTGAAAATGGTTTTTACAAAACCTTCAATGGCTAAAATTATAAAAAATGATTTAATGTACCATAAGGTTAATGTTTTTAATACATGTAATACGAACATAAATTTATACCTAATTTTTTGTTGTAATTGAGTGCGTCCTCGAGAGCGATAGTTTCAACTTGGTTTTTAAAAACTATTTCTGTTTCCCCTTTAAACGTGTTGACGATACTGTTTTCTCTGAATGTCAAATCCATTGAAACGTTGCCTTGACTGTATCGTTTGTCTCTTGGTTTGGCTAATACGCCATCCAGATGAACAATCTGATTTGCGAATAATTTTTTAGGTAATATAAATTCTGTCTGTTTCCGCCCGAGGGCTAAAAGATCTGTTTTCCGCCCGTTCAAGAGGTATGAAAAGTGGCATTTTGCGACCGGGTGTGAGAAGTATAAGATTTCTTGTTGAGCGGACATGACAACGTGATTTAAAAATTCAATAATATCTTACGCGATTCGGGACGATGAAAGGCTTAATTCTATCGATCTCGTCATCCCACGTTGTTATTAATACTTTCGCGCCCGCTCCATTTTTCAGTACAAATTTGAAAATCTTGTACATATTTTTTACGAAAATTGGAGCGTTTACACTCTCGACTATGCCAACAATTTCGCTGTAAAATATAAAAATTATGAGATTCGAGTATTATGAAATGCAGTGATGATTATCTACAATAATGTTACGTACACAGTTCCATCAAATGGTAACATGGCTGTAAAAGCTTCATTCGGGGTTAAAAGTGCCATCGGGTCTTTGACGTCATCGAGGATGTTTTCTTCGTCTCGTGACGTGTTTCGATAAGAACTTTCGTCGTCGAGTTCCGTGTCTGATACGTTTTCAGTGAGCTTTGTCTTACTAATTTCGTCTATAACTTCATCTTCATTTTCGTTTTCAAGTAAAACTTTTTCTATCATTTCTTCGACCTGATCTTTCATTTTATTCATCACCGTTTCTTTTCTTGAATTACTTATTATCTTTCCGAATCACGAACTTTTGCGAAGATCGAATAGTTGAAAATATATCTTCTTTATTTGCATTTATTTTAGATTTTTGCAACAATGTTAACACGTGAGTTTTGTATTTTAGACTATGTTCAGAGGTATGTTATCTAAAAGGTGATCCATTTGTAATGAAGTATACAGGTTGAGGTATACATAGGTATGTCAATTTCTGATTCCCTTTATTCTTTCCTAATAAGTATTAATCCATCTTATAAATTGAATCTAATTGTTTAAAATAAAGATAATTAGATGGAATCTTATCAGGTTTTAATATTACTTAAATTCAGTGCCAACTGTGTTTTCTTATATCTAGTATCATACCATCGATTCGCGGATTACTTCAGTATCATTGATATAAAAAAGTGATGTACGGTATTTAAAAATTATGACAATCTTTGCGCGATACCTACCGATTGTGGTTTAAATCAGCTACAATTTTTTCGATTGACCGGTATTATTTATCTATTGATAATACCGATTAATAATGACCGAAGTGAATAAAGATTTGTTTACACCTAACGACGTTCTTGATGATCTTGAGCCGAGAGATTCAACAGTGTAAGTGTTAAATAATTTGATATTTATAAAGCTAGGCTATTCACCAGTCATTTTTAAATTTGATATTTATAATTTGAGAATGACGATTGGTAATTTCATTCGAGACTGCGAGTGACTGTCACTGTCTGTACTCGTGCAATCTACTGTTGGTGACTACATTAGTAACTATAGTCTATGACTTACTTATAGTAAAACAGTGCAATCACATAGACGACACGAAACGGAGATCGATTTCGACCAAGTGCCACTCAATTTGAATATGACTGACTGTGAAAGATACTGTGACTGACTACAAACGATTTCAGATGACTATGCAAGACTGCACTTTTCATACCTCTATGATTACATTTATTAATGGCTTCTTTAAAAATAATCTCCTACAAATTCTGAATGTAGCATCTGTTTTCATTTTTAGGGAAGTAATCGGCTATGTCGATCGAATAATCGGAAGACACACGACGGGTCAAACAGTCAAGTACGAACTCTTCAAATTCTTTGTTAACAACGCATCTGGGAAAACCGTACAAGTTGTTGCATGGGGTGAAAATATTGCTGTAGTTGAGGATCTTTTTTCTGTGAATTCTGTGAGTAATTGATTTAATTCTATGGTGTATCAATGATAGTAATAAATTTTACTGTATACAGATATACGGTTCTCGGTCTACTTGATGGCTGCTGTGTTATATACATTTTTTTTTCTAAATTCGTATGTTTTAAGTAGTCAATTCTGATGTATTTATTAAATAAATAATTGTTTAGGTTGTACACATTGACGGGGCTACAGCAAAATTACCAGCCCAAGACCATTATAATAGTGGAAATATTCGATGTGAATTGACGATTCAAGCAACTACCGAAGTTACTGTTTTGGGAGTTTACAATGAAAAGGTTGAACCGTCTGTTGCAAAAATAGTTAAACTTCGAAACATTTGTAACGAAACAGGATTGATAAGTACGTACATTTACATTATTTCCGAATTTAGAAGATTAGCGATTATTCGAAAGCTATGTGATATTTATCAAATATACCTATCTGTATTTCAGCTGTTCGGGGTTACATCAAAACTAACTTTGCCAAACTGGAAACGAAATATCAGAACATTGTTCTTGGGTCGATAACGGATGGTGATTACAAACTCGAGATTCGATTGCCTCCTACAGATGATCTTCCATTTGTAAAAGGAGAATTGGTTTGTGTAACTGGGATGAAGAAAAAGTACCCAAACGGTCCACCATTCTTAAATGTGAATAGTACCGATGATATTGTGAAATTGGGGGGTGCCAAAATGTCGTTGGCGAATCTACTATGCGGATTTAATACGCCAAAATAATTCACGTAAGCGTAATACCGTGTATTTCATTCTTCCATTGTTATATGTGCCAATAAAACTTGTTAATTTCACAAAATTATCATTAAATAATTATTTAATACCTATTTTAATAAAATACAATTTATTTCAAATTCAAAAAAATATCTCTTCATAAACGTAATTTTTGACATAGTAATCGTTACGCTGTTGACCAAGGTAAACTCGTAATGCATTCCAGCAACGAACTCTGGAGAAAGCAACATATAATTGTCCGTGATTGAATACATCTTTACGCAGATCAATACCTATTTTTTCAAATGTTTGACCTTGAGCTTTGTTGATTGTCATCGACATCGGGGGACGAGAGGGGGTTGGAAAACAGGAAAAAACGACTGGTGGGACGCGGACTGCAGAGAGGCAAAAAAAGCGCTCAGGAGGCAATGGAAAAAGACCAAAAAGGGTGAGACCGGGCCAGAACTCGACAAATTCAAGGAAATGAGAAAGAGATACACGGACATGTGTAACCAGAAGAAAGAAGAACGGAGAAGGGAAGAGGAAAGCAAAATCGAGCAGATAAAGACAGAAACGGAAGCATGGGAATATATTAATAAGAGGAGAAAAAAGAAAGAAGGAATAAGTGACAAGATAGAAGAGGGAGAATGGACAAACTTCTTCAGGACATCACTAGGGGGGATTGGACACAGGCCGGAAATAGAAGACGGCAGGGCGGCTCCGGCCATCGAAAACGCAGAAGCGGGCAGGAGTATACGCATAGAGGAAGTGCTGGAACAAATAGGCAAGCTGAAAAAGAAGAAAGCGGCAGGCGGTGATGGTATAAAAAATGAAGCGTGGATATACGGAGGAGAAAAACTGAGCAGGCGATTATGGGCCGTGCTCAGGGACGTATGGGAGGGGAAAGGATACCCGGACGACTGGAGGGACGGAATAATCACACCGGTACACAAGAAGGGCTGCAGAGATGAAGTTAAAAACTACAGGGGGATAACGCTGACGCCCACAGCCTATAAGATCTATACATCCATCATCAATAAGAGACTAATGACGGAGATAGAGGATAACAGAAAATTCGAAGACACGCAGGCAGGCTTCAGGAAAGGGAGGGGCACGATAGACAACATCTATGTACTAAACCAGGTGATACAGAGTAGGATAGCGAAGCCGAGGGGGAAAGTCTTCCTAGTATTCATAGATCTGAAGGCGGCATTCGATAAGCTGGACAGGGAGGTGTTATGGAAGGCGATGCGGGAGACCGGAGTAAGTGAGGGTATAATTAGAAGCGTAAAGGAGATCTACTGGGAAACCAGGTGCAGAGTCAAATTGGGTGAGAAACTATCAAGTACGTTCTGGGTAGACAAAGGGGTGAGGCAGGGGTGTCCCCTCAGCCCCACCCTGTTTAACATTTACATCGCGGACCTGGAGAACATGTTACGGAGGGGACAAGATGGAGGAGTGGTAGTCGGGGACAGGAAGATCTGGTCGCTGGGTTACGCGGACGACATTGTGCTAATGGCGGAAACGGAGGAGGAAATGAAAGCCATGATCGCCAGAACCGAAAGATACTTCGAAAGAAAAAGACTGGAGGTAAACACGGAGAAGACCAAGGTAATGATGTGCAGCAAGGGAGGGGGGAAAAGGCCCAAGACCGACTGGAGATGGGGAGGTAGGGAGCTTGAAGAAGTCAAAACTATGGATTATCTGGGCTTCAGGGTAACAAGGACTGGAGAGCATGGGGAACATGTAAAAGAGAGGGCGAGGAAGGCGCGGCTAGCGATGGGGCCCATCTGGAGCCTAGGAGAAAGAAATTTCAAAGGAGACTCTAGATGGAGGATGAAGCTTTTCGACGCGGTGATAAAAAGCATCCTGATGTACGGCGTCGAAATATGGGGCTGGAAAGAGTGGAAGGAGTTGGAGTGCCTACAAGAAAGATACATAAGGTGGATTCTGGTTGTAGAGCGGACCACGCCAGGATATATTGTGAGGGAGGAACTGAAAAGGGACAAGCTTAGGGTCGGCACAGGAGGCAGAGCGATAAAATATGAAGAAACAATAGAGGTAGAGACTACCAAGAAGCTACGAGCCGAGTGCAGGAAAGAGATGAGAAGATGCGAGAGGAAGGGGGAGAGGACGAAGTGGAGTGAGAACAGAGAAAAATATCTAAACAGGTGCGGAGCGAGCTCGGTTTGGCTAGACGAGAGGACGCTGAGACGGGCAGGAACGAGGGAAATACTAATGGAAAGAGATAAAGACACACAGCTGCAAGAAAGATGGACTAAGATACGCGAATCCAGAAGCGTTTGGAGATACAAATTCTTGATGACGGAAGGCATGCCGGAGTACACTAAGAGCAGAAGAGGCAATAACGAAAAAGGAGTGAGAACGATAGCCAGGCTCAGGTGCGGGAATGAGGAAGGGGAGAACAAATACTGGCTAGACGAGTTCGATAGGTGGTGCAGAATTTGCAGGAGAGAAAGTGAGACGCTGGAACATCTGACAGCACGTTGTGTCGAGGAGCTGAGGTGGACAGAAGGAATTGACAGGCTGCTAGACGAAAGCGGCAGCGGCAAGGGGTGGGGCACGAGGCTGGCGCAAGTGAGAGAGGAAGCGAAGAGACGAAGAGAGGCGGAATGGGTGAGGGGGGGCTGAGGGACGGGCGGCCGGTCGGCAGAGCCGCAGGGTCGACCTCTCTGCCGGACCGGTCTGACGGGGGGACTGCGGGGTGGGGTAACGGGTGGGAAGGAGATGATGACCACCGAGCCGGCAGCCACGGGTCTCAGCCACCGCCACGCGCCAGTATTTTCTTTGTTATTATTGTTGTTATTGAAGCCACAAACATGCTAGTCAGTTATTTTATTTTATTTTATTTTATTATATTATTATTTTTATTTGATTATTATTTTATTATTTCATTATATTATTATGCAACCTGTAACATGTCTGTACAAAGAAAGGGCAAGGCCGTAAGGTACGCCAGAATAAACACTACTATTACCGTGGGAAAGAAGAAATCATAAATTTGGAGAAAAAAAACCTTTGATTCTCGCCGTCTCCGTGGGAAAAAATTGGTGGCGCCATCCCGCTGCGAAAATGAACAATTATCATGGGAACGCCATCCGGGAAATGAACAATTAGGGGCGTCATCTCTCGGAAAAAATAGGGACGCCATCTATTGGGTAACCTACCCACTGTCGGTGAATAGCGCGAACCATCGGTCGGTAACAGAAGGCACCGGGTTAACCCACTATCGGTAATTAGCACGAAAACTCGGTCGGTAACAGGGGACACCGGAGTATCTTACCCACTGTTGGTAATTAGCACGGGTGCGAACCCTCGGTCGGTAACCATGCCGGTAAGTCGATCTTGGGCTAGAACCATCTCATCCCTTCTACTCCTTTCATCCTCTCCCAGAGGATTCTAAGTACAATAAGTATGACAGGATATTGAAATCAAACGACTACTAAAGTCGTCTACGTTTTCATTTGTATTTCGGTATCGTTATTTGATGTCGCTATTTCATGGTTTATTTTTATGCATAAGTTCTATGCTGTTACCAGGTTTTCCATACAATGCTCGAATAATGATTTGCGGTTGCTCGATAAAGAGATTTTTGACTAATTTCACGAGTACCTGATCATCAAGACAAATCAGGCGAGGTATTCCCTGTCAACTAGACCAATGATTTTTAAATTTAATAACTGTTGAAAATTAAATAACTTTAAAAACTCGTAAAACGCAAAGATAAATTGAAAGAACGACCATTTGAAAAAATTCGATAAAACATATTGGTAGTTAAAAGTAGAAGGTCGTAAGCGCCATTTTGATTTTTTTTATTTGGCATGATTTTTTTTTTATATAGCTGTAAAAACTCGTAAGATACATAGATAAATTGAAAGAACGACCATTTAAAAAAATTCGATAAAAAATATTGGTAGTTAAAAGCAGAAGGTCGTGAGCGCCATTTGGATTTTTTTATTTCACATAATTTTTTTTAAATAGCTGTAAGAACTCGTAAAACGCAAAGATAAATACAAGGAACGACCATTTAAAAAAATTCGATAAAAAATATTGGTAGTTAAAAGCAGAAGGTCGTATCCGCCCAACTTACGACCTTTTGCACTTACATTTTTCGATCTTGTGATTTTAATTGATCTATCCGTTTCGAACGTATTCAGAGCGATTGGCGTGGAAAAAAATTATACGCGTTTATGCCAGTATAAACAGCAAAACGTCGTATAATGGCGCTTACGTCCTTATGTCATTAGACACGCGACATACGTTACCAATGTTTTGTTCATCGCCTACGTCAAGTTATCGACGTGGTAGGGGGTCTCTCTGCTGTGTATAAATATGACGGATCGGACGAATTCTAACCAGAAACCTATTTCTAACGAAGTAAGTGGCTACCTTCAACATGAAAAAGATCTTCTGTCTTCTTGTCGCCTCATTGGTGTGCGTGGGTGTTGCCAGCGGTAAGTTACAGACCAATGGCACATGCTCGAATATTCTATTTTCCAATACAATGAAACCTCACTTATGCTTATTTCAATCGGGTACGCTAGAAAATATATACATATAAGTGAGAATAACGTAAAAAAAAACTAATTGAGAGTCAAGTGGTTCGATAGCTTCGACGTGAGCATTGCAATTATTCACACACATCATCAACAGGTGAAAAAAACCTGTTCTGTAGATAAACCTAGAAATATTTTTGAATCAAGGAGTAAAATATTCTCGATACAAGGAGGATACAATATTCAAACTGAGAATATTTGAATTATTGATTTCAATTCCAACAGCCAAACTGGAACTCATGGACGTATATCGAAAGCAATCAACTTTTGAAGTGTTGTGTCACGAAATATCGCGTGTCTAATGACATAAGGACGTAAGTGCCATTATACGACGTTTTGCTGTTTATAATGGCATAAAGTCGTATATTTTTTTTTCACGCCAACCGTTCTGAAAACGTTCGAAACGTATAGATCAATTGAAATTACGAGATCGAAAAATGTAAGTGCAAAAGGTCATAAGTTGAGCGGATACGACCTTCTGCTTTTAACTGCAATTTTGTTTATCGAATTTTTCGAAACGACGTCGATTTCGGTTTTTCTTTGCGTTTCACGAGTTCTTACAGCTATTTGGAAAAATCATGAAAAATTGAAAGGAATCAAAATTGCGCTTATGACCTCTGCCTTTAACTACCAATATTTTTTGTCGATTTTTTTTAAATGGTCGTTCTTTCAATTTATCTTTGCGTTCTACGAGTTTTTACAACTATTTGGAAAAATCATGAGAAATTGAAAAAAATCGAAATGGCGGTTATGACCTTCTGCTTTCCACTACCAATATTTTTTATCGAATCTTTTTAAATGGTCGTTCTTTCAATTTATCTTCGCGTTTTACAAGTCTTTACAGCTATTTAAAAAAAATCATGAGAAATAAAAAAAATCAAAATGGCGCTTACGACCTTCTGCTTTTAACTACCGATATTTTTCATGGATTTTTTTAAAATGGTCGTTCTTTCAATTTATCTTTGCGTTTTACGAGTTTTTACAGCTATTTAAAAAAATCATGAAAAATTAAAAAAATCAAAATGGCGCTCACGACCATCTGCTTTTAACTACCAATATTTTTTATAGATTTTTTTTAAATGATCGTTCTTTCAATTTATCTTTGCGTTTTACGAGTTCTTACAACTATTTGGAAAAATCATTAAAAATCATGAAAAAAATGGCGCTTACGATGTTTTGCCTTCACGTTGTTTTTTATTTTTCCTTAAAAATTGTAATGAAAGAACGACGTATCCGCCTATCTTACGACCTTTTGCACTTACATTTTTCGATCTCGTAATTTCAATTGATAGTAGATAGGCAACAGGGCTACGGGGTCACCCGAAAATTTCTAAGTCCCGAAATCGACCTACTGCGCATGCGCGAGGGCGCGAGATTTGAAATGCAGGTTTACTGCGCATGTGTCGAGGCGGGAAATTTAAAATCAAGGACGATGAGTCATCTTCCGGAACATTCAGGTATGACGTCATTTCCTGTGTCGTCAGGGCGGGAAATTCAACGACGATGAGGGCGGGAGATTTGAATGCAGGTTTACTGCGCATGTGTCGAGGCGGAAAGTTCACAATGAGTCCTCTTCTGGAACGGCTATGACGTCATTTCCTGTGGTCGGGGAGCCGTTCCTAGCGCCACGCGGCAGACCGTGCGATTCCCGAAGCTTTTTCTGAATTGATTGGACTAAAAAATTCCTGGAATATGACCTGCTGTGCCACGCGGCACACTCTCTAAATTTTTTGGAGTGACATATTCACTCCAAGCTCAGAGTGAGAGCGTCATACACTCGACTTGGAATGAAAAACCACTCTTTTAGAGTGAGACTGATCACTTTTTCGCAAAGAGTGAATATTTTCACTCTAACGTGTGGAGTGGTTTATTTTTCGCTCCAACTATCACTCCACAAAGAGTGAAGATCCCGCGCACTATGTTCTGTGCAGGCCCTCGGCCGCGGCGGCGTAACGAACAATCTCTTCAATTTTATCAACTTTGTCCACAGTTTCGTCTCTTCCAGTCGTCCTTTGAGTATTAATTATACGATATTACGATATGCTTGTGAAACGTAACTATTCATTATCCGAAAGTGTGAGGATTCGAGGTATACAGCAAACTTAAAGTGATTCGCGGAAGTGAGGTTATGAACTACGAATTTGTTAGCATCTCAACGAATGCTAACAAAATATGTAATCTCTGACGAATCTATTGCAAATCGGACAGGCGGGAAATTGTGATGTCGCAGAACTTCCCGTAATGGAAATACCTATGTTTTTTCTGAGGTGGAAAAAAGGACCTGTATTATTTGAGGAGTGTAAATGCCACTCTTGAGGAGTGAAAACGCCACTCTTACAAGGAATGAAAATCCCACTCTCAAGATTAGAGCGAATTTTCACTCCAAGGAAAGAGTGATCATTCACTCTAGTTGGAGTTGCGCTGTTTTCAGTATGGCTTGGAGTGAATTTTCACTCCAATGGAGTGAGTTTTCACTCCAAAAAATTTAGAGAGCACCGTGAGATTCTGGGATCTTCGCGATACGCAATTTACAGCTTCAAAAGACACCGCAATTCAAGTATCAAATTACATTCCACGTTAATTCTTCGAACAATAGTGTCGGATTGCTTATCATTAAGTAAATGCAAATTAATAATGCTCGATTCAAGGAAGGATTCCTGGAATTATCTTGAACCCGTTTCGACACGCAGCACTTCACTAAATGCACTTTCCAACTGTAAAGATACCGCGATTCCAATATCGAATTACATTCCATGTTACATTCCAAACAATAGTATCAAATTGCTCATCATTAATTAGTTAACAGCCGATGAATAAACGAACGATTCCAAGAATTTTCTGCTAATCAGACCCCATATAACGGAGTTTATTTGTCACTTATTCATCAGTTTTAATGTTGCTCATGAAAGGAGTGCATCAAAATTACTGCAGTGCGACTTAATTTCTGATATAAAATATAAGACACGATGTCGGTGGAACAATGTGAAAAAACATTTGCTCTTGTAAAACGAGCTCATACGCAGTCTGTTAAGGTGGTTCTTCCGCTGAGGAGCGTATTAGGTGGGTGACAAGAATGGGCCCTATGAAAAATCGCGAATATACGTCTAATTCCCAGCAAAATCGTGTGAATATAAATGATAAATATCGCATGAATATTATTTCGTGCAATAACCAGAAATTAGATTGGAAAAATTCATGACAAAATTTGCACCTCGTTACGGTCCTGAGAATTAAGAACTGTGGCAGCACGGGCGTTCATCTTATTTCTCCGTCTGATCTTCGGATCTTTCGCTCTCTATGGCTGCGTTCATCTTTTCCCGGCATGCACTACGCATCCAGCGGGAAAAAGAAGACAACTGCAACAACCCAGACGTGTGACAAGGACAGAGAAAGGCTTCGGCGGTACTAGCGAAAAATTGAACTCAGCCTTCGTAATAGCGACGTTGCCGGCCATCCATGCACTAAATAGCAGACGTGTTTAGCTTACTTTTTCGTTACTTTAGTGTGAAATATCTCTTCGGAACTTCCGATGAGGCTTAACTTTTTTGCTACCCATAGAATCCTCATATTGCAAACTATGTATATCTCGTTTTTGGTGTAAATGGCGAGTCGTTGAAAGTATAAATTATGTAACTACAATCTGGGCAATGACGGCTTTGCCATAACCTCCGTGTTAAATCGTACAGTTTCATCGACTTTCAACATATTTTTTTTCGCTTATTTTCCCGATAACGGGACTCAATATTTCGTAGACATGAACTACCATGCTTTTTAATCAATTGGTCAAAATTTGAGAAGTCTCCTAAGTAAGTCCATTAGCGGAAGAACCACCTTAATAACAGTGTTAATGAGTAAAGTTGGTATATTATTGAACGTATGCAGCGACTGCCAATCCAGCGCTTCACATTAATGTACAGTTAGACTATTTGGAATAAAGAGTCACAGAGATTCATGCATCAATCCACTTTTGCAGCGTGAAACCGTAACGATCGTGTATGGAAGGATGATGAAACTACAGTGAGTAATATGAGCTTGCCAACGCTCTCCGATTTCTAAAGAACCGTTGAGCGAAATACGTACTACATATTGTCTGTTGCGGATACATTTGGGGCATTCCATGTCAACTCGACCAATGATTTTCCCTCACCATTTTTGATTCGCTTCATAATTTTTTATACTATTCTCCGAACACAAAAAAGCTCTTCTAAAATTTTGCAAATTTTTCCCGCCAACCCTTATTTTTTTATGATTATTCAAACCTATCTCAAAAACGCATTTTTTTTTAAATCTAAAAAAATTCTAAAAAATTTCATTTTCCATCCCAATCATTTTGACACCTGTCCGATGATGGGCCGATTTTTTTTTCCCTTCTTTTTAGCACTTTGAACATTTTGAACGAACAAAACGCCATATTTCAACGTTACGAAAATTCTAAAAAAATTCCCAAATACCCCGTGATCGATTCTGAATGCATGAATATTTGACAGTTGGAAAAAATAATCGAGAGGTATTAGATTCAGAATCGACCACGGGGTATTTGGGATTTTTTTTTGAATTTTCGTAACGTTGAAATATGGCGTTTTGTTCGTTCAAAATGTTCAAAGTGCTAAAAAGAAGGGAAAAAAAAATCGGCCCATCATCGGACAGGTGTCAAAATGATTGGGATGGAAAATGAAATTTTTTAGAATTTTTTTAGATTTAAAAAAAAATGCGTTTTTGAGATAGGTTTGAATAATCATAAAAAAATAAGGGTTGGCGGGAAAAATCTGAAAAAATTCAGAAGAGCTTTTTTGTGTTCGGAGAATAGTATAAAAAATTATGAAGCGAATCAAAAATGGTGAGGGAAAATCATTGGTCGAGTTGACATGGAATGCCCCATTTTCACTCAGTTCGCCTCCTATAAGAGAGTACGGTCATCGTTATGAATGAATGAATTGTCGGCTAATCAGACTCTACATAAGATATGTATTTATCATTCGTTCCTCAGTCTTGATCTTGCGCTTGGGAAGGTTGTATAAAAACTACTGCAGCGCGACGTAATCTCGGATGTGAAATAGACACGATGTCGGTGGAACAATGTGAAAACACAGTTGCTCTTATAAAACGAGCTTACACTCTTTTAGCCAACGGTAAGGTAAATGCTCAAGAAGTAGACAAGTGGATGAAATGTGGTACAAAGAGCATACGAATTCTGGGACAGCTGTTGCGCAAGGAGGGTACAACTGTACCGGAGAAGCAAAAGTACCTGGCGACAATTGGTCAATTGAAAGGTGCGAATCTTCTCCTCAAAGGCCTACTGGTGACGGGTAGCGGATTGCGAAGGCGTAAGAATCGGAGCGATAAAGTGAGATGGTGTGATTTGGAGTCAGCTTTCGAGAAGCGTATACGTTCGGGGGTGATAGTGAACTTGAAACACGTGGACACGATCGCCTTTATGAGAGATGCGTCAGCTCTTTTTGAAACTCGGATTAAAAACGTGCTCAAGAAAGAGAACGCGTTGAAAGTGAATAGTGTGTTTGCAGCTGAATACAGCATTATTAAAAATGATGAAAAAGTCAAAGAGGTTAAGTATTTTAACACGAAAAATGCTCCGATCCTCCAAACGACTGAACTGAAAGAATGGGTCATCCAAAATGTGCGAGATCCAATTCTCAAGGATATGGAAAAATTCCAGGACAAGGATTTCGGTTGGACATTACACTCAATTGTGAACCTCACGATAAACATCAACAAATATAATCCTATGCGCGGGAGTTCGTACATTGAAATACCTGCACCCATCAAGAAAAAGCAAGCATGTGTCAACGTACGTAATGATGATGATCAGTGTTTTAAATGGGCGCTGCTGTCTGCGTTACATCCAGTCAAGTGGGGGGATAATCCTATACGTGTTTCAAAATACAAACCATACGATGATGAATTGAATTTTGATGACATCGATTTTTCTGTAACGCCGAAGCAAGTAGCAAAATTTGAGAAACAAAATGATATTTCCGTGAATATATACATTTTGGAAAAACGTAATGGAAAATTCAAGACTGTTCCCATCTACGTCACACCTCTAAAGAAGAATAAGCATGTGAATTTACTCATGTTGCAAGAATCACTACGTCGATGGCACAGAAATAGACCATGAAGATAGTAGCAGTGAAGAGGAGACGCCAATCAGATTCCATTACGTCTGGATAAAAGGCCTGTCTCGTTTGGTTTGCAAGCAACTTTCGAAAGAAAAAACGCAAAAAATTCATCTGCGATCGATGTCTTCACTACTTCCGGAGTTCACAAAAACTCAATACCCATGAACTGGATTGTGCGCAAGTGAATAAGTGTAAGGTTGTGCTACCTTCCCCAAAGAACAATACATTAGCATTTAGGAATTTTAACAACAAGGAAAAGTCCCTTTTGTGGTATATGCTGATTTCGAATGTCTCTTGCTACCCGTTCAGGATAGTCAGTCTAATACTGCAGCGTTCCAGGAACACGATCCTTTCAGCGTAGGTTACTATCTGAAATGTAGTTATGATGATATGCTATCCTACTATCGTAGCTATCGAGGCTTGAAACCAGCCGAATGGTTCGTGCGAGAACTACTGCAGGTAGCCGAGGATATGGAAACGGTATTTTGGTGTCCAATACCAATGAATGAACTAACACCGGAACAAGAAGAGGCATTCGGAAATTCATCGGTATGTCACGTCTGCGAAAAGCCACTTATACTCGGTAAGAAAGTTAGAGACCACTGTCATCCAACTGGAAATTATCGAGGTGCTGCTCATCAAAGCTGCAACCTCAGCTACCAAGATTGTTTGTTTGTACCTATTTCGATGGCCGCATTAGCCTTTCACCGCCGAACAAGGAGCGGTACATATCATTCACGAAGCACGTCAAGGGCAGTGATATCACATTCAGATTCATTGACTCGTTTCGGTTTATGAATTCTTCGTTAGAGAAACTAGCGTCACACCTTCAAGAGCTCAAAATAGTGAGAAATGAATTTTCACACCTTAGCGAAGATAAATTCAAACTCCTAACGAGAAAAGGCGTGTTTCCCTACGAATTTCTCGATTCGTGGGAGAAGCTCGATGAACCTAATTTACCAGATAAAGACAAATTTTACAGCATCTTGAACGACAGAGGTATTTCTGACGAAGTTGATGACTTTTTGGTGTCGTAGTTTGTGATAATAGAACTTCGTTAACGTTTCAGCCCATGGAGAGGGCCCTCCTCAGAACTATAATTTATTCATCGATCCAATTAGACTTACAGAAGGGGAAATAATAAAAAAGACAAACAGAAAAGAGAGTTACTTACAAAATATAACTACACTCGTCAAAAGAATTAAAGCATCACCCATTTTTTGGCTGAAAAATTGGCCATATTCAAAGTGCCATTACTTCGTGTGAAATGTTCGCAGAGGAGGGGTAAAAAACGCATTTTGAAGCTTGGAGCCTTGGCTTCCGAAAACATTTTTTCAAATTTGCCCAGCGCCATTTTGTTTTTGAGTTTTGGCCTCGTAAAGACACTTGTGTCACTTTGTCAAGTGATAGTGTAAAGTTTGAGGTCATGCACGGGGAGGAGGAATTTTGTGACCGAAATTCGAAATCGGCCATCTTGTAGGCGCAGGTTTTCTCTGCAAAATGCATTTTTGATATCCACTCTCGGATTTTTTTTCGCAAAGTTATTCAACTTTTTAACAAAAAACGTTGAAAAAACTTTGAGCGGCCATTAAAAACGACCCGATTATCGGAAAAGGGTGAACAAAAACTCATTTTGAAGGTGGAAGTATCGACTTCAATTTGCTGCCAAGGAAAATCGAATTCCGCCCCGATTCAACCCCTTCCCCTAATTTTAATCACAAAAAAACGTGTTCAGTAAACCGTTGAATTTGACTACCTTTTTCAACCAAGCATAAATGGTACAAAATTCGATGAAAAAAAAAAAAAAATGGACGTGAAAGTTCGAAGCTTTCCCTTCAAAATGACCCCCTTACGATATTGTTGTACGGTTTTCGTGAACCGAGATATCCGAAGTTGAAAAAAGCACTACATCGACCGAAATTTACGACGCTCAAGCTGCTTGGTCGGACTGACACGAGGGGTTGACCACTCTTGAAGTCAGGTGTATACACCTGCCGAAAAGTTGGGAATTTTAAAATTTGTAAAAGCTGGAATTCCAAAGTTGGAAAAAAAAGGTGTTTTTTTTTTTTTTCAGATTTTATGATTTCCCATTTACATGTCAAATTTACCATTTTCACAATAACGAATTTTCTTAAACACGACCTTACGTGATCAATAATTGATCAATAATTCGGAAAATTCGGAAAAACCTGAAATTCCAAAGTTGGAAAAAAAAGTTTTTTTTTTTTTTGTCAATTTGGAGATTTAATGATTTCTTTGGTTGAACGAATTTTCTTAGCCACGACCTTATCTGATCAAGATACCGCTCGTCGATCGACCGCAGACCTGATTTCAAGACTTCATGAAGTCAATTGACTTCCAACTGACTTTAATGACTCACTGACTTCAACTGACTTTAACCGACTTCAGCTGACTTCAACCGACTTCAACTGACTCACTGGGTCCAACTGACTCACTGACCTTGGCCAAGCGGAAATCGATTAAAAAAAAATCATCAAATCCCCAGAAAAAAAATTCAATCAGAAAATTCGTTTAACCAAAGAAATCATTAAATCTCCAAATTGACAAAAAAAAAAAAATAAAAAAAAAATAAAAAAAAAATAAAAAAAAAATAAAAACTTTTTTTTCCAACTTTGGAATTTCAGGTTTTTCCGAATTTTCCGAATTATTGATCAATTATTGATCACGTAAGGTCGTGTTTAAGAAAATTCGTTATTGTGAAAATGGTAAATTTGACATGTAAATGGGAAATCATAAAATCTGAAAAAAAAAAAAACACCTTTTTTTTCCAACTTCGGAATTCCAGCTTTTTCAAATTTTAAAATTCCCAACTTTTCGGCAGGTGTATACACCTGACTTCAAGAGTGGTCAACCCCTCGTGTCAGTCCGACCAAGCAGCTTGAGCGTCGTAAATTTCGGTCGATGTAGTGCTTTTTTCAACTTCGGATATCTCGGTTCACGAAAACCGTACAACAATATCGTAAGGGGGTCGTTTTGAAGGGAAAGCTTCGAACTTTCACGTCCATTTTTTTTTTTTTTTTCATCGAATTTTGAACCATTTATGCTTGGTTGAAAAAGGTAGTCAAATTCAACGGTTTACTGAACACGTTTTTTTGTGATAAAAATTAGGGGAAGGGGTTGAATCGGGGCGGAATTCGATTTTCCTTGGCAGCAAATTGAAGTCGATACTTCCACCTTCAAAATGAGTTTTTGTTCACCCTTTTCCGATAATCGGGTCGTTTTTAATGGCCGCTCAAAGTTTTTTCGACGTTTTTTGTTGAAAAGTTGAATAACTTTGCGAAAAAAAATCCGAGAGTGGATATCAAAAATGCATTTTGCAGAGAAAACCTGCGCCTACAAGATGGCCGATTTCGAATTTCGGTCACAAAATTCCTCCTCCCCGTGCATGACCTCAAACTTTACACTATCACTTGACAAAGTGACACAAGTGTCTTTACGAGGCCAAAACTCAAAAACAAAATGGCGCTGGGCAAATTAGAAAAAATGTTTTCGGAAGCCAAGGCTCCAAGCTTCAAAATGCGTTTTTTACCCTTCCTCTGCGAACATTTCACACGAAGTTATGGCACTTTGAATATGGCCAATTTTTCAGCCAAAAAATGGGTGATGCTTTAATTCTTTTGACGAGTGTATAACAAAGAGAAGTCAGAGACGGATATCCATTTGGGAGCGCGGTCGTGTATCTGTGAACATTGAGGTTAGGAGGTCAGCAGATAGTCAGGAAAACGCCAACGCACCTTGATTGATAGATTGATTGAACAATGAAGGTGTAACAGTACTTGGTGTAACAACTCACAAGGGGTAAAAGACCGTGGTCTCATTGTTTATCAGGTGCTTTGCACTTCATGTTAGACCCAGAGGTAGAAGCGAGTAAAGGGGAAGGCAACCCACCAGTACGTTGTAATTATACCGTTGGAAATGAAAACAGCGACTAATGGATAGGACGACGGAATCGTCAATAGGCGCATGCGTGTGGCGGCGGTCCCAACAATGGATATCATCGTACATATGTACCAGATAACGAAATGCCCGCACAGTGCGCGCATAGTGCGCGTGCGCGTTCGTCCGCATAGTGTGCGCGCAGGGTGCGGGCAGATGCGTCCTCAATTGAGACGCATATCGCTCGCATGTCGTGGGGACGCACGCGTGCGGGCATTGTGCGATTGCCCGTTTTGTGGTTGTATCGGGGGTTGAATATATGTATAATAGGAACTATTTGTTTACGAATGAAACATTTTCGTTCAAAATAAAACGACATAGGAGATTTGTAATATTGAAGTGAATTTTATTACGAAAAAATAATAACGTGGTCAAAATAGAGACTTGTAACATTTAGATATATATAATTATTACGAAAAATAATAACATTAGTCAAACGATTATAATAATTTGAAGAATCTGCTTCTTTGATCTTATCATCTGATCATTCAATGTGAGCAAATGTACGGCAGGCTCTTATTAACTACCCATGCTCGGTGACAACTCCGACAAAATGACAAAATTCGATGTTTGGATCCCGAAGAGGGCCCTCTTTAAAACTAAAAAAGTTTTTATTCAATGTGAACAAAAGTCGGTACACTGAATTAAAATCATTAAAGTTCTGAAGAGGATCCTATTCAGAGTCGAAACGTCAAATTTCGGAGTTGTTTCTGACCTTGGATATCTGTGACTAAATTACCGTTAACGATATATTTCGTACGGTTCATGGTCAGATTAAACTATCGAAACTGTCGAAACGATATCGATGAACTAAAATGAACTAATATTACAACCTTTTGAAGTTCACGGCTTTAAATTGAAAAAATTCAAACTCTTCTAACTTAAAATATTATCACAACGTGAATGGACTTGTAAATATTGAGTTCGGTCAATTCTTCTTATTTATGACGAATAATTCACTGAGTCAATCTCAGTCGAATTTGGGATCGAAATTCCGGTAGCCATTTTTAGCCAAACGAATAATGGTCCTCGATTCATTCAATGAGAAGTGATAAATTTTGAATGAAAGAATGACAATTTTCTTGAAAATGGAAAAAAAATGTGTAAGGAAATTTTCATCCCAAATTCGGCAGGGATCGACTCAGTGAATGATTTGTCATAATCGTCGAAACAGTTTGTATACATATATCCTAATCCATCCTTATATCCTTATTCCAGCTCGCCGTCGCCAAACTCCTCATCGTCTTCCTCTCTCGCTGTCACTTTCTGTTTCTTCATCCTCGATCATTCCCTGCAATCTCTATATTTCCCTTCGCACACTTTCTTTAACCATCGACTTCTTCACAATCTTTCTATATCTTAGCTTAGTAGCTCTCAAAACTTCAAGCATTTCTTCCTTGAACTCTGCTTTCGTGTTTGGCCCTTGAAATAAGGAACAATCCTTCGCCGCCTCTGGAAAAATGGACCATTGATAACATTTTTTTACAATATAAATCGAGGTAAATAAACTACGAATAATCGCAAATATATTCGAAGTTGAATCACAACAATTATAGCTCTAGGTTTCGGCAGATGTATGAATTTACGAAAAAGTTAGGTTATGATGTACTTACCGCGTTATTTACTTGATGCAGATCTTATTGCGAGCTCGCAGCTATTTCGAAGTTCGATTACGTCAAGACACAGACGCACTATTCGATTCTGGATCAATTATTGAATTTTAAGGTAATGGAGGAAAAAAATACGCAGAGCCACGCGCAGAACAACCTGTTAGCGCAAAATGGCGTGAATACGGAATAGAGGCATCACTAGTCAAATGAGATACTCGACTCATCTACTACGTTCAACGTTTACGATAGTACGTTGCGTACCGCGCGCAAATTCGAATATTTCTAAAGACACCGAGTATTCCACAACGAGTAACACATATTTTTCAGGGTCGATCATTGTCAAAATCGGCGTGGAGATTTTCCTAGCAACAATTATCTTCGATGAAATTTTATTCTCTGGAATAATTTTTTTTTTTCAATTCATTGTTTATTTATCAGTTCGACAGTCGTGTACTGTTACTATTTTTTTTTTGTTTTTTTTTTTAATGTCTATCATATGGATAGATAATTCTGTAGCACTCTTATCATTATAATCAAATGTTACGAATATTAAAAAGAAAAAGGAAAAGGTATAAAAAAAAATAGTTATTTCGGAAAAAAGTTTAGCAAATTTCGCTCGTAATTTTGACTAAATTTATCATTTCGGAAACTATTTGTCACGAATTCTGGAATATATCGTGTATTTCTTACGAATTGTATGAAACTTCTGATCTGATGAGATATTACGAATCAATCATCTCATATTGAATCCGACATCACAATGCCCGCACGCGGTGCGTCGCACATGAGCGACACACCTGATCCGCACGCGTGATGGTTAGGTGCGACGCATAACACCCGCACGTGTATTCGCGTCACTACGTGCTGGCGAGAATAGTGCATTCCCGCCCGCACGACGTGAGCCGCATGTTGTGATGGTTTCGTGCGTCGCACGATTGTTATCTGGGTAGCCTTATGAGTAGGGATTAAATTAACCCAAAATAAGTTGCACTGAGATTCGCAATATCCGTTCTTAGATTTACCGCATTAGGATCACTGGCAATATTAAACATTTCATGTAACAAACGTTTCCTTAAGTTACATTCTTTTTTGAGAATCTTGGTGTCCTCATAATCGAAATGGTGATCGTTGTCAATTCGACGGCTGAGAATAGTAACATCGTCGTTCAGAATTCGCTTGAAAAACATCGTCGTTCAAAATTCGCTTGGACAACATCGTCGTTCAGAATTCGCTTCAAAAACATCGTCGTTCAGGATTTGCTTCAAAAACATCGTCGTTCAAAAGCGGATTTTGTGGGAAACATTTTCTGAGTCTACGCCAATGCCAGGTACACGATTAGCGGAAAACAGAGGCTGGTTCACGTGAGAATTGCGACAAAGCGTTTATATTCCCTTATTAAATAGCGTCATTCTATTGCATATTTTCGGTTAATTTTGATGACTCATGTATCATAAACATTACACCGATCGACAATAGTATATTATGCGGCATGCGCGTAAAGTGACTGTTTACAAGCGAGGTTAGGTTTTTCGTACGAGCCGCTGTTTTGCCCGGCGAGCCGAAGGCGAGCCTCAGGCAAAGCCAGCGGCGAGTACGAAAAACATAACCTCGCTCGAACAGTCACTTTACGCGCAAGCATCATACGATATTTTTTACGGCAGAGGTATGATAAGTCACTTTGACGCCAGTTAAGGTCCGCTTCGAACTCCGCGTCCACCATGACACATAATCCGTTTGCCGAGTCGACTGCTAGCTCGAGCAGCACTACTGCGCAGGCGCAGTCCGACCTCGACTTGTAAAGTACTTTACAGGTCGAGGTGAACTACGTTATAAAGACTTTATGTGTCGAGGTGGACTACAGCCGTATAAAGCGCCACTTGACGGGCCGAAAACAGGCGTCATAAAGTGACTTTATCATGCCTCTGCCGTAAAAAAAACTTTTATTTTTTTTATTTTCGATTTCATCACGCAAGTTCTGATTCCATACATGTAAAATAACCAAAATATTCATTATTTTCTCATAAAATTTGCTTTCGTTTCTTATATGTCCATCAAGAAGGTTTAAAGTGTTTTACTGATTCATAGCTGTATGACTGATTTTGGGTGTCGCTGGGTCAAAAAACTTTTTTATCGATCAGTGTAATGTTTATGATACATGAGTCATCAAAATTAACCGAACATATGCACTGGAATGACGCTATTTAATAAAGGAATATAAACGCTTTGTCGTAATTCTCACGTGAACCATCCTCTGTTTTCCGCTAATCGTGTACCTGGCATTGGCGTAGACTCAGAAAATGATTCCCACAAAATCCGCTTTTGAACGACGATGTTTTTGAAGCAAATCCTGGGCGACGATGTTTTTAAAGCGAATTCTGAACCACGATGTTTTCCAAGCGAATTCTGAACGACGATGTTTTCCAAGCGAATTCTGAACGACGATGTTACTATTCTCAGCCGTCGAATTGTATGTTTAGTAAACGCAGTGTGACCAGACGATTTTTTGTTGATATTATATTTATGTTCTGCGACCCTAGTCTTTAACCATCTCTTAGTCTGGCCTATATAAGCTCCATCACAACCTTTGCAAGGGATGCGATATATGATGTTGGAGAGGAAATCCCCCTTTACCCGCTTCTACCTCTGGGTCTAACATGAAGTGCAAAGCACCTGATAAACAATGAGACCACGGTCTTTTACCCCTTGTGAGTTGTTACACCAAGTACTGTTACACCTTCATTGTTCAATCAATCTATCAATCAAGGTGCGTTGGCGTTTTCCTGACTATCTGCTGACCTCCTAACCTCAATGTTCACAGATACACGACCGCGCTCCCAAATGGATATCCGTCTCTGACTTCTCTTTGTTATAGTTATATTTTGTAAGTAACTCTCTTTTCTGTTTGTCTTTTTTATTATTTTCCCTTCTGTAAGTCTAATTGGATCGATGAATAAATTATAGTTCTGAGGAGGGCCCTCTCCATCGGCTGAAACGTTAACGAAGTTCTATTATCACGACCTACGACACCAAAAAGTCATCAACGTCGTATGGATGAGGTCGAAAATTCAAAAAACACAAGGTTCTAATTTCTGACGAAGACTATAATCATGCTCAAAGAGTGTGGAATGAATTCGATATCGGAACTTTGGGTGAATATTCCGACCTCTATTTGAAAACAGATGGACTACTTTTGGCTGATATATTCGAAAATTTTCGGGAGGGTTGTCTCAAAGCGTATGGCTTGGATCCCGCACACTATTACACGACTCCAGGCCTTACGTTGGATGCCATGCTGAAGTACACGAAAATTGAACTAGAACTCCTAACCGATATAGATATGGTTATGTTTATCGAGCGTGGTATCAGAGGCGGTGTGAGTCAATGCTGTAATCGATATGCGAAAGCCAATAATAAGTATGTTAAAGATTACAACCCAGACGAAGAATCAAAGTATCTCATGTATTATGACGTTAATAATTTGTACGGATGGGCAATGACTCAGTATCTTCCTCATGGTGGTTTCGAATGGATGCGTTACGTAGATGGATTCAATTTCGACGTACCCGATGACTCACCGGTTGGGTATATACTGGAAGTGGACTTGGAGTATCCGGAAACGATTCACGATATCCATAGCGATCTACCACTATGCGCAGAGCACATGAAGCCTCCCGGTTCCAAACAAGAAAAGTTATTAACAACGTTATATCCAAAAAATCGATATATCATACATTACCGCAACTTAAAACAGCCATTGAGATACGGTCTTCAGCTTAAAAAGATTCACAGAGTTTTGAAATTCAACCAATCACCTTGGTTGAAAGAATATATCGATCTCAATAGTAATATGCGCAAACAGGCGAAGAATGAGTTTGAGAAAGATCTGTTCAAACTACCCAATAAACACACAGTGATTGATGTTTTGCATAATAAACGTGTCTCAACACGGTGATAGAACGTTGAAAAGAAACTAGATACATTGAATCCACGGGAAATATACGTGTTTTATATTATAAATTTTTAGGTACGAAGTCCGCCGGTTAAACTAGATTTTTGCACCCCATCCAAAATTCGTACGTACACGTGAATTATACGCTGATTTCACCCTAATTCTACGCTTGTAATACGTATAGTTTCTATCTCGGATACGTTTATTTTTCGTAACTCACTCTTTTTAACCCAATTATGCCTGCTAGTTGTAAGCGTGTATATACCTATTTAGGAATTAAACGTATAATATGCGATCAACTTGTCGTTACATTAGGCCATCGATTCTGCATATTCGTCGAGCTATAATTATGTATCTTCTATAACGTCTCTATGACGATGTAAGGAAAACTTGTTATGCCTTACTAGTTTTATTGTTAGTCGTGTCGGAGATACGATAACGAAATAGCTTCTAATTTAACTCAAGTGTAAGTTCGCATCGTCCTCAAACAGACTATACTATTCTTATCAACTGATGGGTAGGAATGAACAATTTACAATAATTAGAGCACTCAATTTTGTTTATTTATATGAAGTACGGCATTCGATACATTGGTTTATTCACTTTCGAACTTGCCAATGTCATTATCGTTACATTGGTTAATTTTTTGTACCTAATATATCGGTATGATATTTAGATATGTATATTAAACACGTATATAGGTAATACTGAAGATTGCAAATCTTTGCTGAGTAATATGTTAGTTTCAACTGGCCAAAGTCATTATCGTTACAATGGTTAATTTTTTGTACTTAATACATCGGTATGATATTTAGATATGTATATTAAACACGTATATAATACTGAAGGTTGCAAATCTTTGCTGAGTAATATGCGTGAGACTATGCTCATTCAATAGTGTATCATAATCTCTCTATATATATATATATATATATATATATATATCTATATATGAGGCATTCCATGGCATGTCGACCTGGATTTGACCCTTGACCTCTCGGATTTGGTCCGCGATTTTTTATATGATTGTTCTCACTTTGAAAGGGACTCAGTACTTTTTTTTTTTCGCCACGAGACGTATTGTCTACAATTTTTGAAAATTGTCATATTGATAGATATAATTCAAAAATCTGAAAAAATTCTGAAAAATCGTCTGTCAGATATCAACATTTTTGAGCCTAGAGCAGAAGTGGGGACATTTTTCCTTCTCGATGTTTCAAGCTTTTCCTGTTTATTATTATTTTTTTTTAATAGCAGCGGGAGTTATTTCACTATAAATGGTTGCTGAAACATTTTCCCATGTCACCAATTGATTTGGATTGTTCAAAAAAATTTCAGATTTTTCGAAAAAAAAAATAAATAAAAAAAAAATCTTGAAAAAAATCTGAAAATTTGAACAATCCAAATCAATCAGTGTGACATGGGAAAATGTTTCAGCAACCATTTATAGTGAAATAACTCCCGCTGCTATTAAAAAAAATAATAATAAACAGGAAAAGCTTGAAAACATCGAGAAAGAAAAATGTCCCCACTTCTGCTCTAGGCTCAAAAATGTTGATATCTGACAGACGATTTTTCAGAATTTTTTCAGATTTTTGAATTATATCTATCAATATGACAATTTTCAAAAATTGTACACAATACGTCTCGTGGCGAAAAAAAAAAATAAAAAAAAATACTGAGTCCCTTTCAAAGTGAGAACAATCATATAAAAAATCGCGGATCAAATCCGAAACGTCAAGGGTCAAACCCAGGTCGATTTGGCATGGAATGCCCCATATATAATACTTTATAATATCGAATTGAAACTCATCGAAAAAGCGGGTTCTATTGTCGGTTTATAGGTATTACTTCTTGCGTGAATCGTATCTTCTTTTGGCCTGTTTCAGCCAATCTTTAATGGCGTTTGTGTATGTTTTCGTCTGTAGCCCCATCTTTGATCTTGAATCTGCCACGAACTGCTTCTGGAATATCAAATATCCGTCAGCACATTATTGCCATCCGTATTTATTATCTAATTCTAGACTAGGTATCTACAATACACTGTTGAATTATAGATTATCGAAAAATAATACACTCTGGAGCATTTGCATATATACTATGTACTTCATGGGGTTATTCAATAATTTGCGAGTAGCAATAGGTGGCTGAGAAACACGATAAGAAATTCCTATGATCGAACAACTGTCCCGAAAAATCTGTCGCTTTCCCTATCTAACATCCCTAAAGAGAAATTCTTAACAGAATAATTTCAAAACGTAGATTACATAACATCTGTATGCTTATTGAATGTAGCATATATATACAATGAGAAACGATAGAACGTTTTGTTTTTACTATAGTGATTAATGTCGAGATGCAAACGCTTTCTTCCTCCCAGGCTCATGTTCACATGAGAATGGGTGTGTGGGGGGCGAATGCGTTTTGACTATAGGGAAAGGCTACGCGGTACATATAAACTGAAGAGTACCAAAACCCAATATAGGCATGGAAACATAGGTCGATAAGCTCCGAAAAGGAGCAGAAAAAAAGACCTGGGACTAGCCCGAACCGAACCGAACTATAGTGATTAATGAAAAGCCATAGTAAATTTCGGATGCAAATCTGCCTAATTCCGTACTGGTAGTATGCCGACTATGATCTAATACGTGACTGGAGAGTCGTCTTTTACTTTTACCGCCGAAGTTTCAATTTTTCTCCTCGTCCTTTCATTTTCGTTCGTAATTTTGACTAAATTTATCATTTCGGAAACTATTTGTCACGAATTCTGGAATATATCGTGTATTTCTTACGAATTGTATGAAACTTCTGATCTGATGAGATATTACGAATCAATCATCTCATATTGAATCCGACATCACAATGCCCGCACGCGGTGCGTCGCACATGAGCGACACACCTGATCCGCACGCGTGATGGTTAGGTGCGACGCATAACACCCGCACGTGTATTCGCGTCACTACGTGCTGGCGAGAATAGTGCATTCCCGCCCGCACGACGTGAGCCGCATGTTGTGATGGTTTCGTGCGTCGCACGATTGTTATCTGGGTAGCTTTATAAGTAGGGATTAAATTAAGCCAAAATAAGTTGCACTGAGATTCTCAATATCCGTTATTAGATTTACCGCATTAGGATCACTGGCAATATTAAACATTTCATGTAACAAACGTTTCCTCAAGTTACATTCTTTTTTGAGAATCTTGGTGTCCTCATAATCGAAATGGTGATCGTTGTCAATTGTATGTTTAGTAAACGCAGTGTGACCAGACGATTTTTTGTTGATATTATATTTATGTTCTGCGACCCTAGTCTTTAACCATCTCTTAGTCTGGCCTATATAAGCTCCATCACAACCTTTGCAAGGGATGCGATATATGATGTTGGAGAGGAAATCCCCCTTTACCCGCTTCTACCTCTGGGTCTAACATGAAGTGCAAAGCACCTGATAAACAATGAGACCACGGTCTTTTACCCCTTGTGAGTTGTTACACCAAGTACTGTTACACCTTCATTGTTCAATCAATCTATCAATCAAGGTGCGTTGGCGTTTTCCTGACTATCTGCTGACCTCCTAACCTCAATGTTCACAGATACACGACCGCGCTCCCAAATGGATATCCGTCTCTGACTTCTCTTTGTTATAGTTATGGTTTGTAAGTAACTCTCTTTTCTGTTTGTCTTTTTTATTATTTTCCCTTCTGTAAGTCTAATTGGATCGATGAATAAATTATAGTTCTGAGGAGGGCCCTCTCCATCGCACAGTGGGACGAAACCCCGAATTTGTACCCATAATTCAAAAACCCAATGAATTCGAGTGAAAGTCGGTACTCGTGGGTTTTTGGGGTCGCTGATTACGAATCCGAAGTCAAAAATCTCGAAAACAAAATGGCGGACCAAAAACGGTTACAAATTTCTTCGAAAACCTAATGGATTCGAGTGAAAGTCGGTACTCGGGGGTTTTTGGGATCGCTGATTACGAATCCGAAGTCAAAAATCTCGAAAACAAAATGGCGGACCAAAAACGGTTACAAATTTCTTCGAAAACCTAATGGATTCGAGTGAAAGTCGGTACTCGGGGGTTTTTGGGGTCGCTGATTACGAATCCGAAGTCAAAAATCTCGAAAACAAAATGGCGGACCAAAAACGGTTACAAATTTCTTCGAAAACCTAATGGATTCGAGTGAAAGTCGGTACTCGGGGGTTTTTGGGGTCGCTGATTACGAATCCGAAGTCGAAAATCTCGAAAACAAAATGGCGGACCAAAAACGGTTACAAATTTCTTCAAAAACCTAATGGATTCGAGTGAAAGTCGGTACTCGGGGGTTTTGGTCGCTGATTACGAATCCGAAGTCAAAAATCTCAGAAACAAAATGGTGGGAAATGTTTAGGCATATGCATATACAGAAATGAAGAATTTTTATTTTTCGGTATTAATGTCATGAAATGTGAAGGCTTATAAAATTAGTGGAATACAATTTCCTCATCCGAATCATCGTCGTCAAATTCAGAATCCGTTTCTACTGTAGATTGACTCGTTATTGTAGGTGGGATCAACAATTCTACAGCTTCCGGAGTTAAACTTCGCATTTTCTTCTGTGGCAATTTACGGAGGCTGGAAATGTACGGATCAGATGTTACCATCAGCCGGTTCCAAACATCTTCCATTGTTTTTGATCTCGAACACTTTCGTGATAAATTTTCTCGGATACTTTTGATGTCCTTGTTCCGACCTTCCTGAGCATCTTCAGATAACTGGCCGATTGGTAACAATGCATGAGCTATTATTTCTGGTCCATGGATCAGAAGTTTGTGCACCGAAGTAGGCATATAATACCACGGGTAAAGCTGTACAAATAGTCGTGCAGTTTCTATTGCATAGTTTCGAAATTTGTCGATATTAATCGCATGGCCACTCGAAATAGCCTGCAGAATAGCGTAGAAGCGTGTGATTAATTTTTCGTCGACACCTGTTATCATTGCAGACACCGTAGAGTTTTCGAAAAAGCGCCGAGCTGTATTCCCATCATTAGTACTGCCGTATCCAGGCTTCGGATAATCGACGATTAGTCCTAATTGCGTTTGAAAGCCCTTCTGAACAACCCTCTTGCTCTCTTGTAGAATCTGCTTTTCTTCCTCAGTACGTGCTTGCCATTTCTTCATTTTCATTTTGTAGGACAAATGTAAACAACATTCGAAAAAACGTCTCCACCCATGCAAAGTAGATAGTCCAAACTTGAAATTCTCTTCGTTGACTGTTCTTTCGAGAAGAGCATCGATGTCGTTGAAATTTTTGGATGTAGCTCCACATAGATAGCAACGTTGAGCCGAACTCGTTGATGTCAATGCGTTACAAACTTTCCCATCGATCATTGTTAATGTCATTTGGAATGCAACTGAGATTTCGTTCTGATTTATGATTGTTTCGTAAGGAACAAGTGTCTTTATCTGGTCATTGATGTAGCGTTCTTCGTCGACTGTTGAATCCGTGTTTTCGTGCAGAAACTGTAATCTTAGTGGTCTACAAAACCGTGGAGATGAAGGCCTAGGGTTCTTCCAAATCACAATTTCAGCATTCGATTTACAATCGACAGATACGAGTTGTAATGGCACAACCGAAGTGAAGAACACACTTGTATCCGAAATGCTGTCATCTCCAAATTTCTGCTTGTATGCACTTTGTCCAGAACTTCCGTCACAGCCCCATTTGCAAGTGAGGGTCATCTTCTTTACATCCTCAGCTGCTATACTTGAAATAACTTCCCGTTGAAGTAATAGAATACGCTGAACAGTATGGTCCAACAAAGCCTGTAACTGAACTTCTGCTTTGCTCTCCGTAATAGTAGTAGCCGTATGGGGTGGATAACACAGGTTTTTGGCTTCTGCTACTTTCGAGTACGGAGGAATGAGACGACTATGCTGTGCAACACTCAGTGATCTCAGTGCTTGGTAGTCACTCTTCGACAATTTACGGTCCACCAAAAAGGAAAGCGCAGCATCTGCAGATAATGGTTCTTCGCGTTTTGTCTCAAAAGCTGTTCGATACTTTGAGGCTCTCGTTGGACTCGTCTGCGTTGCATCCTTCACAATTTTCGCAGCATCCAGTTGTCCTGAAGATCGAAGGCTCATTTGAGTAGCATATGCCAACTCGCTTGTAGTCAACGTTGCACGGACTTCTTCGGTCTTCCTTCGTTTCGAATTTTCACTTAATGACTCGAAGTCCTTAGAACGGGGACCACGTGCAGCGGTCGCGGTCACTGCAGGTGTCTTCTGAGAAGGAGCAGGTACCGGAAAGGACACGTGCCCATCGAGCCATTTCTCGTATTTGTTGTAAAAGCTGTCTTGATACCTGTTGACCGATTGCCACTTTGTTCGCATTTTGGCAAATAGGGTCGACAAAGACTTCTTCATATCCTCCTGAATGAGCACCGAACGTCCACTTTTGTTGAAAATTTCTGCTGAAAGGTGTTCCAATAAATCGGCGAATGGTTCATTCAAACGCCCTTTCACAATAACGAAGACCTCCCTCCGGGTATATAGTAAATTGTCGTCGGTACTAGACCCTGTAATAAAGCAACAGAAAATTAGAAATTGATTTGCATATTAGAACTTGCAATATTTAACGTAAACTACAATTAATAAAATACCATGAAACTCATTGGATAAACTGAATTCTTCCTGAAATTAATTTTTTTCCTCAACCAAATCATAAATAAAAATCATAATGAACAGTGTGACTCTAGAATAACCGTAGGTACTACTTTGTTACGGACACCCTATACACGTTAAAAACCGGTATAAGTTCCCTATTGTACGTATTGAACACCTGGCAGACCCGGACGCTCGTCAGCCGGCCGCCGCGCCAGCCGGGGCCTCGCGCGTGGTAGAAGGCTGCGTACTCGCTCACGCTAACTAAAAAACTACGCTAATCGGCAAAAAATGGCAGATGATCTAAAACGTTTTCGATAGTTGAAAGACTGATCTAGAACCTAAGACTTGAATCAAAGCGGAGTCTCCTGAAGTTTCCTACTTTTTGTCCATTTGAAAGTATAAGTCTCGAAAATTATATCGTTTTCACAGGGTACCAAACATGGTCGTATTTCAAGCAGATGAACGTGACTTTTCAATTTAACTCATACAGAAATATTTTCTACATACCTCCAGGAGTAGAATCCATTTTGAAAAATCGAAATCGCTTAAATAACTTTCGAGTTATTAAACTTTGAAGTTCGCTGTTTTTCCTTACGTTTTCACTCGCCGCGTGCACTCTCAACGAAGGCTGACTTTGAACTAATGTATCGAGCCAGGTATGGAACGGACGACCATACCCTTCGAGGTTTGAATGCACCAATCATTTCTGTACCCCACCCGAGGGTCAAAATTCCCCGAATCCAAAATTCACTTTTCGGAATTATGGGGACGAATTCGGGGTTTCGTCCCACTGTGCGTCGGACCTCATCAAATATCTCGGTGTTGGTAGCGTAAACTATAATCATGAAAGATATCAAGACTATGCACGTTCGAGTGTGAACATTGATGCCACAAGTTCCTCTGCGGACAGTTGAACCTATATAAACTTGAAAAATAATTGATCGAAATCAGTTCAGCATTAGCCATCATGGGCGATTCGTTGACGTTAACCATTTCGGGAAATTCCTCTTTCCCCCAACAAGCAACATGTCTTGGGTCTGGTTGAATTGCTAACCTTCAACTCAATCCCTAACTCGATGTTAGTCACAATAAGATTTACGTAGGTGATCAAGTGGTCACCATTCCTACCGGTAGCTATGCAATAGAAGATATCGAAAGATATCTACAGAGTGCGCTGACGGATAAGCGGGTTATAATTGAAATAAAACCGAACAATAACACGTTGCGCAGCGAAATCAAGTGTAATCGTCCGGTCAATTTTGAACCAGAGGATTCCATTGTACATTTACTTGGATTTACGCCCCGCGTACTACTGCCTAATCAGACTCATAAATCTGATATCCCTGTAACTATTCTGAAAGCCAACGCGTTACGAATCGAATGCAACATGACAACAGGCGCCTACGTCAATGAGCTCAAGGTTCACACCATTCACGAGTTCTTTCCGGTCGTTCCACCAGGATATAAGATCATAGAAGTACCCTCGCACGTCCTTTACCTTCCGATCACCGTCAAGACCATAGATCACCTTCAACTTCGTATCATCGATCAAGACGGAGACCTGGTTAATTTCCGAGGAGAAGTTACAACCATCAGACTGCATCTTAAGACTCAATAATGGGAATTGTTTATAATCGAAAACTCAGCAACAGTTATATTAGTAGACCGACATGCCTCGGGGAAGTCAGTCGTCAACCAGTTCTCAAAGAGCTAACACATCAAAACGTGCTGTTTCTGACAAGTCTAGCGAGGGGAGGCTCAGATAGGTTCATCGAGTTAGGGGTACGGACTTCGCGTGGTTATAGTGTGGACAGGTACTAAGAAAAACCCACAAGAGACAGCCGCCAACTCGGCCCGGTTGCCGAGAAATCGCGGGTTGAAAATTTCGAACTAATTTTTAATTTTTTTTTTTTCTTCAAATTTCCAATTTAATATTACTTCTAATTCTTTGAGTATTATCCTAATTCAAAAATTACCAATTTTTGTATTATTAGCGAATACGTGAGCCACAATTTTACGATTTACTTTCGTTTTTCCTTGAATGGAGTGACGTGTAGGAAGTGTTTCAATGGATAGTTATTATTTGAAGTAAAATGGCCAAGTAATAATTACAATAATTGTCTTTTATTTATTACAAAAAATAGAGACATCCAAGCCGTGTTACTTTGGTCTTCATGGTTCACGTATACACTCTCTTGGGTGATATTCGTTATAAAAACAATTGAAACATTTGAAGTCTCGACACCACGAACATTGGATAAATGCCAATTCATTCTCGTCGCAGTCACATTTTTTCTTTCTCAACTCTGCCGGAAAAGCCACTGCGTTGACGTTGTTGAGAAATTCTTTTTCCGCTGGGTCCAGTTTTGCAGCACGCCAGGCATATCTGTAATAAAATTGCAGTTGTAGTATATCGTATGCAAGTTCACCAAAAATGTGTAATAATAATGCGTCATTTATTTACCTTATCATGTTTTTATACGCTGGAGCCTGCAGTTGGTCATGTACAAGCGAATGAATTTTGATCATATCCTCCCTCGACGTGATTTCTTTATTGTGTTCGAGTAAGTATGCAGCGTTCTGGAAGTGGCGAATGTAATTTTTTACCTGACGGTAAAAGTACACATCGCACGGCTGGCAAAATGGTGTGCATCGCGGGGGTATAACTGATAAAGTGCAGGTGG
This sequence comes from Euura lappo, assembly GCA_018257835.1. NCBI lineage: Eukaryota > Metazoa > Arthropoda > Insecta > Hymenoptera > Tenthredinidae > Euura > Euura lappo. Next base: position 452,308 of record JAEUYN010001643.1, read on the forward strand.
GAAGGTCATCTTCGTCCTCAAACTTCGTTTGGTGTAAATCTGTGGAGGTTTGACCACCCCACGAGTCAAGAATGTACAGGAATGGATTGGTTTGCACGTAGGGCTGTATTACTTGATCGAGACACTCTTCGTAGATATTTTTTTGTAGTTTTCCAGATTTCGTCGACGTGATGTAAACATTTGGGTACCGCACCATATATTCGTCGACTTCTTTTTGGACCCGAGGACCGAATTTACCGGTCACTTCTTGAAGACAAACGAATACCTTAGGCAACAATTTGCCAGATAACGTGATGGCATATTGTGCGGTATAAGAGTGCGTCAGTGTTTCGTCGAGAGATCGTCACTTGACTATTTCCCGTAGTTTTGTGTTTTTATTCGGTTTAGTTCTGTCAATTAATTATTGGGGAAGGTTAGATTGATTATTAAAACACTTGATGTTTGGGGTGAATGAGAAATGTTTATTGCCCCAGAGGAGGAAAACTTCAGCGAAAGCTGAATGAAAAACCTCCTCGATTAAGATAATGCTTGCATAAATGTGTGTATGTGTGTGTGTGTGTCTTGTTCGTTTTCGACGATGTTAAATTGCGACGCTTCAGGTGAAAGGCAATAGGGGTTAGTTCAACCGCCGTATGAGATACTAGCGTGGAAGCTAGTTATGAGAGATAATTACCATGGCGATAATTGTCTCCGTCTAGAGTGAAATTGGCCGAGGGGCGCTATTTCGTTGAATGACAATCGAGTGTGGAATTGTGTAAGCCGCAATGGCGTCGTTATTCAGCGTGTGGTTACAGAGTGCGTTTGGCTTGAAGCATCGCGAGCAACTGGTTCGTGCCGGCACATGCCAACCTGGCGTCCTTCCCGCTCACCGCTCGGCGCGTGTCGGGCGGCCATCGTTCTCGGGTTCGGTCGACGGAGCTCGGCGATCGAGCCCGAAGCCGCTGATCTAAGTGTGCGTGTCACACGTACCTGCATGAGCGTACCCAGGACAAGTATAGTTTTGCCGCGTAGGTTCAATACACTCCCCCCGTTGCGAATGAGTGAGCAATGTAATGTGTAAGGATGATGTTATATAATTCAATGCATAATCCAAATTACAGACATATATATATATATATTTTTTTTTAAGAGTTAATTGGTAAGGGACATAGTAGAGTAATGTTTCGTTTGAACAATCCTTGTGCTGTTCGGACGGTTGCGATTCGAGCAATTCCATCGTCTCCTGGATGGATTTCGACCACCACTCCCAACTGCCACCGCATACATGGTTGATTTTTGTCCATGAGCAGCACTATCTGGTCGACTGCAAGTTCACCGTGGGATGAATGCCATTTTTGGCGGATCTGGAGCTCGTGGAGATACTCTAGATACCAGCGCCTCCAAAAATCTTGTCTGGCCTTAGTAACGAATTGCCATACACTGAGGCGGTTATCTGGAACATCGGAAAAATCATTTTCAGGTAGCATGGTGAGAGGACGCCCTATCAAGATATGGGCAGGTGTGAGTGCAATAGGATCGTTGGGATCGCTAGATAATGAGCATAAAGGACGAGAGTTAAGTATAGCTTCAATTTGTATAGCTAGAGAATTCAGCTCTTCAAAGGTAAGGAGTTGTTCCTTCACCACTCGTTTGAAATGATGTTTAAACGACTTCACAGCCGCCTCCCAAATGCCTCCAAAATGAGGAGAAAGTGGAGGATTGAAGTGCCAAGCAATATTTTTCCTCACTGCGTACTCATTAACTTGGTCGTGGTGCGATTTGGAGGTGAACAAAGAATGGAGTTCTCGTAGTTGATTATTTGCACCCACAAAATTGGTACCATTGTCAGAATAGACATGAGACGGGATACCTCGACGTCCTATGAACCGTCCAAAGGCACCCAAAAAACCGTCAGTGGTCAGATCACTTACGATCTCAAGATGTACGGCCTTTGTAGCCATGGAAACGAACACACACCCATATACCTTGATCTTAGTTCGATTTCTGAATTTTCGTTCCTTAATAAATAAGGGTCCGAAGTAGTCTACACCCACATGCGAGAATGCGGCTGAGTCCGTGACTCGAGCACTGGGCAAATCTGCCATCTTTCCATGCAATAGCACAGGACGATGTCGAACGCAATCGACACATCGTCGAACAATTCGTCGTACTTGGCCTTTTCCATCTAGCAGCCAAAATCGGTGTCAAAGGGTTGAAAGAGTGCTCTGAATGCCAGAATGGTAGGCATTCTTGTGAGTTTCACGAATGATCAGATCAGTGACATGATGATGAGAAGGCAACAAAATCGGGTGTTTCTTGGTGAAGGAGATGGGTGCGTGTTTCAGGCGTCCGCCCACTCGAAGCAGACCTTGCTGGTCGACGAATGGATTAAGACACCGGAGTCGTAGGTTCTTTGTCTCTCCAGTTTCCTTGATTTGCTCAATTTCGTCGTGGAATTGTTCGTTCTGGATCAAAATCAGGATTTTTGTTTCAGTGAACGCTCTCTCTTCCACGCCCAAGAGCTTATGTTTAAACTGATTGGATTTGAGCATGCGGAGACAATATGCGAGGGAGTTTATGAGCGTTGAGTAAGACGAGAAACGTTGAAACATGTCCGAGATGTTGGATGATAGGCAGATGTTTTTCCTGACACCGGGAAGTTCAGACGAGGTCAATTCAATGGGAGTAGGCCACTTATCATGGTCTTGTGCGAGCCAAGAAGGACCTTCAAACCATCTTTGATTGGTTAAAAATTCAGAAGGGAGTTGGCCTCTAGATAGGCAATCAGCTGGATTATCCTTGGTACGGACATGTCTCCATTCGATTTTGTCTCCGAGGGATTGAATGTCTGCAACGCGGTTGGCCTCAAAGACCTTGAGAGAGTGAGGTGATCTTTTGAGCCATTAGAGGACAATGGTAGAATCAGACCAGAAGACAGTTTGCGATATAGAGAAGTTCAAGGCTGGCAATGCGTCTCGATATAATCGTGAGAGCAATTGTGCACTACATAATTCCAGTTTCGGGATAGTCATATCCTTGATTGGGGCAACTCTCGATTTTGAGCATGCCAATCGCACAGTAGCTGGTCCATGTTGATTTATCGATCTTATGTATAAGCAAGCACCGTAGCCGACTTGGCTCGCATCACAGAACCCATGTAATTCTACATCGGTTGGATTAGGAAGTATGAGGCTGCGCTCAATAGAAAAGTCTTTGATGGATGGTAATTGTTCTGCGAATTTGAGCCAACGAGAATGCAGTTCTTGTGGCACTGCTTCGTCCCAATGGATTTTGTATTTCCAGCATTGCTGAATGATGGTCTTTGCAGCTAATACCACTGGACCTAGAAGACCGATGGGGTCGAAGATCTTCGCGATGTCGGACAGAATTGTTCGTTTGGTTATTTTTTGAAAGGCATCGATTGGATTGACAGTATAGATGAAACTGTCAGTGAGCGAGTTCCACGCAATGCCGAGAGTTTTCGAGATTGGATCATCATTGATCGCACAATCCAAGTTCAGGGTTCCTTCGTCAAAGTTGTCAAGAGCGTGCTGATGATTAGACGCCCATTGCCTAAGCTCAAAACCCCCCTTCCTTACGAGTTGAATGATCTCATCACGCAGTTGGAGAATTTCCGACAGGGAATTAGCTCCGGTCAAGAGGTTGTCAACGTAAAGGTCTCGTTTCAAAATTTGAGAAGCCTTCGGAAAATTGTGAGCTTCATCGTCAGCAAGTCGATTTACTGTACGTGTCGCTAGGAATGGTGCAGCGGATACCCCAAAGGTGACTCGATGGAGTTCATAAGTACTGATAGTATTGTTATGATAATAGAGTATTCGTTGGAATTTGTGATGATCAGGATGAACACAGATTTGGCGATACATCTGCGCAATATCTGAAGTCATGGCGTAAATATAGGTCCGGAAGCGCAAGAGAATAATGAAGAGATTGTCTTGGATAGTGGGTCCGGTCAACAAGACCTCATTTAGGGAGATACCCTTCTCAGTTTTAGCAGAAGCGTCGAACACGACGCGCACCTTGGTGGTGGTGCTGGACGCCTTAATCACCGGATGGTGAGGCATGTAATACCCAGGTTCATGGTTATCTGGAACGTGTACCATGTGACCAAGGTCAATATATTCTTGCATAACCTTGCAGTATTCAGTTTTGAGTTGCGCGTCAGCATTTAGTCTCCTCTGTAGAGACAGAAAACGTCGATAAGCTTGATTCTTGGAATTTCCAAACTCAATGTTCTCAACGCGGAAGGGCAGTCGAACAACGTAGCGTCCGTCTGCATTGCGAGTTGTATGTGCTTGATAGTGAGATTCACATAAAGAATCGTCCAAGGATTTGGAACCCTTCGGGCCTGCGTCTTCAATCACCCAAAATCTAGTTAGTTGATTCGACAAGTCTGTTAGTTGACAAGATACAGGTTGTGAAGTATTGTCGTCGGTGATTCCCCCCGCAACGACCCAGCCTAATTGTGTTTTTTGTAAGATTAAGTCGCAGGCATTTTGTGAAAGGTTAATTTGTCCAATGGATAGGAGTGATAGAGTAGTTCCCGATCCAATGAGAACATCTACTGGTTGCGGTGTATGGAACTGAGGATCAGCCAGTTTTATGTTTTTAGGTATATGAATTCTGTCGCGCGGGAAGGTCTCACTCGGACTTAAGTCCGCGATTTGATTAACTGTCAAGAAGGTTAACGATTTTTGAAATTTACCGTTAATAGATTTGCAAGCTACTTGAATAAGATGCTTAGAGAAAGTTTGCATTCCATCAACTGCCCCGATGGGAAGCGAACAAGTTTGCATTGGAAGCTTTAGTTTGTGTGTTAGACCTTCTGTAATGAAATTGGCTGTCGCACAGGTATCAAGCAGGGCACGAGCTTGTATGAATCGACCAGATGAGTCACGCATCTCTATGAGTGCGCTCATCATTAATTGGAATCGTGGCGTCCGTAGGATCGTTGTGAGAGTGTGTACGACTAGTCAGGATGTCGCGCCCTTGTCTGTTGTTGCAGTAGCGGGCGTTTCGGTTCTTGGCGTGTTTGTACTGGTCGGTTGATTAGTTGTGTTTCGTGGATAATGTAACATGGTGTGGTGGAATTTGTTACAGGTCTTGCATTTGATGGAATTGCAGGCCCCCTTGTGGTCGCGGAGACAGTTTTGGCAGAGTTTGGCTGATTTAACGAATTTAACCCGTTGGTCAACTGTCAGTGCGTTGAAGCTAGGGCATTTGTAAAGAGGGTGATTGCCCTTGCAATGAGCACAGGTACTAGAGACAGTTGTTACGAGTGCTCGTGTTGTGTGTTCGGTCTTTTGGGATTTGCGAGGGTTACCTGTGTGATCACGTCGTCGTTTGAATGTGTCAATATGCGGGTCTGGTTTGCGTGTGCTAAGCCGAAAGGCTGTTTTTGTTACAAACTTACTAAAGAGTTCGAATGTTGGGAGAGTGTTGTCATCGTCAAATGTCTCCTCCCATTTGTCTCTAATTTCTGCCGGTAATTTAAGTTCAAGTATGCGTACCACGAATGCCTCAGTCGGTTTTGCCTTTAATGTCTCTAAACAGTTCAAATGTTGGCGGGCGTCATCTATGAGTTTAGTGAGATTTTCATTAGTCGGATTCGATATGGGATTGAGATTTAAGAGGGCATCGTAATGTTTCCAGGCTAGCGGACGTTCCTTTTGATAAGTGTCGGTTAGAAGATCCCAAGCCCTTTGGTAGTTTTCTGCGCTTGCATCAAAAAGCGCGAGCTTGTGTGATGCTGCGCCAGTCAATGACCCGCGGAGGTATATGAATTTGTCAAGCTCTTTAACGTCGTCGCGGTTTTCCATCATAGTCTGGAATTCATTTTTAAAGGAAAGCCAATTTTTAAATTCCCGTCAAACTTAGGCAATTCAGTCGTTGGGAGTTTGGCTCGACGGTGTGACTCAGTTGCTGTGTTGTTGGCACCTGACGTGTCAGCTGTGGGTATGTTTGAGTTGAGTAAACTGTTGTTAGTAGTGTTTGTTTGATTCAAGGTATTCAACTGAGTGGCAAGTTCGTAGTATAAGTTACGTAAGGTTTCCGCGTGAGGTATTTCCTCATTCTCAGGGTCAGTCATCTCGAGTTCGTCAAGGGCTGTATCGTAATGATCAAACAATTTCTTTATTTTAGCAAAGCGTAAGGTGGCGCCTACGTGGTCAATATTCCCGACCGTCAATTCAGTTTTAGTTTTAACAATTTGGTTTGCGATGAATGTGCGCTTTTGCGCCCAGGTAATGTTTGGGTTGTCCATTTTTCAAGGCAAATTGAATACTAATAATAAGTAAGTGATTACTCAATGAAAGGTAATTGAATATGTCGTGAGTATACTGACGTGATTCAGTTAAATAATCAAGTAATTAGAATTGATTTGAGAAATTATAGGTTAAGTAATTGCATACGAGGCGACAATTATTACATAGGTTAGATAAATAAATGGGTGATCAAATAATAGTATATCTGATGTTAATAATAAATCAGTGTTGAAACTTATCTTTTGTTTCCCACGATGCTGGTTGCAGCCGGTGGCGTCGTATTATCGTTGGCCTTCAACTTGTTGATACATTGTCTACCGCACAGGAGCCGCGAGTCCATACCTCACAGGAGGCACCAAATGTTTCGTCGAGAGATCGTCACTTGACTATTTCCCGTAGTTTTGTGTTTTTATTCGGTTTAGTTCTGTCAATTAATTATTGGGGAAGGTTAGATTGATTATTAAAACACTTGATGTTTGGGGTGAATGAGAAATGTTTATTGCCCCAGAGGAGGAAAACTTCAGCGAAAGCTGAATGAAAAACCTCCTCGATTAAGATAATGCTTGCATAAATGTGTGTATGTGTGTGTGTGTGTCTTGTTCGTTTTCGACGATGTTAAGGGCATGCTGGACTCAGATTTCCATATTTAAAAAATAATGAAGCCGGATATGAACGGGGGGGTGTTTAATGGGTTCCTTAGACGATTTGTAATCAAATTGGTAGCTGCATGAACGTGTATCTCACCAAAATCGAGTAAAATAAGGCTTTTTTGTTTCACGAAGCGTGGGGACCGTCACTTGTTTTCACTGATATCACCGACTACGCATCACAAGGGTGGAAACGAACCATTGAGCGCCCCTCAGGAATATAATTCCACTCACATATATCGCAAAACTTGTTCATTTCACTCAACGATGAAGCCTCAGAATTGTTTCCAGAAAAAGACTGAAATTCTCGGTATAAAGCATCCATGTTGGATCGTTTCGCGTTGCGAGTCGGGCCGAGCAGCGCTTGCCAACCTTCGTCTCGCGGTCCTGCGTTTCACGAACCGCCGTTCCTTGTTCAGCGCTATGACAGCTGAGCGGGAATTCAAACGGAAATAATTCGGAATAATAATAGTTATAACAAATGTAATAAGTTGTAAAAATTTGTAAATTAGTCTAATTGTAAGTAGTAATGTATTCGATGAAGTTATGGAGACGGAAACCATGTAACCCCGAGGGGAACAATAAATAAACATACATAAACATACATAAACATACATAAACATACATAATAATTATAATAATGCATTGTTATTATTATTATTATTATTATTAATATTATTATTATTATTATTATTATTATTATCATTATAATTACAATTTCCGAAATAATAATCATAACAATTATTATAATAATAATAATTATTATCATTGAAAAAAATTTACTCGAAAGTGGTGTGAATGAAAATGAAAACGTATGCGCCATTTTTTTATTTTTTTTACTAACACTGAAATCCTGTGAAACGCACAGAATAATCAAAATTCCGATTCTCTTGAGAGATTTTCAAGTTTCAGCATAAAAAAAACTAGATAAGGCAGAGGTGTAAAGTCGTATACGCCATTTATTATTCGATTTTTTTTTATCTTGAAAATGTTGTGAAAATCGGAATTTCAATTTTTTCCGTAATAATAATGATGATGATGATGATGATGATGATGATGATGACGACGATAATGATGATGATGACGATAATAATAATAATAATAATAACAATTATTATCATAATATTATGATAATTATTATTATTATGATAATAACAATATGATAATTATTATTATTATCATTGTAAAAAATTTACTCGAAAGTGGTGAAATTTGTGAATGAAAATGAAAACGTATGCGCCATTTTTTTTTCTACCAACACTGAAATCCTATGAAACGCACAGAATAATCAAAATTCCGATTCTTTTGAGAGATTTTCAAGTTTCAGCATAAAAAAACTGGACAAGGCAGAGGTATAGAGTCGTAAGCGCCATTTATTATTCGATTTTTTTTTATCTTGAAAATGTTGTGAAAATCGGAATTTCAATTTTTTCCGTGATAATAATGATGATGATGATGATGATGATGATGATGATGATGATGATGATGATGATGATGATGACGATAATAATAATAATAATAATAACAATTATTATCATAATATTATGATAATAATTATTATTATTATGATAATAACAATATGATAATTATTATTATTATTATCATTGCAAAAAATTTACTCGAAAGTGGTGAAATTTGTAAATGGAAATGAAAACTATGCGCCATTTCTTTTTCTTTTTCTACAAAAACTCTAAAATCCTGTGAAACGCATAAAAAAGTCTGATTTACAGAGTTCTTTATGTGAAATTTTCAAAATTCAAAATTGAAAAAAACAAACATTGACAGGGCAACGGTATAAAGTCGTATAGTCGTAGTACGCCATTTTTTTCACAAATACTCTTGTCCTGTGCAACGCATAGAAGAATTGAAATTCCGATTTTCACAACATTTTCAAGATAAAAAAAAAATAAAAATAAAGGGCGTATACGACTTTACACCTCTGCCTTATCTAGTTTTTTTTTATGCTGAAACTTGAAAATCTCTCAAAAGAATCGGAATTTTGATTATTCTGTGCGTTTCACAGGATTTCAGTGTTAGTACAAAAAAAAAAATGGCGCATACGTTTTCATTTTCATTCACACCACTTTCGAGTAAATTTTTTTCAATGATAATAATAATAATTATTATTATAATAATTGTTATGATTATTATTTCGGAAATTGTAATAATAATAATAATAATAATAATAATAATAATAATAATAATAATAATAATAATAATAATAATAATAATATAATAATAATAATAATAATAATAATAATAATAATAATAATAATAATAATAATAATAATAATAATAATAATAATAATAATAATAATAATAATAATAATAATAATAATAATAATAATAATAATAATAATAATAATAATAATAATAATAATAATAATAATAATAATAATAATAATAATAATAATAATAATAATAATAATAATAATAATAATAATAATAATAATAATAATAATAATAATAATAATAATAATAATAATAATAATAATAATAATAATAATAATAATAATAATAATAATAATAATAATAATAATAATAATAATAATAATAATAATAATAATAATAATAATAATAATAATAATAATAATAATAATAATAATAATAATAATAATAATAATAATAATAATAATAATAATAATAATAATAATAATAATAATAATAATAATAATAATAATAATAATAATAATAATAATAATAATAATAATAATAATAATAAATGTAAAATAATAAAAATAAAAAAAATGTTCGAGGCCATTTATAGCTCACATGAATAGTAACGATAACTATAAATTTCTCTCAGTGTATGTTTATGTATGTTTATTTATTGTTCCCCTCGGGGTTACATGGTTTCCGTCTCCATAACTTCATCGAATACATTACTACTTACAATTAGACTAATTTACAAATTTTTACAACTTATACATACCTTACATTTGTTATAACTATTATTATTCCGAATTATTTCCGTTTGAATTCCCGCTCAGCTGTCATAGCGCTGAGCAAGGAACGGCGGTTCGTGAAACGCAGGACCGCGAGACGAAGGTTGGCAAGCGCTGCTCGGCCCGACTCGCAACGCGAAACGATCCAACATGGCCGCGGCCGGTGCTTTATACCGAGAAAAATTACAGTCTTTTTTTGGAAACAATTTTTCGTCTTCATCGTTGAGTGAAATGAACAAGTTTTGCGATATATGTGAGTGGAATTATATTCCTGAGGGCGCTCAATGGTTCGTTTCCACCCTTGTGATGCGTAGTCGGTGATATCAGTGAAAACAAGTGACGGTCCCCACGCTTCGTGAAACAAAAAAGCCTTATTTTACTCGATTTTGGTGAGATACACGTTCATGCAGCTACCAATTTGATTACAAATCGTCTAAGGAACCCATTAAACACCCCCCCGTTCATATCCGGCTTCATTATTTTTTAAATATGGAAATCTGAGTCCAGCATGCCCTTAAATTGCGACGCTTCAGGTGAAAGGCAATAGGGGTTAGTTCAACCGCCGTATGAGATACTAGCGTGGAAGCTAGTTATGAGAGATAATTACCATGGCGATAATTGTCTCCGTCTAGAGTGAAATTGGCCGAGGGGCGCTATTTCGTTGAATGACAATCGAGTGTGGAATTGTGTAAGCCGCAATGGCGTCGTTATTCAGCGTGTGGTTACAGAGTGCGTTTGGCTTGAAGCATCGCGAGCAACTGGTTCGTGCCGGCACATGCCAACCTGGCGTCCTTCCCGCTCACCGCTCGGCGCGTGTCGGGCGGCCATCGTTCTTGGGTTCGGTCGACGGAGCTCGGCGATCGAGCCCGAAGCCGCTGATCTAAGTGTGCGTGTCACACGTACCTGCATGAGCGTACCCAGGACAAGTATAGTTTTGCCGCGTAGGTTCAATACAGTCAGTTTGTTCATTTGTCCCACAGCAATCTCTGTCACCTTCTCGCCCTTATGTGACAAAGTGCGCTTGCTGCTTATCCTATACTCACAGCCCGTTTGATCCGTATTTATTACGTAATCAGGGTCGAATTGCTCGACCATCTTACTTGTCTGCTGTTGATATTTTGCAGCGGTTTCCATCAGTTCGTCCATCGTTCTTTTGTCTTTTTCACTGACATACTTCGTGACGTGTCGCTGCGATATACGATACTTTGATTTGAAGCGCGTGACCCAAGAATGTGAAGCTTTGAAGTCAAAGTTCCCATCCAAAAATTGGAAAGCAGCAGCCATTGCCCACTGTTGGAGCATTCGAGTTGTCACTAGGCCTGCTTTTTTATCTTCCGCCTCTGTAAACCGATCATAGACACTCCAATTAATGACTTCTAATTTGTCATCCCGTGTACCACCTTGTTCAATTTGGGCTCTCCACTTTGACAACATTGATTTACTTGTCAATAGCCTCGTAGATTGTTTTTGCAAAGCTGACAAGGACCATTTTGGATGTAAATCAGCAAGTTCCACAGCTTTGACTTTTATAGCGTATGGAATTCTGGTACGCACGTCTTCATCATCTGCGTCCATGAATTCCGAAGAAGCAGTATCTTGTACGACCTTTCTTTTTTTTTCGGGACGGTTTCTTCACTGCTTGTTCCAGGACAAGCGCTTTCTTCTTCTGGCGACGGGTCGGAGAATAACACTTCTTCTTCAGTGAACACCATACATCCGTACATATCCAGAAAGCGCTTGAACAATTCTCTGCCGATTACTGTAGACCGTTCACTGATCTTGGGGCTTTCCGATTCAACTATGAATTTGTGTTTGATCAATAGCTTTCGGAGATAACACAATCCATCAGCTAATTCTTGTTTCTCCTTGTCGCTGACTGGAGGCCATAACAGATTAATGTCGCCGTCCACAAAATTTTCAATATTATCTTCATCGAATTCACTGGTCACTTGCGAACTTCCTGCACTCACCTCCATTTCAAAACGTCTGTTCGCTTCGAAAAGATGCCTTCAACTGACGAGGAGCATCCTTTTCGGCAGTTATATTTAGGACCCGCAAAACTCAAATACAAAGGGACTGGTTCGTGGAACGGCAGGTGGGTCACAGTGAATACCAGATCGTGGAAACCAACGGTCGCGGACCCTCCGTCAATTCCGGCGAATCAATGTCCCAATCGGATCGGCAGGTATAAATTTGTTATTATCTTGTCCAAAAACTTCCATGAAATATGAACACGCGGTTTACGTGAACTAATTTCGTGGTACATTCATAAAGTATCTCGATTTTCGAATAATAAAGCAAATTCTTGTATTTACTGTCAACATATATTTCCTGGTACTCCATTGAAACACTTCCTACACGTCACTCTATTCAAGGAAAAACGAAAGTAAATCGTAAAATTGTGGCTCACGTATTCGCTAATAATACTGTTACAAAGGTACCCGTTATATCAGGGGAGGTCATAATGAGACGCCCCTGAACTTAGTATTCTGAGGAAATAGTTGATAGAAATAACTGATATGAAATATCTGAATCTTCTGGTCGCTTCGACGACCAGTATTATTGTAAAAACAGTCTTGTCCCAGACTTTAAACTCTGAACACGTATATTCACTTGCTGAATAAACATATAATTTCTTGCACCTTAAACTTGGTCTCACGTGTCGCCTCTATCATTTCGGGAGAACCCTTTATTTTATTCGTGACAAGGTCTCATCCTTCGTTACATTGGTGTCAGAAGTGGGATTCTTCCTGATTCGATATTTGGAGATTTTGTGAGTGAAAGAGGAGGTGACCAGAAAAACGACTACACAAGCAACTACGATTACAAAATATGATGAATGAGGAGAACGCAGCACCGGTAGCACCGTCTCCGCCCAAGCAGCGACGCACTACTCGGCGCACACGCGAACTCCAATCTGTTTTATCGGAGATCGACGAGATTGCCGCAGCAACCCGAGGGCCTGCGACGTCCGCGACTCCTGATGTTCACCGGCCGCAGCTGCCACTTTCTGGGGAAGGAGAAAACCTCGTGAATTCTCCGGTTCAAGTTTTACCCTACCAACATCAGCTTCTGGTGGAACAACGACTCCATGCTCGATTGAATGCTGAGGGAGAGCTTCGCCAACTGGAGGTTGATAATACACGCGAAGAATATCAACAAGCAATTGAGATTCAACGCATTCGAATCGAGCGGGAACGAGAAGAGCGTAGACGAGAGTTAGACGCTCAGCAACGCGACTTCGAGATCCAACGCCTCGAGCTAGAACGTGAGAGGGACGAACGACTTTCGGAGGTAGAAGTTCGTCGTCTCGAACTAGAGCGAGAAAAGGAGGAGCGTCAGTTAATGGTTCAGCGCATCCAGTCCGACCTTCAACGTCATCAGGATGACATGCGCCGGGACCTGCAACAACAGCAGGACGACCTCAGACTTCGCTTGGAGCGTATGGAGAGCCGAGGAGTCCAGGTGCTGGAAGATCTACCCAGACCGACTTCAGGAGGCCGCGCTACGCCTCCAAACCGGATTTCGAGTCGTTTTGTGTCCGCCGAGGCACTAAGGTCAGATCCACATATTTTACATCGACCTGCTTCAAGCAGAGCGTTGCCAATCGCACCGCTCTCGCCAGAGCTTCAGACCCAGGTCTGTAGTGGGAATTTGCCACATTATGACCAGGTCGCTGGGCGTAGAAACGAAGAAGCTCGTCCGAATTTAGGTCGAGAGGATGTGCAGCTTCCCACAACCCAGACCGAAAACAGGAACCTGAATTCTAATATCTACAGGCAATATTCTTTAGGTAACGATGTTCGCAGAGATGTTGCCGAGATACCAGAGCAGTTGTTCCCCGAGACTAGTAACAACCATTTTAACAATGTTACACCTAGAAATAACAATGTTCTGCCTCCGCGCACCTTAACAGACTTGTATGGCGTCGGGAGAGGTGGAGAGAATCAGAATGGTTTTAGAGCCAGAGTGGAGGCTGGGATCCCTCAGGATTTGTCGCGAGGTTTACCGAGTGAGAACATTGTGCTGGACCAGGAGGGTCTGAGGGCGTTGATCGAGAGGGTGAACGAAAACGCGTATAGAAATTTATCAAATCCGACCTACGCGAACACGGGCGTCTATCAACAGCTTCCTCTGGGAACTTTGCCTGATGTTCCTGTGAATAACCTCGCGTCGAGTCATTCCGCTGCCGTTGGTGTACCGGTTGAAGAGCCATCTATGCGTCAAGGGTTCGTCTCAAACGTGCCTTTGAACCAGGGTCAGATGCCTCCAGCCTTCCTGTCCAATTTCTTGCCAAGCGCGGTCTCGAACGGTTTGAACCCAGGAACATTGTCCTCACACCACCAAAATAGAAGTTCACAGAACGTTAGACCCAGCACGTATGACGGTTCGACTCCGTGGGCGATTTATGAACGTCAATTTTTAATGATTGCGGAGTTGAATAACTGGAATTTCGCAGAAAGGGCCGCGACTTTGATCGCGTCTCTGAGAGGGAATGCTCTGAGCGCACTGAGTTCACTAAAGCCTAGAGCACAGACTTTGACGTGTGCCGTGTGCCGGCGACGGAACACCTATATGCGGTCGGTTCACTCACACACGGCTGCGTCCAATCCCGTGCGAGATAATTCCGGCGTCCGGACGCGTACGGTCGGGTCCGGCTTGTCGGGCTGCACGGGCCGGTCGGCGCGATTTTACAGCGTTGCCACGTGCGGTAGTGCGTTAGTGTTCCCAAGCTACAAATCGAATTCTGACACAGGTAAGAGTATACTCTACGTTACTATTTTTTACTATAAAAATGTCTGATTGATGAAAAGTTTGTCGAAATCTAAAATTATTGTCGTATCCGCGTATACCCATACCCAAACCCAAAATGTTAATTTTCTGTGATGGAAGTAATGGTTCGGAAAATTTATCGATGTATGTACCTAACCTCTGAGTTCGCATGTCTAGTAGTACAATTATTCTCCAATGTTTATTGACTTGGGATATTTTTCGATATTTGCTGCTAGTAGTTTTCAGTTGTTGGAGCTCAAAGAGTATTTCAAGAAATACTGCCTATATACGAGGCATCCCATGCTCAGTGGATCAATGATTTTCCCTCAACATTGTTTATCTGTCTCAGAATTTTCTATATTTTTCTAAAATATGATTATTATCAGTGCATAAACTCGGGATTCTAGCCTCAAAATCTACAAAAGTTGGGAATTCTAACCTGAAATTCGAGATAGGTAAGGGATTATAACCTGAAAATGGACGTCAGTTAGGGATTCTAACCTCAAAATGGACATAATTAGGTGATTCTAACTCCAAAGTGTCACAAAAAAATGTCGAACATCTTTCGAATAGTTAATGAATAATCTTCCAAACTCAAAATAGATTGTGATAGTGGGGTGAAGCATATAAATAATTATGAAACAGATAAAAAATAGTAATGGAAAATCATTGGTTCACCTGGTATGAAATGCCTCATACATAAGTTTTCGTCCTTCACTTCCGGTAGATAAAATCCGGTAGAAACTATATTATTTATCTCGATATTATTTCTCTCGAGTGCCGTTTTGAAATTGGTTAATATTGTATAAAAAATTATGGAGTGATTAAAAAATGATGGAAATTATTGGATGAGTTGACATGGAATGCCCCATATGTAACTTGGTTCGATGATTTCGGTATCTTTTTTGAGATAGTAATAATATTTTATGTAACTATTATAATATGTGGGGTATTCGAGCCGTAATCACCCAAGATTTGACTCGACATTTTTTGATTTTTCAAATAATTTTACAGGATGTAGGTCTACATCTAAGGAGTATCTATGAATTTGTTCAGATTTTTAGTTTCAACCGTTTTCTCGATATAAATATTGGAAACGTCGACCAGTATACATCCTTTGATCTTCCTGCAACAATTAACACATGTATTCTACATAAAAACACGCAATTTTTTAAGCCTATGCCATCGTGGAAAATTCACTCTTTCTATGACTTTATCTACGATTAAAAGAAAAAATATATATTCGTTTTAGTGATCACAGTCTTTATTATTGCTTTTCCTGTTGGGAAATATCATATCTCATCCTACTGGGTTGAAAAAATTGTACTGATTGAAAAACGTTATGATTATAAAAATGGAAATTTATAAACTTCTTCAACCCAGTAGGATGAGGTATGATATTTCCGAACAGGAAAAGTCATAATATAGACTGTGATCGCTAAAACGAATATTTATGGGCAATATAATTAATTTTTTTTTTTTTTTACAAATTACGATTTATATTACCTTGCTCGTGATCAGGGTTGTGACCAGCAATTACTTTTCTAATTGAATCACCCATTAAATTACAAATTACTTGAAAGAAGTTGAATTGCAAATTACAATTGTAATGTGTAATTGAAAGAAGTTTATTTAATTACAAATTACATCTGTAATTAGTAATTGCAAAGAGCTGTTTAATTACATAATATTACAGTCGTAATAGGTAATCGAAAAAAAGTTAATTCAAATAATCCAAATGATTACATTGATTACATAATACAAAATTAATTTATAATTAAATTCGATTACAAAAGAAATTCATTGCTCACCCTGTTAGTAAGAAAATAAGTAAATTTGATTGCTTTGCGAGGGCTTAGACCCTTATAGCAGGGGGTTATACAGACAGTTACAGACGTGCTCTTAGTGTAATAATAAAAATTCGCAATTACTAAATGAAATACTAACGTAATCAGTATTCAAGCAGTTATTTGTACAGCTATGTTCTCGGTTATTCATGATTATTTAATTCGTTTACGATTATTTCCTTCATTTTTGCGTTATTTCTGATCATTTCGTTCGGTATCATATATTCCCATTAAATTATTATTGATTACTTTTCATCGGCTGTCTTTCAATACTTCACGAGATATCGAAACTATACGTTACTTCTACGAGTTATTTTCCACTCGTCATAACATGCTTGTTGAAATCCATGTATAATTACAGGTAAAAGTGTGTATAAGCTCTAATAAGGTGCATTTTAGGAAATCGTTGATCTCGGCTCAGAAAGTATGGATGACGAAGCATTTCTGATATTGACCTGGATGATGATGTTCATCATCGTTCGAAGAAGAAGACAGAACCTTCGGAGGGGCAACAGACGCTGGTGGGTTAGACCAGTCAATCGCAATAGAGATGCTCAGGGCACTCATAATAATCTATTCCAAGAGCTAAAACTGGACGCCCAAATGTTCCATCGATATACACGGATGGATGTACAGACGTTTAATGAGTTGTTGGATATGGTTTCTCCACACTTATTGAAACATCATCCGAGGGCGCTTTCGTCCGAACAACGACTATCCCTCACATTACGGTAAGCTCATACTTAATGATAATGAAAAAAAAAAACCAAAAAAATTATTCGTAGCAAATGTTGGTGATGAACCGATGAAAATCACACACATTTTTTCGCCAAGGTACATCTTGATCTCCAAATTTATAGTAGGTATTAATTTTGTTTACAATCTTTTTATATTCGCTTGCAGGTACTTAGCTACAGGGGACCAGATTCTGTCTATTGCATTGGCCTACAGAATTGGAGAATCCACTGCACGAATGATAATCAAGGAAGTTATGGAGGTGCTTGTCCGCGTATTGTCACCCATTTATCTTAGAAAACCTACCGAAGATGAATAGCGAAACATTGCTTCTGGCTTCTTAGAGCAATGGAACTTCCCTCACTGTGTCGGTTCGTTTGATGGTAAGCATGTGCAAATACAAGCACCACCAAATTCGGGCAGCATGTTCTTTAATTACAAGAAGACATTTAGTATAGTTCTCCTAGCGGCCTGTGACTCGAACTACAAATTTACGCTGGTTCATGTTGGTGAAATGGGGAGTAATAGCGATGCTGGCATATTTGGCGACTGTCCTATTACTGACCAATTGAAAACAGGTCAGCTCGGATTACCTAAAGGTACTGCGCCGCTCCCCGGTAGTAACCACCAGGCACCATGCTTTTTCGTGGGGGACGATGCCTTTCCATTATCAACAACGATGATGAAACCCTATCCAGGTCGTGGTTTAGGTGAGGATAGAAGGATATTTAATTATCGACTATCCAGAGCTCGACGGGTCATCGAGAACGCATTTGGGATTTTGGCTTCCCGTTGGCGCATTTTTAGGAAACCTATCACGCTTCATCCGAATTCAGTGGACAATATAATATTGTCGACGGTGTGTCTCCATAATTTCTTGAAAACTGTAGATGAAGCTGAACATCGTCCGCAAAGATTGTATTGCCCACCAGCCTTCGTGGACCGCGAAGATCGGCATGGCGTACTACACCCAGGTGAGTGGCGACACCTGGAACACTTTGGCCTACAAAATATAGCACCGGCTGCTGCACCACAATTCGAGCCATTGAACGGTGCTGCTCTACGCAATTTGCTAAAAGATTACTTCTTAACGCCGGAGGGTGAAGTACCTTGGCAGTATGAATACGTACGTCACACAGGAAATGCCCGTAATTAATAAATGTCATTTAGGCATTTGTTGATTAAGTAAAAGTATATTAAATCATATGCGTATGATTTGATACAATTTCACAGAACTGGAATCGAGCTGGAATTTGACAGACTTTCATGTGAAAATAAATAGTCAATATTGTCGATATAGTTTGCTTACAATTTTTATTATTATTCTGAATAAGCTGTTCATTTCGTACATTTTATTAAATATTTTTGACCCCACACAATAATACATAAAAATTAAAACAAGAGTTTTTGGCCAGATCAAGCTTTGGATAGCGTAAACATTCGTTGAACCATCCCGACATACAATTTATCAGACTCGGTACTTCGATCACTTTATATCATAATGAGTGTAATAGTTTCTATGGCCGTTGTTACTTTTTTATATGATAATAACAATATGGTAATATATTGAACACTTAAGAAATAAAAAAATTAAGTTTTATAAAATTTATGTCAACACAAATGATTTACTTATAAACCTGTCCAGGGAATTTTGTCTTCAATGCCCATAACGCGTACGGATCACTGACGAAGACTTATAATAACAACAAAAACGTAACTTCCCGTCAATATGTATAATTATGTACGGTCTGACGGAGGGAAAACATCCAGGTAATACAAATACAGTTCTACTTTCTATATCTACTTTTTTATTCTTATACCTTTCTATGTAGGTCACTCGCATATCACAATGTATATGTAAGCATATATAATAGGCAGATATAATATATCTATATATATAGCAACAAAGGCATTTAACCCCTCATAAAATAGTACTTCTTGGAATATTTGTAGTACTCTCGAATCCTTATCACTTTATATTATTACATAGGATTCCAAGTAAGAAAGATATATAGGAACTTTGATAGAAAAAATACTCATTTCTTAATATTTGTTACACATGTAGAGAACTAACATATCACATTGTTTAGGAACTATATGACTATATTTGTGTGTGTCCGTTTAGAAAATGTTTTATATAATTAGATAAAATTCCCAAAATCATAGCTCGAATTTGTCCAAATACGATTATATAAAATTATAGGCATGTAAGGGTATTTAGTTACAAACAATTTTGTAAGATTTGATCTGAGTTTCCAGAATTTAAGAAAATTGTCCGAAATTATACACAGTTAAACAACATTATATTGATAATCTTTCATGCATGTAATTTTATAAGGAAAAATTTGAGAAATACACTCGTCAAAAGAATTAAAGCATCACCCATTTTTTGGCTGAAAAATTGGCCATATTCAAAGTGCCATAACTTCGTGTGAAATGTTCGCAGAGGAAGGGTAAAAAACGCATTTTGAAGCTTGGAGCCTTGGCTTCCGAAAACATTTTTTCTAATTTGCCCAGCGCCATTTTGTTTTTGAGTTTTGGCCTCGTAAAGACACTTGTGTCACTTTGTCAAGTGATAGTGTAAAGTTTGAGGTCATGCACGGGGAGGAGGAATTTTGTGACCGAAATTCGAAATCGGCCATCTTGTAGGCGCAGGTTTTCTCTGCAAAATGCATTTTTGATATCCACTCTCGGATTTTTTTTCGCAAAGTTATTCAACTTTTCAACAAAAAACGTCGAAAAAACTTTGAGCGGCCATTAAAAACGACCCGATTATCGGAAAAGGGTGAACAAAAACTCATTTTGAAGGTGGAAGTATCGACTTCAATTTGCTGCCAAGGAAAATCGAATTCCGCCCCGATTCAACCCCTTCCCCTAATTTTTATCACAAAAAAACGTGTTCAGTAAACCGTTGAATTTGACTACCTTTTTCAACCAAGCATAAATGGTTCAAAATTCGATGAAAAAAAAAAAAAAAATGGACGTGAAAGTTCGAAGCTTTCCCTTCAAAACGACCCCCTTACGATATTGTTGTACGGTTTTCGTGAACCGAGATATCCGAAGTTGAAAAAAGCACTACATCGACCGAAATTTACGACGCTCAAGCTGCTTGGTCGGACTGACACGAGGGGTTGACCACTCTTGAAGTCAGGTGTATACACCTGCCGAAAAGTTGGGAATTTTTAAATTTGAAAAAGCTGGAATTCCGAAGTTGGAAAAAAAGGTGTTTTTTTTTTTTTCAGATTTTATGATTTCCCATTTACATGTCAAATTTACCATTTTCACAATAACGAATTTTCTTAAACACGACCTTACGTGATCAATAATTGATCAATAATTCGGAAAATTCGGAAAAACCTGAAATTCCAAAGTTGGAAAAAAAAGTTTTTATTTTTTTTTTATTTTTTTTTTATTTTTTTTTTATTTATTTTTTTTTGTCAATTTGGAGATTTAATGATTTCTTTGGTTAAACGAATTTTCTGATTGAATTTTTTTTCTGGGGATTTGATGATTTTTTTTTAATCGATTTCCGCTTGGCCAAGGTCAGTGAGTCAGTTGGACTTGCGAAAAAAAATCCGAGAGTGGATATCAAAAATGCATTTTGCAGAGAAAACCTGCGCCTACAAGATGGCCGATTTCGAATTTCGGTCACAAAATTCCTCCTCCCCGTGCATGACCTCAAACTTTACACTATCACTTGACAAAGTGACACAAGTGTCTTTACGAGGCCAAAACTCAAAAACAAAATGGCGCTGGGCAAATTTGAAAAAATGTTTTCGGAAGCCAAGGCTCCAAGCTTCAAAATGCGTTTTTTACCCCTCCTCTGCGAACATTTCACACGAAGTTATGGCACTTTGAATATGGCCAATTTTTCAGCCAAAAAATGGGTGATGCTTTAATTCTTTTGACGAGTGTATGTACATTGAGTTGTCTGTGTAGCTGCTGCTGACGTCTTGTACCGTGTGGATGTCTAAATTATCTTTTAACGTAGTACAAATCTCATGTACATTTGTACCAACGTTACAATAAATGCACCCAACAACTATAATTGAAGAATCTTTCGTGTGAAATAATGTTTGGGATAAGACAATGTTTTTTGATTTTAGGTGTTTGTTCTTCAGAGTTTCAATTTTTGTAATCAGATCGTTGTTCTTTTTGGCATAAATAATTGTACCCCCTGATCGATTGGATGAACGAGCACACAAGGAGTATGGAGTGTAATTCTTAATTAATGGCGCTTTATCTAATTCTTTCAACCAAATTTCTGACAATGCTAACACGTCACAGTTTATGTAAATAGGGTCGGCTGCAATATCGTTGATGTGAGCTGGTAAACTTTGACCGTTATGATACATGATTGTAAATCTGGATGATTTTTTATGTATTGTTTCCACCATTGTGATGTATTGGTTTTTAGCCGCCCGTGCTAGTTCATTTCGTAAATTGGTGTCTGCTTTTCCGCCGTCTGCCAAAAAAAATGTAGGTGTCGGACTGGTGATATAAAGGCCATTAAGTGTTCTGCTACGTGAAAGTGCCACGTATGTTAATTGACGCGAATCTTTTTCGGTGTAGTGATAAGCAACCTCGTCGAACGAAGAACCTTGAGATTTGTGAATAGTGATTGCAGCTGACGGTACTATTGGAAATTGATCACGTATAACTCCACCTTGCTTACTACTAGTTGACATTATTCTTATGCGCTTTCGCTGTATTGGTACCCAGGATTTGGGGTATTCTCGTTCCAAAGCGTACACCCGTGTTTTTCTGCGTGCATCAGCGCCAATTAATGTAGAATCAAATTTAACCCAGAGACGTTTTGGTATAGGTGTATCTAGCTCATCAGTCATTTCGTGTTCTTTCAAAATTCCGAATGCACCGTTGACCAAACCATCGGAGGTGTCGATATTTGATGTGAGCATATAAGGTGTGTCCTTCTTGAGTCTGAGAGTAGTCGGCAAACCCTGGTTTTCCGTAGTAGATCGAGAGCGAACTGCCCGCAGCATAACGTTTCCAGCATCTATAGACACATCGCCGTCCAATGTATCAATCGCAGTAAATAAGACCGGTGCCTCCTGCAGCCTGTGGGTGTTATAGCTGTCGACCAATTTATTTGTGGAAAATACGCGAATCGCATTGTTTGGTATACGTGTCGTATTCACAGTTATCGGGTTGGAGGTTACGATGAAGCGACTCTCGATTAGCGATTTTTCTCCATCACTTAAACTATTACCATTTCCAATTTTCGTGAGTATGGTCGAAAAAACGACGTCTGCTTGCCACATCACTTCTGTCAGTTGGAACTGCTGAAATTCTAGCCATAGCAGTGGTCCAAAAGTATTGCGACTTCTATATATTGGTAGATCTTGCACCGGAGGTAGTTGGTGAAGGTCACCACATAACACAACATCAATTCCTCCGAAACTTTGGTCTGGTGTTCCCTTAGCCTGTCGTAGACGCTGGTCCACCATAGTTAACGTCCGATGTGATATCATGCTAACCTCATCTATAATTACAGCTTTAGTATGCCGATAAGCATTAACAATCTCTTGTCTTGCTTGTCCGCATAAAGCATTGCTGAAATGATGTATGGAAAACGCTGCTTTGCCAGTAGAGGCACAGACTATAACAGTGACGCCGTTTTCTTCAGTGCATGGGTAGAGTTTTTCATATATTTCTGCGAGCATGTGAATCGTAAAAGATTTACCTGAGCCTGCTGGTCCAGTCAAAAATATGCGCAGTGGTGAGGTTTCATTGGTGAATTTTCGATACATTATTTCGTAAAGTAAAGCACGCTGTTTAAAGTTCGTCATGCGCATCTGGCACATAAATTTTTCATTGGTCATGCTTGTTTTACGTTTCAGCAGTCGAATCATTGTATTGTGTTGTTGAAAGTCTGGATCAAATTCTGGTACATCATTCTCAATGTTTATATTGCCAAATATTTCTTCCGGATCGTAACCTAATTCATTTTTAGTTTTTCGCGCCGGATTAAATATTGACTCCTCGTTAGGTTCTAGATCTTCTTCCTCGTACCAAACTTTCTGTTCTTCCATGACTTGTTCTAAATCCAAACGGAACTCGAATTCTAACCGAGCTTTGTTAATTTGCTTCATATTCTCCCGATGTATTCGTAACCAACGATTATTATCCAATATTTCAGAATTTTCGTCACGCCACGGGTAATGTAGCGTAACCAATTCACGTAAATGCTGATCGTATTCATCGCATTGTCTGTAACCGCGATAGCGCAGAATTTTGTTAAGACGTCGCTTTCTGTATCGGGGGGGTTCGGTCCTTGGTATTGGTTCGTACCCCGCAGCAAATTGTGCCAATGTAACTAATTCCATATTCGTTGGTCTCGTCGCGTATTTGTCGAATATATTCTTCCGCCACAAATCCGTGTTGTCATCTTCAAGTTCCTTTAGGTCTACAATCGCACGATGTGCTCGAATTCGTTCATGCGGTAACATGGTACAGACGAATACACAATTACGAGATCCACGTGTTATCGGGAAGCGTAGTAAAGACCAGGCCGCTTCCTGTGCAGAAATTTCTACGACCTTTAGCAAGTTGCTGCTGTAACTGGCCATAAGTTTGCGCGAACTAAGGTCAATTTTAGCTGCGACATTTTCCTCACTTTCGGTTTCCGTACCCGCTGTTTTTCCCTTGAGTAAATCACGAAACTTTCAGTGTAATAAGTTCATACCACGATTAGCTTTGTTGATCTAATCGACAATGTACGCAGCACAGGCATATTCCTCCAAAATATATTGAATATCGTTGTTAGACGCCATCATTTGAAGTAATGCTGGGTTATAATTGTTCACATATACATTTTTAATATTCCGACGTTGCATAACTATTGGTCTTTTTAATGTGCTACGTATAGCTAATTCATACTCTTCTAACCCTGTGCAACCAGAAGAATCCATCAACGTTTCGAGTGTTTTGTGCTGTCCATCTACTAATTGATCGTATAATACGTCACTTAATTTCTTTAAACGCTTACGCTCAGAAGTAATTGAAACGTCGGCCATGGGTAATAATTTTGGTAAGGGTCTCATTACTGATCCACCATTGGCCAAAAAGGAATATTGAAGCGACATTTTTTGTTGCGGTGCATATTATTTTTTTTCTTGTAACATGTAAAAGTGTGCCGGTGAATTTGACGGATTGATGCGTAATCATGATTTTTGTTACATGACACGTAAGAATCCACAAACGCAGCTATATCTGTATCCGATGCGTCAAGGATTGGTGCACCGTCACACCAAACCATCATATGGGCATGGGGACTTCCTCTCTGCTGAAACTCTATGCGGTAGAAATAATCAATCACAGTGTTAGATTCAAATACGCCAATCGTTCTTAGGGTCATCATATTCATCATGACATCGAGTTTACGCTTGAACCAAACAGCACACGTTACTGGATCATCTCGAACTGGCGCGTATTTCATATGAGCAGGTAATGCTTGCGCTTCATCCAGAGATAAAGTTTCACCACGTAAAATTCTCGCTAAATCTTGGAGCAAATCAGGCCACATAACTTCTGCCGCTGTTAGAGTGATGAAAAACGTGGGCTTACCGAGTTGACGCAGCATAGCATGGACGTCACGCTTCCGTTCTTCCATGTAGGCAGGCATTGTGTTCATACTTTTGGTGATTGCCAAATTTTTTTCCGTAAATTCCGAAATGAATCTTTTATCTAGCAACTGTGCAGCTGTGATCGGCTTATGACTATCGTTAGTTGTTCGTTTGAATGCTGTGGTCAAACTTTCACTTATGCGTAGACGTAACACTTTCATCATTATGTATAACAAGTGGTCAGGACGAACGCCACGACGATCCCTGCGTCTTATTTCGCTGTTGGCAATTTCAAATGGCTTTGGTAACTTACGGTTTAGAAACGTGCGTTTTTCTCCTAAGTAAATTCCCGGAAAAGACAACTCCTCAGCATCCTCGTCGAACGCTAACCCTGCGGGTCGTTCATGTTGAGCCGGTGCTATTGCTAGCGCCATGTCCTCATTCCACATCATTGTCGTTTGTTGGTGTGACTGTTCGGTGTGATAATCCGAATGATCTTCATGTAGGGGTTCGTCTAACTCATAGTCTCGCATCGTTTCAGGAGTCTCATCAGTTTTCACATTTATTTCTCCGGGTACAAATTATTTAGATTCTTCAGTATCCGAATTTTTGCACTTTCGGCCATGTCTAAGGTCTTCTAATGTTAGAGGAACTCCTAACAGAGCGCCTTCATTAAGTTGTACATGATGTTTTTTATAGAGAGGTTGATCGATGAGAAACATGCACCATTTAAGTAAGTCAGACCGAGTAACTAATCCACTCATGTATGTCGACTTATGGATGAGCTTTCGCTTAAGATGTATGTTCACCACATGATCAGTTTTAGGTCACTGTTGAACCACATGCGATCGCATGACTGGCATACTGATCCGAACCTATCAACAATACGCGAGTGGTAAATTTTTTTAACTGCATCTGGTAGTGTATAATTCTTTTCTTCCGACTCGGATGAATCGACATCATATTTGATAACTGTTTCAGGGAACGCAGTACGACGGGCAATTTCCACTTGAGTTACCTCAATTTTTGAAACAGGCTCTGCACTAGTGACTATATTGTCACGTTTACGTTTCCGATATTCTTTCATACGTTGTGCGGGTGGTTTCACGCCAGATGTTGAAGGTACAGCTGGATCGCTAGACAGTCCCCCTGAAACGTTATTCCCAAGAGGACCAGATTTAGCGATTTTGTGGCGTTTCCTATATTGTAGCATACGCTGGGCTGGAGTCTGTGGATTAGGTGTTGGAGGCACCACTGAATGGCTTTTACGGCGTTTGCGATATTCCAACATTCGCTCGGCTGGTGTCTTTGCGTCGGATATTGAGGGCACCGCTGGATGGATTTTACGGCGTTTGCGATATTCCAACATACGCTCGGCTGGTGTCTTTACGTTGGATATTGAGGGCACCACTGGATCGCCAGATTTCACGTTTCCGACAGAAGTATGCTGAAGTTTTTCGCGAGATATATGGCTTTTACGGCGTTTGCGATATTTTCTCATACGCTCTGTTGGTGTCTTTGCGTTAGATGTTGAGGGCAGCACTGGATCATAAAAACTCATGGACACGCTACTTTTGCCAGAATTCTGCTGAAATTTTTCGCAAGATATGCGACTCTTACGGCGGTATGCTGAAGGCATCACTGAATCACTTGCTACGCGGTCCATAATACATGTAGATTCGACTGGAGTTTTTCCATTAGATGTCGAGGAGTGACTATGTTGAGTTACCAGAGTGTTCTCGGTAGTGACCGACGAATTCAAGCGCTTACGCATCCGTTATTCTCTACTTCGGTCGACTGGTGATCTGACTCCACAAGTTGAAAATGTCTTCTTGTCCTCTTGTTCTTGATCTTTCTTCATTCTTCTTACAGTTTCCTTCAAATTTTCATATTTATCGTCACGCACACTGCCCTCGCGTTCCCAATTGTCCCAAAATGTAGAGTTCAAGCATTTAATTATGTCATAATGGCCTTTATCGATAACCCCAGATAATAAGGGTATTAATTTGTTGTGACGATTTGGTCCGAATTCTCGCGGAGTTTCACTATTTCGAACGTAAACCAAGACATGAATATTATATATGCTTACAAATGATTGCAACTCTACCTCCCCCCCGTAAACACCGCTTCCCGACATATATAATCTATATGAATCACTATCTACGATCTTTTCCCCATACGACTCGTCACCGCAGATAAAAGGTTCATATATTGGCCAATTTTCAATGACATTAGTAACAATTGTTAATCTAACTGATCGGTGTTTCTCCTGATCGTTATAGAGAAAATACGCAAATGATCGGAAAAGGCAATTACCATCTCCGATGATTTGTACTTGAATACAACGATCAATTTGATTATTTTCCATTATTTTTATAACTTAGCTGAGGAATATCCAGCTGTCTCCAATTCCAATGTAAGTGTAGCAGTTCTGGTCTCAGATTTCCTAAGCACTCTTTCTCACTTCGAATGAAAGTGAAATTATTTTCAATTCAATGTGTCACACAATCTGTCACAGAAGTGAATGACATAAGGTGACAGCTGCCTAGCGAAAGTCTCAACTGAATGCTGTATTCATTTGGAACGCCGTTGTACAAAATTTCATGCAACTTTCCCGATGTACCGAAGTCGCATGACTCCAATTTTCTGGAGGTTTTCCCCGTGGAGGTTTCCGGGGATTCCTGGGAGATTCTGGGTAACTAAGAGGAGCTAACGCGTAACTCGTAACGCGTATACCCAAAGTTTTCCGGAAATTCCCGAAGTCTCTCGGAAATACCCGAAGTCATCCGGGAATACCCGAAGTCCCCTCCCCCCCCATGCCCCAGCGTAACGCGTAACGCGTAACGGTCTCCAGCGTAACGCGTAACGATCCCCAGCCCCCCCCCTCCACCGGGGTAACGTAACGTAACGTAACGTAACGTAACTCGTAACGTAACGGCCGCCCCCATCCCCATCCCCTCTGTAAAGAAGGTTTTCAAACCTTCAATAAAAAAATTAGTTCGAAATTTTCAACCCGCGATTTCTCGGCAACCGGGCCGAGTTGGTGGCTGTCTCTTGTGGGTTTTTCTTAGTACCTGTCCACACTATAACCACGCGAAGTCCGTACCCCTAACTCGATGAACCTATCTGAGCCTCCCCTCGTAGGTCTCAAAATCAGGCCTTTTGGAAGAAAGTAAAATATCGATTTTTCTGCATCTGTATCGTCTGCTATATACCATGGAGGAAGAGATATTGAATATTCAGACTCCAGTTGGCTTCGATGAATCTATAGCACACTACGAGATTCATGCACACAAGCCTTATGCATCCTCAACTTTCAATAATCGCGATGAAATTCGCATTATGGTCCAACATCAAGACCTATGTCTTTTGCCGAGCAAGAGTTCGATCCACGTATCTGGGAGACTAACCAAGGCTGATGGAACTCCAGCAACCACGGTTCTGGTCAACAACGCCATCTGTCATCTGTTTGAAGAAATTCGATATGAGATGAATGCAATCGAGATCGATAGAAACAAGAATGTCGGTCTAACGAGTCTCATGAAGGGTTACGCCTCCCTCACCCCTGGTCAGAATTCGTTGCTCAAGAACGCAGGTTGGACTGATGTCGAGGAATGCCGAAAATTGGCCGATATCAACGGTTACTTCGATGTGTGCTTACCGTTGAATATGATTCTTGGTTTTGCTGAGGATTATCGTAATATTATCGTCAATGCTAAACACGAGTTGATCCTAACAAGAGCGAAAACTGACATGAACGCTGTACTTGTTGTAACCGATAAAGAAGAATTCAAGATCGCAATCAATAACATAGAATGGCTCTCGGCTCGGCTTATTGCGTCATCCTTTATGATCGTATTGTGGAATATAATCCGATAAGTGGTGGGGTTAAAAAATTGGTGTAAAACCATTCATGTATTATTGTACCAAAAAATTGTCTTCCACAATAAGTCTTCCTCCAAAAAATAGTCTTCCACAAAAAGTCTTCCTCCAAAAATTGTCTTCCACAAAAAGTCTTCCTCCAAAAATTCGACTACCACAAAAAGTCTTCCTTCACAAACATCTCTAAAAAACGATTGAAATCAGATGTAACTGCCAAGTACAACAGAAAACGAATGAAATCTTACTACATGGCGTTGTGCTCGTTCGCTCGCTGCGCTCGCTCACTCGATTGGTTTTTTAAATAATTTTTGACGTCATAAAAATTAGGAGCAAAAAGTGACCAACCGATAAAATTGTAGAAAAAAAAATACGAACACATACATTTGTGAACAAAAATTGTAGAACAAAGTTTTGAAAATAAAAATTTGAAAAGAAAAATTTTAAACAAAATTTTGTCCGTGGTACTTTGCGGGCCAGGTGTGGGCAAGTGAAATTAGGTTACATGTTTACGTGACAGTCTAATACATTGCTATAAAAGCCCGCCAAGTACCACTCCCAAAATTTCGTTTAAACATTTTTTTTTTCAAATTTTTATTTCCAAAACTTTGTTCTACAATTTTTTTTTACAAATTTATGTGTTCGTATTTTTTTTCTACAATTTTATCGTTTGGTCACTTTTTGCTCCTAATTTTTATGACGTCACAAATTATTTAAAAACCAATCGAGTGAGCGAGCGCAGCGAGCGAACGAGCACAACGCCATGTAGTAGTAGGATTTCATTCGTTTTCTGTTGTACTTGGCAGTTACATCTGATTTCAATTTTTTTTAGAGATGTTTGTGAAGGAAGACTTTTTGTGGAGTCGAATTTTTGGAGGAAGACTTTTTGTGGAAGACAATTTTTGGAGGAAGACTTTTTGTGGAAGACATTTTGTGGAGGAAGACTTTTGTGGAAGACAATTTTTCGAGGAAGATTTTAATGTACTCGGCGAAGGTTTTTGCACCAGAGGTGCTTTTTTGGGGGATATCACTCCTTTTTGTAAAATTACGTTGAACCATCTGATATTTGTGCTCGCTCGCTACGCTCGCTCGGTCGGATTTCTATAATTCATAGAAGACATAGAAGATATTGTCCTCCAACGAATAAGTATAGGTGAAGATTGTTATTCAGATAGAACGAAGGTATTTCGCTATGGAAAACAGATCCAATAAAACTCTGAGAAGTCTATTAGACGAATATGGAACGCTAATATGCAATTATCAGAGTCTTCGAATGAAACGTTATTGTTTGTCGACTGGCTGTCATATGGAGCAGCCGATATATAATGAAGTTAACAAATTGGTGAATATTCCCAACGTGTAACCCTGTGTGCAACCCTCCTTTTTTCTCATCCGGACTTGGGACCGGCATTGGTGGAGTTACTTGCACGCAGGGTTATAACTAGTTGCCGCTGTCATGTCATTATTTTTAAATTTGCGAATTTGAATTTTGAATATATACGTATATATAAAAAGTCCGTCCAGTACTTTTGTATACGGTATGCAGGGTGCGGAAACAAACTGTAACCCTCCTGCGGTGAAAGTGTAGAAGCAAGGAATTTTGGCAGCGGTGGGCAAAATCTTCTGCGCGAGGTTTCTTGCGCTTACACCTTCATTGGAGAAGGCTGAACATTTTTTTTCACAGTCTATACTACCATTACTCAGGAACTGTTGGAAAAAAATTTTTATTTGACATCTGATAGCGATTCACAAAATTTCAGCGAAGTCTCCCCTCAAGGGAATACGTTGGCCGGATGAATACTTTCCAAATTGTCCGACAATGAACTTCAGCATAAGTGGAAATCCGTATCCTGCCATGCTCCAGTATAACGTTTTTATGATTTCCTACAAAAATAATAACAGTATGGAAATATATCAAAATCAATTAATAACTGTCGATAAACACTCAATAAAGTCTTCCGAGATAGTACTTCTGTTATTAGATTGCATGGTAAGATTCGTCCGTTCGCTCCGGTCCATCCAGGTATTCTTATCGTCAGAATCCGATGATTTAACGTCTTGTTACTCGAGTGCTCCAAGAGCTGTTCCGCAACGTGAAAATTTAAAGCTAAGTCATCGAAGAAAACCTCCGGAGCATACTGCAGCGTACACGTTTTCTCTGTGGAGCTAGAACTAGGCGTGGGAAAATATAACCAAAACAATTGAATGATTGCTCATATCAATAACTTCTGCGGAAACAGACGTGTTCGGTGGGCAGTTTAGAACCGAAACGTAACTCCTGAAACCAGGTAGGAAATGTGTACGGAGCTCTATAATCGCCTCGAAGCGTATTCCGAGTTACGTCTGCTCTAGACTGTCCGCCGAGATATACGTCTGTTATTCCGGTTATTGCTTAGGACTCGTCGAATATCAATAAATCGCCCCCGAATTAATATTTTTACACAAGACGAAGCACGATGCGAACGTTCAACATCTTAGAGTATTATTTCAATTCAATTACGATGTAGCACGATCAATCCCATAGGTTATGTATTCCCAAATTTCAATGACTTATCTCATTCTCGTAGAAATCATATATTCGATTCAGTGGAGAATCATAAATTTCATTGTTTCTTATCCCATCATAAATAAGTCGTAAATAACGTCACATTATCATATGTCCAGCGGTAACAATAATTTATTAATACACGCGAATTCATAAATCATAATAGAAACTCTTGATGACGGCTCCGTCATCCTGGCAGAACCTAACCTCACGTCCTCACTTAATCTAGTAGCCGCACTAGCAGCCGACATGGAACGACAACACGGTCGGTAACTTTACGGCCATAGACAATGTTGTTTCGTCTGTTTGCATGTACCAATCAGAGGGCGGCTTTTAACGGAAAGCCAGCTCAAACACCGTTGATACGATGAGATACATTTCTAGAATCAGGGTCCAGGTCATGTTACATGTATTATTACGAAATTCCGATGGACTTTTTCACATTCTTTTAGAAACCACCAATCGACCGCAGTAGAGAATCATAATACATTCATCATTGTTTTTTTTGTCTTATTTCGATTATAAATATCGTTACTTCGTCATACGTCAAGCGGGAATATTTATAAACGAAGACTTTTTCTTAACCTAACCTCATTCGATCTAGCAGCTGACATAGAACTACGGCTAACTTGTAAGCCTCTAGCAGCCGACGTGGAACGACGGCCAATGACGGCTAACCTGACGGCCATAGACAATGTGGTTTCGTCTGTTCGTATGATTTATGCTAGATAGATCGGAAATTCTGTGGTATTCCGGTACCATGTAACTTCCCTATTACTCGAGTGACTTCGAACGACTTTCTATAGTATTATATATTCAGAATTTGCAAATCTCGTTCGGAGGAGGAAATGAAATTGGCGATGAAACGGGCTAAAACGGGCTATCAGAAATCTATAATTAATCATATCTAAGCTCTCAGTTAACTGATTACGCTCAAATTGGGCTTAAATGAGAGATTTTCGACTCCTGATGTGAAACCTTCCATGCGAAAAGCGATATTTGTCACGAAGACGGAATAAACACGACTTATAAAATTTGCCGTTCGGCCGAAACAGAGTTCGCTCGGGTATATAGAGCCGTTGAGTCTCTCGCGCGTAAAAAAATTTTTTTTAATGTCCTTGGCTCGAGACTCTACCGAGTCTCTTGATAACTATATCTGTTTTGAAATAAAGAAAATTTTATCATAAAAAGTCTTGTTCATCTCGTTCCACCTTAGCCTAATGTGTTGCATAAACAGAAGATAACTGCATCTGCTGATCTATGTTCATGTATGACGTTGCTTGAAGTCTTCAATACTATATCAACTAAGATTATTCGTGTAAGGAATATGCAGTCTGGAAAGATCGATTGAGCCGGTTGACGCACATGAATTCCAGGAATCAACCGTTCGCTCGAAAAATTGTTTATCTGCAGTCGATTACTGATGAGCAATTTGATACTATTGTTTGGAATGTAACATTGAATGTAATTTGATATTGGAATCGCGGTATCTTTACAGTTGGAAAGTGCATTCAGCGAAGTGCTGCGTGTCGAAACGGGTTCAAGATAATTCCAGGAATCCTTCCTTGAATCGAGCATTATTAATTTGCAGTTAATTAATGATAAGCAATCCGACACTATTGTCCGAAAAATTAACGTGTAATGTAATTTCATACTTGAATTGCGGTGTCTTTTGAAGCTGTAAATTGCGTATCGCGAAGATCCCAGAATATCACGGCGTACCGCGTGGCGCAGCAGGTCATATTCCAGGAATTTTGTAGTCCAATCAATTCAGAAAAAGCTTCGGGAATCGCACGGTCTGCCGCCTGGCGCTAGGAACGGCTCCCCGACCACAGGAAATTACGTCATAGCCGAATGTTCCGGAAGATGACTCATCGTCCTTGATTTTAAATTTCCCGCCTCGACACATGCGCAGTGAAGCTACATTTCAAATCTCCCGCCCTCGCGCATGTGCAGTAGGTCGATTTGGGGACTTTTTATTAAAATTATATGACCTTTTGCTACCAAAATCGCGTTTTCGGCGCTTACGACATTATGCCATTAGACACGCGATATTTAACATTTAAGCATTGAGCACTGAGTATGTGAGCACACTTAACATTTTGTAGCACGTATGTTCTGCAGGTGGTAAGATTCATTGAATCGTTAAAAATAAAAACTATGCGTACGTCATCACGATATATGTAGATAAAATGTGTTTTTTGAACGTTATGCTCTTTGTTTGGAACCATTTTATTCTCTACATTTTATGCTTCACAGAATGTTCAAACCATTTTCAATATATCAGGTTCCACTCGATTCGTCAAGTATTGTCATGATATCCTGATTTTTGTTTCAGGAGGCCGCCCACCCGGTAGCCGTAACAAAATCTACCGTAAGTTAAAGATACAGAGATTTTCGATAGTGACAGATATTCACTTGTTGTTCGAATTTAGCTCAAGCGAGTCGAGCACCGCGGAATCAATTTTTCAAGTGTTGTGTCTCGAAATATTTAACTTTATAGTCCAGTAAAATTAGACTTTGCATAGGAAATTTCTTCTTAGGGCATGAAAGTTACACCAATCGATAGATGAAGGTCCCCTTATGACTTTATCAAAATGTATCCTCGCCAATTTCAGGGCGAGATTAGTAATTAATGAGAAACAATCGGAAATTTGCGGCCAACCGACTTTCGCCGGCCCTCGTTCGATTGTTACTAAGTTATTGACGGAAATGAAATTACCAATTTGTAGCACCGGTAAATTAGTATCAGATTCAACTGAAAAATATGGGAAAATATGCACTGTTAATTTACTATAATTATCTTAAGTAATTTCTGAGCATTTTCCGACAAGGCGTCAGCTGATCGTTCCGTCGTTCCCATCAGTGGCGTAACTATGCCAATGCAACCGATGCGTTCGCGTGGGGGTCCCTGACTTAAGGGGCCCCAGCGAGGCATAAAAAAAAAAAATTGTTCAAAACTTTTTTCGACGTG
Source organism: Euura lappo (assembly GCA_018257835.1). Classification (NCBI taxonomy): domain Eukaryota; kingdom Metazoa; phylum Arthropoda; class Insecta; order Hymenoptera; family Tenthredinidae; genus Euura; species Euura lappo. The sequence goes on from JAEUYN010001643.1 coordinate 486,499, forward strand.
GGCTCCCAACAAAAAGCTGTTCCACAACTCGACAGGATAAGAGAAATGCAAGACAAAAGCATCAAGAATTGAGCTTACGCGACTCGAACTATTATTGTGATGAATTTATTTCCATTCGAAACAATATATAAGCTTTTGCCATACAATTCTTGCTATTCTACAATTCAATTATATATCCCACGCAAAAACGTCAAAGATGTAAAGAAAGCCGCCAAGTACCCACACAAAAATAAGACTTGCGTTATAAGCAAAACGCTTCGCCAGTATCCGTCGTGAAATCAAGAAAAGAGCCAAGCACCGAACGTATCCCTACAATCTATCAGCAAGTCTACGTCGTGAAGTCGGAGTTTTGTGTGAGGATATCGGAACATAATTCCAAGAGCTACGTACTTGGCGGGCACATTCGTTTTTTTTTTTTTGTATTTTTTGTTTACGCTCCGGATTGACATAGTACGTTTACGATACGTTTCACGTATCTTGCGACCGATTTTTATCTTCAACTGTTTTCTGTATTGTTTATCCATCAAATCTTTCATTTCAAAACTATAGATCAATAGAACACGATTGCTTGCAGTTTTATTGTGTGTTTGGTTGTTTGTTCTTTCGACTGTGAAGAGTTGCTGGTATCGGCACTTGGCGGCTGATGGATGTCTCAAAGTACAATGTTTCCGGTCACTGGATATAATATACACGTCATGAATCTCGCATCGACTGACGAATGTCCGATTTGCAGATAACATTGATTCCATACACACTCGTTCAAAATACATATTCCGAACTTTTGGACGACTGTCGGGGCAGTTGAAAGATTGGCACGTGCGATTTTACGTCGGTGCTTGCGTGCGAGCGCCTGAAGGCGCCCGCACTACAGCACTCCCGTAAACTCGCACGCGCCAATCTTTCCGCAGTAATGTTTAGCTGCGAATGATTTTATATTCATCATTCCATCAAACTGTCATGCTATGTACTACTCATAGCATTCACGAATATCCGTAGCTGCGAGTTTTAGGTTTTATGGGGAAATACGAAGTAGTTTTCTTGACTCAACCCTTTTGCAATTGGATAAGTTTATTACCTCATAATTATTGAAAACATAGTTGAGCTTCACGGTAAGTCACCTGGCATAGGAGAACCTACTTTACATCGCTCACTGGCTCCAGAGTATAAAGTACGTGACTCCAAAGTTCTGAGTCTGATCTGATAACATTAGAAGGACCAGGATTATTGTTTATTGTCCAAGGGATTGACCTCTGTAAAGTGATCCGCATGATTAAGGATATGTAGAAATCATTTCTGATACGATTATTGGTTGGAATGATGACTAGTTTTCGAGTATATTCCATTGCTGTCGCATTAAAAACTCAATTTCTGCGTGAACTGTAGCGGGTTGTCCGTACAGCTCTACGGAACCGAATGTGCCCGCCAAGTACGTAGCTCTTGGAATGATGTTCCGATATCCTCACACAAAACTCCGACTTCACGACGAAGACTTGCTGATAGATTGTAGAGATACGTTCGGTGCTTGGCTCTTTTCTTGATTAATTCACGACAGATACTGGCGAAGCGTTTTGCTTATAACGCAAGTCTTATTTTTGTGTGGGTATTTGGCGGCTTTCTTTACATCTTTGATGTTTTTGCGTGGGATTTCACTACTTTTTGCCAGTAGTTCGGTTCGGGCTAGTCCCAGGTCTTTTTTTCTGCTCCTTTTCGGAGCTAATCGACCTATGTTTCCATGCCTATATTGGGTTTTGGTACTCTTTAGTTTATATGTACCGCGTAGCCTTTCCTTATAGTCGAAACGCATTCACCCCCCACGCACCCATTCTCATGTGAACATGAGCCTGGGAGGAAGAGAGCGTTTGCATCTCGACTGGACCTACAATTTTTTATACGGTGGGTTCCGAACCACCAGAGTCGCAGAATTGAGCACTTGAAAACTTTTTCTCTCGAAAAAATTTCAGAGGTGCCCGCTCGGGATTTGAACACAAGCCTCCCGGGTAAGAGTCTGTGTGCTTATCCACTGAGCCACTGCGACTCTTACTTTTTGCCAGTACACAGCATTGATATCAGAAATTATGTATTTCTGCCCAGGGTTATTCTGCCGCGTCCAGGATGCGCGAAATAGACGACTGACGATGTACCTCATGCTTTTTTTATGGGTGTATGGTCGGTGCCCTATTCCACGAGTCCTAGGCGTGGCACAATGGTTGTCCCTGGGTCATAACTATGCGGCCTACAGGAATGATTCCAATCAGACTTACGTACCAACTACATATCTCAATTTTTGCACAATTTCCACGCGGCTGAGTATATATGTGTATACGTATATATGTAGGTGAACGTTCTTCACACGAAGAATTGCTCATTCAATTTCAGCGGGGTGGTTACGTTATCATAGTGTGTTTATCTCAAGAAATACGTTCGGAATTTGGGCAAAGGAAGAAACATTCAGTGGAAGAAAAATACATTCACTTTAATCGGTAACTGTGACACACGTAGATATAATTTACGACGTAGAACTTTATTTTGTTTCCCACAGTCTTCAATTCAATTCAGCGCTTCAATAATTTTTCAGCCATAGCTTGTAACAAGTGCTAGCTTAGAACTATCATTGATAATTTCAAAATGCAAGAATAATCACATAAATGATTAGTGAATTCGTTTGGAATGGCTAACAGATCGAGTCAAGTATAATTAGCTTGACTCAATTTGATCGCCCCACCAAACAAATTGAACAGATCGGGGGATTAAATTCTATCATATGAATAATCGAATTCGATAAATTCCTTTTAACGTAAACCTTTTTATGCACTGCCTAGGTATATGAAATATACCAGGGGGAAGCCTTATGTGTTTGCCATCCTACAAAATTCTGTGTTGAATACTTTACATATATAATACATCAGAGACTCACTTCTGATGATAAAATAGAAGAAAAAAACAATGTGTGATTGAACAGCGTAATCGATGAGGTAAATATGCCCAGCTACGAAGCCTTATGTGTTTGCCATCCTATAAAATTCCTATCCGGAGCTATATCTTCTCAATCGCAGGACTTAACTAGGTCGTCAAGCGCACATTTGTTAGCTAGTGAGAAGCTCTGTAAGTACAGAGCGAAAAAACCCCAACTTTTAACATCCACAATAGGTATTTCTGGATATTTGTCATATTTCATGTCCGTTTGGACCCATATGTCATGAACCGCTCGACCAAAATTGGTCCGCAGGTAGGTCTTTGGATAGCAAATGGTTGACTCTAACACGTCGAGACAGTCAAAACTCTGCACAGATCCTTAGGATCCAAACGAGGATGTAACTTGACCTTTGGATCACCCGACCGATCGAAAATTTCACAGTTATCTGGCGAGAGACACCGCCAGAAAAGAGCTTCAGAAAATATTCATCGCTCCGCACAGATTTGTAGTGGAACATTATCGAATCTAGTCATAGAAGAAGTGAACATAGGTTTCAATCGGCTTGATGATAATTGCAGACTATAATGGGAACGAGAAAAAAAAACTAACACAAAATTAGGAAACGAAAAAATGCATTAGGTTGGGTTAAATAAAGTCTTCGTCGAATCGAATATCCTGAAATTGCTCCAATACCGATTGCTGATTATGAAAACCCAAGACCCCGATAGAATCAGCTGATCGTTGGAATAAATATAACTAGAACTCAAATCGATACTTATTTCTGATGTAAAAATCCAATACTCCGAGTCAATAAACTGATCAACGAGTGAATATCGCTAAAAACTAAACGCTCACAATAAAAAATGATGGAATACTGCATATTATTCGTAAAATTTCGCTTATAATTGATTTATCTAATCGCTATGAACCAAATGACGTGAACACCTCTAAACCTTTTTTGTTGAATACGAGAGTGAGTGGGAAGTGCCTCATGCAAGAACACGTAGCTAGTGTAGCGTTCTTGCTACACTGCCTAAGGCTGATTTTTTTTTTTGTGGTCACTTGATTGTTTTTAGACTTTACATTATACAGGCGAATATATCGAACTGGATAAATTATATGAGTTTTTCTTAATTTTGAGTTCATCGGACCAGGTGAACTGAATCAATTAATCATTGGTCCTTACCCAGGAGAGATTGTTCCTCTATTTGAGCGTGCAAACCTTGCTGAGGCCGAAAAAAGCCTATAGAATGAATAAAATTTATGTCAGGTTCTTTTTTCGATTTTTGTGAGCCGTGCACACTCGAATAAAGGAAGGAATTGAAGATGAATGAATTGATCTGGTTCGTTTAGTCTGATATATTCACCGGCATGAAAAACCTGATCTTATTCAGTGAATAATTTTCTATTCCTCTTGTGAAGCTTACACATTCATCATTATTCACTTCTCAATTATTTAATGAAATATGTATGAAGATAAAAGTTGACAATACATTATTTATCTGTACAGATAAAAATCCTAACATTCATGAATAGGCTTGCATGTTTATTTCCTGATCCGTCCTCAGGTCACACCATGTTCTATTCTAAGTTCTTCTCATAACCAGTTAAATCAGTCAAATTTTTGTTCTAAACAGGTCTTGTCGATTTCTTTACATCTTTGAATTGCCAACAGGCTTTGTATGGATTCTCTGTTTCATGTTGAAAATTTATGGAAATAATGAAAGAATTTTGGAAACTTGGCACGATTGTAATAAGGGCTTGACTTAATATGTATGTACTGACTGACCAAAGACTGCTTGAGTGATCAGCACTCTCTTCTTTTTCTTAGGCTTTTCTGCTTCGCATGTAGCGAAGTAGCGTAACAATAGGATTATACTTTTCTCATTGTGACATCATAACCTTGTCATATCCACTGCTCGGAACTCAATTTTGTTTGGCACAGCTTGTTCCAAACCTGTACACCTACTGCTCAATTACAAAGTGAGTATAAATAATATGGTAATGATAAACAATCTGTTGAATAATTCAAGCACCATAGACGGTGAATAAGGCTTTTCTGTTATCGATATTCTTGATTAATAAATTTATCATGAAATGGATTTTAGATTGAGCATCGAAATATGGTCTCTGTAATTATTTGTTGATATACAAGAAGTATGTCGCCGTGTTCAAATAACTGATTGCGAGTTTGTATGATGTTTGCGAGAAATCGGACTGGTTCATTGGAGTAAGAAGTACATCTCCAATGATCCGAGATCTTGAGGACACGAAGTATACTTGGATCATTAGTTCCGAACATCCGCAGGCACACCTTCAGTCAGGAACATTGTTTCTTCCAACGAGCAATGATATTCGTTCTACGCAATCAATGTATGATTGTCCGAATCCAGGAAATGCTCTACAAGAACAGACGAAATAACATGAGCAACGATGAAAAATCACTTTATCGCAATGTACTAGTTTAACTTTTATATTCTAAAAGTGACAGTATCTCACATTTTTATTGAATATTTACTCAAGTATTCACTTACAGCTGAGTTGTGATCAATTTGTTCAGTTTTATCAGCTTTGTTCTCGTACTCAACACGAATGTTATAGTAATCATTGTTTCTTGTGATGTGAGAATTGTAACGACCGTCTTGAAATGCCGGCTACTCTGATCTGATCTGACTATGCGTACCGGTGTTTTGATCTGGAGTACTCTGATAGATCTGTTTCACAAATAATCAATTATTAGACATACATATTGCAGTTAGAAACTTCTCGTTTCACCTTTGAGATAATAAAGTAACTTACTTAGTTCTTGAGTATAGAGTTGTGCCGGGCGTGATGATCGGCGTAGAATGCATTTGAAAACCTTGTCTGTATAGTGTATCCGTCCGTGCAGTTGATTATCCCATCGATTGTTTCCCAGGTATTGTGAATTATGATTGGTTCGGTGTTAATGCAAGAAACGGCTTAGGTCGTAATGTAACGTCGATCGCAGATAGCCGGAGGACCGTGAGGCGTCAGACGGGGTAGATAAGTATTCCATCTTGGAACGTTGGTCATTCGGATGATGTGTGACTTTCGTTGTCCTGTAGATTAGATTACTCTATCACACATACAAATTGACAAACATTATAGGCTTTGATTCGGAATGTCACAGTTACAGATTTTCTGTCGAACTGCAATTGATGCAATGAGGAGTGATACTTACAATGAGGACGTATCGAGCTTTTCACGGCATACCAGACGAGTATGTATAAATTCTTCCTGTTGATCTGTGTAGCGGCTTCAGGAGCTCCGTTCATTATCCAATTGAGCATTCTCGGGGTGTTACAAACCATGATTCGCTGGTTTGACTTGTATAAAGCTGCTTCAAAGGGTGAAACACCGACTCCGGGTATTTATGGCAATTGCGATCCGTAAGTTGTAGCAGTCTTATTCTCTGTTCCGGAACCTCGGTGATTTAGAACCGGCGGATTCTCTGGCGGAGCAATTATCTCAGTCGACAGGTAGCTATATAAAATAGTATGTTCCGTGTCGATGACTAATCAACAGCATTATTTTCTAAGTCTACCTTGACAAATCTTTGGCGTTCAATCGAAACGTTTTTCCGTATCGACAATGTAGAACTGTTGGACGAATATCTTGGAGATGGTGTTCATCATTCTGATATCTTGGAACTGGGTTTTAGGTTATGATGAGAATTTGTGATGTGTTATCACGTAGAATTTACACTCAATTGATTAATACTCGATTTGAAGCACTAACACAGCACAAAGCACGTCGTAATCACTGACAATATATTAATAATACAGACATTAAGAGTTCAACCAAACGATTTTATTCGATTTTTCTATCGACCGTGAGTCAAGAACTAGATCATTATAGATCGACATTTTATTACGGCGAGCCGCGAGCCGTGAGCCGCGCTGACGGGCGGCCATGTTGTGAACGCACTTCGCGATCTAATTTATTTATACCGACCGAGTAAGAGATCGGATTCGGCTCAAAATCAATAGGGGTCGAGATTTGCACGAAACATAACCAAGATTTAAATCCCAAGTCTATACGTGAAGCCGTTCGATCGGAATCGATGTCCCAAGCCAGCGTCTAGCGAAAAATTGGGCGGAGACGACGAAGAAGAAGATGCTTTTTCATCAACTTTTGTCATGAATATCTCGGAAACCAGTTGATCGATTGTAATCAAATTTATACAGCAAGGTCATATGGTGGGGGACTTTCTGTCCTGTAGATTTTATCGGAAAATATTCACGCGTTCCGGAGTTATCACACCGTGCTTACAGGTATAACTAGTTCGTCCGAGAAAATAATTCCCAGCTAGCTCTCGCGCCTTCGGGTACTTGGCGGCGATTCGCTGCCGCGAATCTTGACACGGAACGAGACATTTTTTAACTTCCCGTTGCTCTATTTGCAGAGAAAAAGGAAGTTATTGTAATCACCCCGAAAATGAAAAGTTGAGTTTTCACTAAATCTCCACGTTTCGAGGGCCAAAGAATCACCTCCGACTATTTTCAGTTTGACGCGTGTGTGTGTGTGTGTGTGTGTGTGTGTGTGTACATGTGACCACATCATTTTTGGTCTATCAACTTGGTCTCAATCGACGCGCCTTCTTCAAACTTAGAACTGATTAGATTTTGGCTTTGATCGGTTCGGTAGGTACTTAACGAGATATTTAAATAACAAAAATCTAAAGAAACACAGCAAAAATTACGATATCTTGAGGAGGAATTAACGAATTACAATAAAATTTTGTTGACATATGGTTTTTCAGATCGCTGAACACGAATCTGAAGTAAGTTTTGCAAAATTTTTATTTGGCCTATCCGATACGCTGCAAAGAAACTGAAAACATTGGGATTTGGATGAAACTTGCTACTCGCAGGTTTTTTGGGTCACTGATCACGAATCTGAAGCCAGATTTGCGGAATTCAAAATGGCGAATCCGAATTGCTGGGAAAAACACTAAAAACATTCGAAATCTTACGGAAATTGGTACTTAGAGGTTTTTTTAACCGCTGATCAAGAATCTGAGGTCATATTTGCAAATTTCGAAACAGCAGAGAACAAAATAAATAACGGGAAGTTCTAAGGCTGGCGCATAGTCAGCCCAAACCCGTTTGTTCTGATATAGTTATTTGTGTGGCAAGGACGCATAATCGGCTCGTGCGCCACTTCGCACTCGTCGAAAAATCCCTATATGCGTCCGCCCCACACATCCTATTTTCTACGCTACCTTCGTCAAAAACGAGACAAGAAGTGACAATCGTACCTGTGACAAACCACGGGGCGGGTCCAGGGGCGCAGCCCCGGCGGGAGGGGGGTTCGGGGGGGGGGCGAGGCCCCCCCCCCAACTGAAGGCAAAATTCAAACATTATTGTAAAATAAAATTGTATCATAAAAACATAGAAATATCTGGATTCGTCGATAAATGGTATAAGAAATTTCATCCTGAAACGATAAATGTATATTTCCATGAAAATTTTTCTGACATCCATTCATTCGCGATTGACTGGGGAAAATATATTCAAATGAAAACAAAATAGGATTGAATATATGCTATGAAGCAATATCAAAACAGTAGATTTCAGTACAATAATAGTTATTTCTTATTAATATTTTTTATTTATCACACAAGAACACATTGCAGATTATACTTATTGTTCAATATAAAGTAATATCAAAGTATATTTAAATGAAAACGAACATAAGATTAATTATTATTATATGCTATATAGGAACATCATTTTTTGTCAAACAGATTTCGATAAAGTAATAATTATTTCTTCTTATCTATACAGTGCGACCTCTCAATTAGAACGCTAAAGCCCCCAAGGGGAAGAGTTTTTCCGAGAATTCGAGTACCCCCACCAGACGCGCGATCCACGCTGACTGACTCTCTCTGTCTCTCTCTATCTTTTCGACATGCGAGTCTCTCGATAGGAACGGCCGCTCAACTTGTTTACTTCGTCCATCTAAGGAGTTTCCGATCGCATGGATACTGTTTCATACATACACAGTGTATAATTTTGTGATATCTATTATCCATATTATGTATCGAATTCACTGAATAATAGCGTGTAAAGTGAATGTGATTGTGAAGTGTAACAGAGGTTGGTATCTGTAATAACGATAAAGATGACAGAAATTCCAAAAAAACGTAAAAGCACAGACTGTTGTGTACAAGTAGGAGGTAGGTGAAACAAAATCTGTACCTCAAAGCAGTAATTCTACCAAGGAACCAGTAGTGAACAAACGTAATCGGTACACATTTGAAGAAAAACAGAACATCTTGAAAGACTCAAAAAACCTAACCTCTCAAGAAATACGTACCAAATACGACGTGAATGATAGTGTTCTTCGTAAATGGAAACTTAACAAGAATGTGATAGAGGAATCTGCCAAAAAGGGCAACATAAAAACATTGAAAAAAGTTCCTAAAACAAATGCACTCGATGCAGAATTGTTTAGCTGGCTTGTTGATTGTCGCCGCAATGGCATCCCAGTTTCTGGACCGATGTTATGTCGAGAAGCGCTCATTATCAACTCTAGGATTGGTGGCTCTAAGAACTTTAAAGCTAGTCACGGATGGTTAGCAAAATGGAAGAAACGAAACCACATTAAAAATTTGAAAATTACCGGTAAGCGGAATTTATCCTTTGTGTACAGATTTTTTTTTGTAAATTATTTAACTTTCACAAAGTCAATTCTTCTTTCCCATCAAGTATTCCCAAGAAGCATTTTTACGAAATTCATTAATCTCTCCAGAGATGATAAGAGATCTTGCAATCTTTTCATACGTATGAGTATAGGATAATCTTCTCAAATTATTTTTTAGAAATATGCACATGAATAAAAAGCTATATTGTCAATTCAAAATTATCTAATATTACGGTATTTGTATTGTGTGTTTTAAAGGGGAGAAGCTGTCAGCTGATGAGGAGGCAGCTAAATTATATACAGAAACATTCACTGAGTTAGTAGCTGCGAAAAAACTGGACAGAGCTCAAATTTTCAATATGGACGAGAGTGGGTTGATGTTCAAAAGTACCCCTAAGAGAACATTTGTTCCAGCGGATCAAATGCAAGCTCCAGGGGGAAAAAAACTATTAGAACGGGTGACCATCGCAACATGTTGCAATGCTGATGGCTCCTACATGCTGCCTTTGATCTTAATTGGAAAATCACAAAATCCGCGCTGTCTGAAAAACGTGAACAAAAGTCAATTGCCTGTGTGGTACCGTAGTCAGAAGAACGCATGGATGAATTTGGAAATTTTTGATGAATGTTTCAAGGATGTTTTTGTACCCAAAGTTGAAACTTTCCTTAAATCTCTGAATTTGCCAACGACAGCAATACTTCTAGTCGACAATTGCCGATCACATCGATACATTAAAATCAACGAAATCGAAGTACACTTCTTCCCCCCAAACGTGACCTCTCTTACCCAGCCCATGGATCAAGGCATCATTCAAACCGTGAAACTGCACTATGAAATCAACCTCGTCAATGCAGTTATTGAAGCTCAAGATGGAAATGTTCTGCTGATCGAGTTTTTGAAAACAGTTGACCTCTACAAGGTTATTTTCTGGATTGCTGATGCATGAGAAGAAGTTAAACCCACTACGATTCAGAGCTGCTGGAATAAACTATGGCCGATAGAAATGAGAGATGCCTCAACTCAAACAGATGAGTGTTCATTGATTATAGACAATCTCGATATTTCCGTGGGTACTGACGTCAGCTTCACAGCATTATCATCAGACGATCGTCGTGTAAATGATTTACTCAATCTCTTGAAAAAAGTTGGAGGTTATGAAGCCGTGGATGCAGCAACAGTATTGAGTTGGATTCAGAAAACCGACAAACGTGAAGAATTACATGTCTTCGTCTCCTTCTTTTAGTTTTCCTTTAGTTTTCTTCTCGCTATGCCATCACCCAGTGTGTGAAAATGTATCATTTTCATGCACATATACGCAATAATAGTATTTTTTATAATTCGCATATTTTTATATCTCGTACCGATTTAGAAGAAGACATTGAAGAATTCAATTTCTCTGCTTCATCTTCGACGGAAGAATTCAGCTTCCTTGAAAATATTCCACCTCCAGTGGAATACGTCACACCTGAGAATGACTCTCCACAGAAGGAAAATGATATTGATTTTTTATCACAATCTTGCAATGTTTTGTACGAGAACCTTCAAATACAACATAAATGTATTTAATGCATAAACATGAAAATAAATCTTTTCTTATTGATTCAAAAAATTCACGCGTTTGGCTAAAGGAAAGTATTGATTACGTATTCTACAGCCAAATTTACTCATCCGATAAACAGAATTAATCAAAACGGAAATATCATCACAATGTTGACGCGATTTTACTCTTCTAAGCTCTTTCAGGCTGGGCGTTCTTATTGAGAGGTTCGAACGCGAAAAACTCGAGCTCGGAGTTCGAGTCGGAGAGGGGGAAGTGCTCGAGCGAGAAATAGGGGAAGCGTTCTTATTAAGTGGACTCTTATTGGGAGATCGCACTGTATTTTGTACCATAGAACACATAGAACACATCACAAATTATATTTTAGTACAAAGAAATATCAAAATTAATTTGAATGAAAACAAACATAAGATTTATTATATAGCATAAAGGATCATAATTTTCCCAAAACAATTGACTTTGGTAAAAAAAATAGTTATTTCTTCTCATCAATATCAATATTTTTTCACCATAGAACACATAGATCACATTACAGATTATATTTTAGTACGAAGAAATATCAAAATTAAGTTGAATGAAAACAAGCATAAGATTAATTTATATACCATAAAGGAACATTATTTTTCAAAACAATAGACTTTGGTAAAAAAAAAAAATAATTAATGCAACATCTTCGCGTTAATAATGTCTTTGGGTTAATCAAACTTTGGTCTTGTCAAGTAACTATTCTTTAGCATCGTTGTAAATGTTGATTGTGACTTGTTGACAATTCGACATCTGCACGACATCAGCTGTCGAAGGAAACTTTTTCGTTGTTTGAAGACATATATTTTCTTGGTTCGACGTAGATGCAGTATTATTGACTGCACCATCATTCTTTGGTCGTTTCATCGGTGTTGATTCAACATTCCAGAAGCTGCCACTTGAGGTTTTCAAAATCGACTCTGAAATAAGTTTACTTATTTTTCTCTTGTTTTCGATTGAATCTTCTATATAGCCTTCCGCTACTTGATTGGACTTCCATCCGCCGTGACGTTTCAGCGTTGTCAGGTCCGCCCCTGAGTCAGCAAGAATCGTTGCTGAAGTTCTGCGGAAGCAATGTCCAGTATACAGTTCTGGTGTAGGCAAGTGCAAATATTCAGCGATTTTCCTTGGTGCGATACCAAACTTATGCAATCCAATAACTTGTCTCGTGCACTTTCCTTTTTGCCAATTCAGAAAAAATCTGTTAGTTTCCACTTTGGTCGGGCGTAGAAGCGCATATTGTTTGACAATACGGTAAAGCTGCCCTTCAACAACGAAATTACGTGTTATATTAGTTTTAGTCCTCGGAAGTTTGATTGTATAGAAGTTTCCATGGTCCTGAACATCTTTTGTTGTGCTTTTGCACAATTCGTCTCTACGGCATGCGCCTTCAACCCCAAGGATGAGCATGACCTGTGAATCAAATTGTAAATAGTTTTATTACAAATTGCAAATATTTCTTCGATAATTGTAAAATTTGTTGTTTTATAGTTCGTTGCTTCGATTTTATATTTGATATATTTACCTTCATGACCAGATATTCTTCATCTGGGGCTTCGCTCAGAAATTTTCCCATTTCAGTCGCAGTGAAGACTTTCGCTTTCTTGTTCTCATACCCTTTAGCCTGCACCTTCAGGAAATCTACCAAGTTCGAATATTCGCTGATGTCGACATTGTCATATTGCCTGAGGGTCTTTATTTAGCATGGAGTAGGTCGACGACAAAGTTGACGGTGCTTTACCATGTGATAAATTTTGGAAATATGCCATCACCGTCTGTTCTGACATGTCCGAGTTTCTTTTGCTTCGTTTCCAGGTTAGGAACTGCTGATACGCCGTTTTGTACTGAATCTTCGATTTCTCCGGAATGAGTTTTGCTTTCGCTGATTCGTAAAGATTTACTATTTCGTCGTAGAGGTCGTCGTCACTGATATTGTTGTCTACATTACTCACAGATTGTTTCTCAGTTGCCATGACTGCGAATAAATAAGTACAATCGCAACAACAAGACGTATTGGAAACGAGAGTTGCTCGGTGTTTCGCAGGTTAGGTGGGAATATGACGGATCAGTCTGAAGTTGGCTGCGTGGTTAGCTATTAGCTAGTGACTTACATAGGTATACACTCAGAAAAGAATTTAGTTGCAGTGACGAAAATTGTGTCTTGGCAACAAAATTTTAGGGTAAATATGCATCCGTCCAAATGTTATGTTGTCGTAAGGGGCCGTCCATTTATTACGTAAGACAATTTTCGCCCATTTTTGACCCCCCTTCCCCCCTCAGTAAGAAATCGTAAGAATTGCAAAGTCCCCCCCCCTCCCCCAGAAATCTTACGTAAGATTGAATAAGTACCTGAAATATTCAAAGTGATTACAAAAATCGTGACAGATGTGGGGCCTAGGGAAATTTTGGCGCAATGTCGAGCTGATTTCCGATTAAAAAGAAAAGAAAAATCTTACGTAAGATGTCTTCAGAGTCCCCCTCTCCCCCAAGTAAGACTAAGTAAGAAATGTTGAACCCCTCCCCCCCCCTAAAACGTCTTACGTAATAAATGGACGGCCCCTAACCAAAAGATTTAATTGATTTTATTGTGTGGTGAAAACAAAATATTTCGTTGACATCATTGAAAGTTTCACCAGATAATACCAAACCATTTTTTTATATCGACTAAATAATCATCGACTGCGAAATCGTTTTTTCGAGACTACCAAATTATAATATGAATATCATCAAATTATGGTGTTATGTAGAGAAAATGGACTTCCAGCTGCAACCTTATTTGCTTGGTTTCCCTAAATTTTTAGGTTGACTTTTAGTCGGACTTATTAAACGAGAGTTAGATTTCTCAAATAGTTTTGTTAATACCACTTAATGATTTTTGGCAATTACAAAATCATGTGTTATAAAAAGGAAGGCATATTGCAGTTGTACACTTGTATTGCAAATATCATCAAATTATTTTGTTAGACCTGACAATTATTTGGTTGCATTGGCAGAATTGATATTTGGTATCAGAATTATTTGGTTGGGATTACTAATGCTTCATTCAGGATCACGCAACTATTTTGTTAGCGCGTTCAAATCAGTTTTCTGTCACACGTATTTTGTTGGCGTTACTAAATCATTTTCTTGATATCGCAGATGAAGCAAGGAGCTACAATGGAATGGGTACATGAATAAAAATGTAAAGAAAATCGTCTTTTGAACCATTGACAAATGAACAAATGTTTATTGAAAATAATTACAACTCACGTAGTAGATATTGGTACGTATTTCAAACGATGTGTAGATATGTTGGAATGTTTAATGGGAATGGGAATGGCGCAAAACGTATAAGAGTTTGAGAAATACACGACCACTCATCTAATAATTGAACCTCATAGGTATGCTACCGTTGTAGTGTATAGTGTCCGTTGACCATTCAATTCAATTGTTTGCTCTGCAATAGGCAGCAATGTGTCCATTCAATCAGATTATTTGCTCTGCAACAATTGAAAATAGAAGAAAAATTAATGGGTATCTAACGTCACTACCTAAAAATGTAAAAATGTAAGTTCTCAAAACGTTTTGAAGAAAACAGCATAAATAAAGAAACAGAATCCTTCATCAGGCTGCAGTGAACGTTCAAAGAGAGAAATGACTTCAAAAACTCATTCCATTGCGTTAACTAAATAAGTTTGGGACCAGACCAAAACTGTAATGCATCAATGTAATGTTTTTGTAGTTGATATTCTACTGAGTGCGAGAGATAAAATCACTGATACATAAGTGGATAAAACGCTCAAGATATGAACAATTAATTGAAGATCAAGATGGCGTCAAACAAGTAGTTTCCCAACGTTCTATCTCTATTACTATTTCTTCCACCTAAGTTCGTTTCTTCTTGACGTAGATCAACTGTTGCTACCAGTAGCTGGGAAAGTTTTCCTTTCAAATTTCGGTATAATTTCGGTATTTCGGTGTCTGCCTACTGAGCTGTCTTTGCTTTCTACTAACGCTACCGACCTAACCTCAAAGCTGGAATGGCTTAACCTCACTTTTCACCAACTGTCGCTAACTCATGGTGAGCTATGTCAGTCTGTGCAGTGTGTGACAATGCTTTTCTGCCTAACACACTAATTGTGACCTGTATCTGCTGCAATGACTTATTCCACGGTGACCAGGACTGTGCCGGTGTATGTAACACCGAGGTGCGTGCCATATCGCTCAAAGGCAAGAAGTGCCTTCTATACCGCTGTGAAAGCTGTACTACTGCCGGAGGTGTCAACCCAGCTATCCAGGAGGTGGTGCTCGACCTCCGCCAGTGCATCGATGCCCTCGTTGAAAAATGCAATTCCATTGGCAACATTCGTTCGGACCTTGATAAGGCCCTATCCGATCTCCAGCTGTTGTCTGAAAGACTTGCCAAATCGGAGTCTCTCGCAAAAGACCTGCAAGCGAGATGCTCTACCATCGACCAGATGAAGATTAATCTCGACGATGCGCGGGCGGACCTCCAAGTGTTATCAGCAAAAGCGACTACGAGTGACATCCTTGCAGAGACTGTAGTGGATATACAGGAAGACGTGGCCGCTCTGAAATTAGTCACCACGGCAGACCCACCGGCACCCCCCTATCTGACTCCACCTCAACCTCTTCGCAAGGAGGAATTATTTTTGGAGCTCCGGGACCGTGAAATGAGGAAAAAAAACGTCATACTGCATAGGTTTCCTGAAAATGAGTCGGCCGAAAAGGACGCACAAGCTGTTGTCCAGCTTCTCATCAACTGTCCCCATGATGTAGCCAACCTAAGAACCTTCCGCCTCGGCCGGAGTATGAACAACAACACTCGTCCTCTCAAGGTCATCCTACCCTCACTTGAAGCTGCAACGTGGATATTCACAAACAGACAAACTATAGTCCAAGGTAACGCTTTTGTCACCACGGACCAAACCAGGAAACAGCGGGACTATTACCTAGCGTTACGATCTGAGCTTGACCAGCTCAAGCTCCAGGGCGAAACAGATAAGAAGATCAAATACATAAACGGCATTCCAAAGATCGTCTGCATTAAACCGAACACAGACAATCGTGCAAAAGACTACCCGGGAAGAAGGTCCCAGTCTACTACCAGAACACAAGGGGACTCAGGTCGAAACTCACGAGCTTGAACCATAATCTTCTACTGAAAACCCACCGACCATCCATACTTGCTTTCACCGAAACCTGGCTGGACGACACCGTAAATGACGCAGAGTTGTGCTTAAATAACTATATTATATACCGTAAAGACAGAAGCTCTGACACTAGCCTTAAAAGCCACGGCGGTGGAGTCCTCCTAGCTATCGACAAGAACTTTCCTAGTAGAGCTTGTAATAGTCCTAAAAATCTTGAGCTGGTAGCAGCAACAGTAGACTTCTCTGATGCATGTTACTTAGTAGCGGTTGCCTACTTCGCACTTCCCTTCTCTATCCAGCGCTTTGAGATCTTTATCCAGGCTCTTCTCGGCCTCAGATCTGACTTTCCGAACCACAAATTTCTTCTGCTAGGGGACTTCAACCTGCCTGGCATCTCGTGGGTGAATGGGAACAACGGCCTGTTTACCCGGGGTACACAACACAACCTGGTAGCTCGAGAAGCCACCGCGCTTCTGACCGAATGCTTTAATGTTCTCGGCTTTCATCAATTTCAGAGCTTTCCTAACACCTCGGGTAACTTGCTTGACCTCATCTTCTCCGACGTAGATTATTTGAAAGTAGTCATTTGTCCTGAACCACTGTTGGACACTGATTCATTCCACTACCCCCTAGAGTTTGGCCTCCGCACCTTACATCAATCCGTCCTGGAGTCAAATATCCTATCTCTTAACTTTCAAAAAGCCAATTACCAGCAAATGGCGGCAGACCTTTCAACTACCGACTGGCAGGCAGCCTTCCTTGGTTGTGTCTCCGTCAATGAAATGGTTGATAAGTTTCATACTATTATTGACGATATCATCTCCTGTCACGTTCCGATAAAGTATCCATCCATCTCAACCTATCTGTTCTGGTTTAGTCCTGAGCTTAAGCGAACTATTGTCCTTAAAAAATCTTTCCACGCTCAGTATAAGCTTCATCAATCCACCTCTCTTTATTCCGACTTTAAGCGCTACCGGGCGCTGTGTAAGAAGCTTGCTAAGCGCGATTATGAGCAGTACCTTACTAATACCGAAAATGACATCACTACCAATGTAAAAAACTTCTGGAAATTTATTAACTCTAAGAGAAATCTCAACTCCATCCCTGCAAATATGCGTCTGAACGACAAGGAGGCTAGTAGTGGGACTGAGGTCGCTGACCTGTTTGGTGAGCACTTCGGCTCTGTCTACCAGAATACCCAACTCCCAGATACAGCTTTTCAGCCGAATGGCCTTGTTTTTGTCAATTCCATTAACATCTCGCTCTCTGACGTCCTCAAAGCCCTAGAATCTGTGGACGCAAATTCCGGTCCGGGACCGGACGGTATCCATCCCATCTTGCTAAAAAACTGTGCAACTCAGCTTTGTACACCCTTACACTCCATATTTACAGAGTCGCTCAGATCTGGAGTTTTTCCCTCCAAATGGAAGGTCAGCCACGTCACTCCCATCTACAAGTGCGGCGACAAAAACGACATCAAAAACTACCGACCGATTTGTAAAGTTGATGGCTTTGCTAAAGTATTTGACGGACTAGTGTCTTCTAGGCTGTCACGCTTGCTCCACCGGATTAGTATTCCCGAACAGCACGGGTTCATGCCCAAAAAATCCACAGTTTCCAACTTGCTAATATACACGGAGTATATCTCTTCTAACGTAGCTAGGGGGGCCTCTGTCCACGCCCTACACAATGACCTGTCAAAGGCTTTCGATTCCATAAGCCATCAGCTACTAATTTCTAAGCTGTCTACCTATGGCATGTATGGACCTCTCCTCTCGTGGATTGAATCCTACTGTGCTGATCGGAAACAAATTGTAAAAATCAAAAACTTCGTTTCACGTGTAATTCCAGTGCTATCTGGAGTTCCTCAAGGCACGCATATTGGACCACTACTCTTTAATATCTTCATCAATGACATAGGACAAGTTATCTCGAATTCCGACTTCCTGCTTTTCGCAGACGACCTCAAGTTGTTTAAGTCCATAAACACCCTAAGCGATGCGGAGGACCTCCAGTCAGACCTTTCCCGCGTCGCTCTTTGGTGCACGGCAAATGGCCTTAAATTAAATATTAGTAAATGCTTCAGTATCTCTTACCATAGAGTTAGAGACAATGCTCCTTTCAGCTATGCTATAAACTCCTTACCAGTAAACTCCACTAATTGTATTAAGGACCTAGGGGTTTTATTCGATTCCAAGCTCAACTTTAAAGAACAAATCAATTATGTATCGAACAAGGCCTCCAGAGTTCTAGGATTTGTAATGCGATCCTCCAAGGAATTCAAATCCTGGTCTACCCTAAGGATGCTCTATCTATCTCTAGTTCGACCCATTCTTAGCTACGCAACTGTAATCTGGAATCCTAGCACCAATATCTCAGGTTATCAGCTGGAGAAGGTTCAGCATAGGTTTCTGAAGTTTGCCTCTTTTAAAACTGAGAATCCCATGAGCCTGTTCGATCATAACTATACTGCTATCAGTAAAACCCTAAACATTCCCAGCCTGGCATCATATCGGACATACCAAGACCTATTGTTCCTATATAGGATTTTTAACTTCCTTCTGGACTCTCCGACTATCCTTCAATGTTTTCAACTCCATGTCCCACGTATTGCGGCAAGACGAAACGACATAATTTTCCATACGAGACCCTGTACCGACCGCTTCCTCGCAAAGTCAATCCCTGCGAGACTAAGCATATTAGCCAATACAAATAGTAACTGGCTGGAACTTCATAATACCCCGATCTCGCGGTTTAAAAAGCTAGCCACAGAACACTCCTTCGACTTTTGTTAACTAACGCTTACTACTGTTTTTTCCTGCCTACCTTTTTCTGTACACTATATTTTTTTTATGTATCCTGTAAAGGGCTATTGCCCGTGAAATAAATAAATAAATAAATAAATAAATTACATAAATATTCGTCGGCGAATAGATTACGAATAGAAAAGGAATTGTATGAACTGAAAAAGGCTAATCGAAATTATATCTAACCTTGAAATATCGTGACCTGCAGCTCGCTAAATCCCCAGGATCCAAGTCGTTCGGCTATTTGGGCATCTGCCATCTCTAGATCTAGATTCAACCTATATTTACTGTGATAATACACCACAATAATCCACTTTTTTGTCACTTTTTGAAAACTTCTTTGCGGAAACGTGCCGAGACACTGCAAGAGCAACAAGTAGCAACGAGTTTGGCACGAAGCGTCTGTCGGTTAACTCTTGACTTGACTCGGCGTCTCTTAGCATCGTCGCGTCTGCGCATGCGCGTCGTTTCAAATATTAGGTTGCCGCAACGAAACGGCGCGAAGATTTAGTCATATAGACTAAAGACCACATACGTCTCGAAATTTCCAGAAAATGTGTTTAGTGGTTATACGTACGATCGCGCCACAACATCTACTTATTCAAGCTTACAGTTA